>WAAB01001243.1:449210-526710 GCA_013389865.1 Piaya cayana
CAAAATTTATTTAAATATATTTATATAATTTTAATTAATGATCATACTATGAATTGTGTCCATAAAGGATTTTAACACCTCGTCTGACAAGGTAGTGACTGAACTGGTTTTCTACCAGCCACTCTTGTTTGAGTGAAAAGGGAACAGGTGAGCAAAAGCAGCATCTTTGTTGAAATTGCCTTTCTTTTTCCTTCCCAGCCAAATTCAAGAAACCTGAATCAGCATAAAACAGGATGTATTGAACCATGCCTATTATCCCCCCTAGATAAGAAAGGCCACAAAGGATTGAATTCCATCTGGCTCTTGGTTAATTCGGGAAACAGATGGAGTGCTACATCTTTCTCAAAGACCAAGGTCTAATGTAGCCCTATGGCATTATCTATCTGACTAGAGCGAGTCTCTGTATTTTGAAGACTGTTCATAGGTCAAACTGTACCATAATGCAGAAATATATCCTTGAAAAATCACTTACTAGGGTTTTATACAGATTTCAGTACACTTTGAAGTTGAGACCAGTCACTTCATTTTGTTGGTTTTGAAACACAAGGCAAAATGTAAATTTCCAGAGAAGAAACATAATCAAAATACTCTGAAAATATTCTTAACTGTTAAATTTTTCAGAAAATTCTTACATTTACACCCATATTCTATTTTAAATGCTTTCTGATATTTACCTGACCTTATTTTTTACCATTTAAATTCCTTTTTATGTGACCTTCATGGGAAAACACACAAGCCAAAACGTATAATTCAGAAAACCTATGACAGAATGATATAAAACCCCCCAAATATTGTGAGATGGGGGTTTTTTTTCTACTCTTTTAAACTATTCCTTTGCTGAGAATGTCTCCAACCTGGAGTGAATTTTTATGAACAAGCTATATGAAAATGGGGTTTTAAATAGTTACAACCCCCCTAACAATAACAACACAAACACTGATAGTGCAATAAATCACAGAGGCAAAGATATATTTTCTGTTTCTATAGGCCTGGGAGACCTTCCATTTTAGTAGTACTGCTTGTCCTCACTCAGCTCACTGGATCCAAATGAGGAAGAAAGAGAAGAAATGAGGAGTGAGTGGAGAAGAATCCAAACTGCTCAGACCCCCAAAAGAACTGAGGAAGCACAGACCAAACAACATCTGCAGTAACTATACATTCACACAAGTCTGAAATTTCCTCTATTGACAGCATGTTTGTTCTGAAGTTTCATGTTTTATGATAAGTGGGTAACTTTTAAGGAGTTGTGAGTGGTGAAGAGGAGGACTTGAATTTGAGCCCTAAACTAAATTAGTAGTCATGGTTACTGGGAAAGGTAGCTGCCCCAGGGATTTCATAAATCTATAACTTTCCTTTGGGTTCCCAAACTGCCTCAACTGGTTTTCACAATTGGTTATTGAGGTTTGCAGGTCCCAGATGTTGCATTCATGAGAATTTTGCAGCCAGCTACTTCTGATGCACACCTTCAATGGAAAATGAGATGCAACATCTTTCTAGGTGCGGATACAAAACCCTCAGGCAAAGCATCATCAGAACATCGGTGCTCACTCCTGTCCAATAAAAGGGGCCCTCAAAGCTGTGAAAGAAAACACGTATAAGAATAAAAGCAAATCCAGCAGTTATAATAGCACAAGCAGAGGGCAAAGGAAATCTCTGAACTGGACAAGGGAACAATTAATTATTTTATTTTAAACCCTAAACTCTGTATTTCATAGCAAAATGGAAGACCTTGTCTTTCACACTCAGCTCAGAAATCAAGTGATTCTCAATATGGATCTGCTTTGTAAAGTGCTTATGAGACAAGAAGAGTGTTGAGGTATTACTCCAGATTTATCCACACATAATAAAAAGGCTCTAGAAACATTATCTCTGGGATGCATCAAGCAAGAAACACAAGAGTCAAGGGGATCTCCTGCAAAGTGTTCAACTTTCCAACATGAAAGGCTTCTAATAGGACCAAAATACTATCTTATCTACTCTGTTGTCTTATGTCCTGACAAAATTCAGAAAGCTGCCTTTTGCCAGGATGGGGGATGAAGCATTCTTCTTAAGCTCCTGATAAATCTGCTGCCTAACTGGAAACACGGACAAGATAGTATCAGAAACATCTTTATTAAGTGAATGGATAAAGCATTGAGGCAAGTTGGCAAAACAATACTTATTCATCTAGGATCTGGAAATCTGTTTCAATGTCAAGCCTGAGATACTGAGCCATGGAAGAAGAAGCATGGAAGAAGGTGCCTCCCTGCTTGTATTATGGATGTGTAGTGTCCTTAAACCAACTGCTGCCATGACAGTTGGCTGTAGAGGGAGTGAAAAGGCACTTGTGTTACCTAGAGTGTCTCAAAAAGGTTTACTTATCCTACAGAAAATCTGCAAGCATGGGAAGAAGCCCCAGCAATTTGATGTCTCCTATGAAATTCGGTTGAACATGTGCGACAGGTTGAAAAGATTCCTGGGAGGACAGACAGACTGACAGATGCTCCTACAGAGTGTGCAATTGTTAAAGCCTCATTTCACTTGGAAACCAGGTTAAAGACAAGCAAATGGTGAAGCACAAGCAACAGGCAATGAAACATATCCCCCCTACCTCTGAAGTGCAGAAATAATGCTGTGAAAAAACACATGATCCTCTAGCTGCTACATCTGATCTTCTTTCCCATTTTATTTTTCCCATTACTGCTTGCTGGTCATGACAGTCATTTATTTTATGCATTTAAAGGGTGAAAACCTTCACTTCTGTGTTTGCCTGTGAAGCATGCACTGCGTGATAGGTGCTAAACACATAAAATATTAAACAACAACCAAATGTGCTCAAAGCTGGAGAAACCCAGTTTATTCTTAGCAAACTTGTCCTTGAGAATCACCTTTTGTCTGGGTAGAAAAAAAATCCTCACACTCCATTTTTCAAGCCTATCAAGAGCAAGACTTGCTCCGGATGGTTTTACCAGGAATCCCAGTTTTCTCATTGCCGCCCATTGGAAACCTGGGCAAGGGAAGGGGAAACTGGTCCAGCTGACACTGGAGGGGAGAAGAGCACAGGTGGTACCTGTTATGGGCGAGCACCCTCTCCTATCCCAGCCCTTGTGGAGGGATGGGACACACACCAAAAGATTTTATGTTGTTAGTGCTTGGCAAGGCATGTCCTAGCATTGCAAGAGGCTAGCTGCTGCTCACCAAAGGGTATCCAGTCTCTGCAGGACTCTGTATGGTCAGTGTATTTTTAGACTTGCAGAGGAAAGAATAGATTCCAGTTGTGGGTTGTCTGATTTAACTTTTTCTCTTCGCATGGTCTCATAACACAAGAACTGATTAAATTAGATTTGCATGGACATCCTGGAAACTTTATTTGGAACCCAGTGATGACACAAGGGTAGATAAGTTTCCTTATATTTTCTAAACAGCAAAGTCCATGCATCACTCCAAGCTGGAAAAGCCTTTGTTTTTCTCTCCAGATGATCCAAAATGCAAGTCTAGTATTAATCAGACCAAGTCTTTTACATTAAATTCTTTTTCCACATACAGCGGGTGTGATGGTACATGGGGACTATTGGAATTGCCTACAGAAACCACAATGAGTTCATGAATACCTACTTTTCCTACATCAGCCTAAAAGTCTGGGTGTTCATCTTCACTAATAAATGCTGGCCAAATTTTAGAGCACAGTCCTGTAAGATTTTACAAGTGCTTTATATTCAATGTAAATTGGAGCTAGGCTCTAATGCATACTGGTAGAATCAAAGAAAAATCAATCCACTGTACAAACAAATGAAAGGGGTTTTTTTTAAGAATTAGCATGCATGTGATTCACCAAATGTTTAGAAATTCAATATTCACAATACTGAATATCAAACATTTATACTCATTTGAAAGGTCATTATTCAGATTCTCTTATAACACATAAATTTGAGTTCAAAAGTTGTGGCTCATTTGTAATCTTCAATCCATGAGTTTGCATCTCTACATGTCTTGGAAAATATACTCATGGGCATGTGTGTGCAAGTACAATCATGGATTTTTTGAAATACCTGGTGATATGCATTTGACTATTTGAGATTAATCTTGAGCCTTTAGTCCCTTTCAAGTACTTAAATAACTGCCTCTTCAGACTCAAGCCAAACCAATCCCAAGAAGTAGCTGGAGAAGCATTTTAAAGTGAACCTGCTAAATTCTGCCTCTGTATTGGCAAGTGTTGGACAGTTGCCTTTTGTTCAGCTGAAGTAGGAGGCTTTCCTTCATTTATCATTAGGATCTATCTTCGAGTCATACATGCTATTTTTTAGGTGGTCCTTGCCTGACATCTCTTGTCTACAAAAGGGCAATGAAAAATCGAAGACTATGGGAACAAAAGATGTGAAACAATTTGGAAGTGAATACATATATGTATTTCCCCCAAAAAAGGAATGCAAAAATAGGAATGCAAATATTTTGATATTCATCCAAGTACACTTTCTTATTTAGTCTTCAACTTCAATCGTGTTACCTCAGCTGGCTTAGACTTTTAATGAACCATTATTATTAGAATTCACTTTAAGTTCTGTGCTTGTTTAGCATTCAGCCACACAGCTCAGCCCCAGGTGTTACAGGCTGGCTAGGCTTCTGCCCAGCTGCATGATGCTTTCAGCTGGACCATGAATCAGAAAACACAATGTTGTTCCCTGATTTATGTTTTGGGGAGGGGGAAAAAAAAACCCCAACATTCTCCAGAAAAGTAAGAACAAGAGAAATTTGGCAAGGTCACTCTATTATCTGCTATCGACTTTGACAAACAGGACCTGAAGAAGTTTTCATATCTTTGCCATACCTTATTCTTTGCCTCTGGACTATGAAAGGCCCATCAGAGATGACATGCTGCCAACCCAGCAAGGAATAGAGCTCTCCGGGCAGTTAATTAAGATGTTCATCCCTTCACTCCAAAACTCAGTACATTTCAATCTGTTTAATTCTCACAGGAAGTCAAAACTAGAGTCAGGGAAGAGCCATATTGTCACACAATTGCAATGCTCTTAAAAGAAGGGATTCAGTCCCATCCTAGTCTCTGTGCACTGCATTACATAAAAGTTTGGAAATGTTAGGAACATCTAGATGCAAAACTTTCCCAGAATAATAAAAGGATTGAGCATTGTTTTCCTATGAAGAGCTTTTTTTAAAGATTAAGTTTGTAACTATTTTAAGTGTCTACTTGATTTCAAAGTCTGGGGTTTAGTTAAAAATAAAACAAGGGTTTTCTTGAGAAAGATGTTTTCCTCTGTGATATTTGGTGAGATGATTTAGGTACCTCAAAGCCATAGGTGCTCATTCTTCTCTGCATGCTATACTTGCTACCTTCCAGCCGTCCTGTTTGAGTGAACACCCTGACATACCATGTAGACATGCCAGAAGGACAAAGGCAGCCTTGATTTCTGGAAGAAACAAGGCAGTCAGGGCACTATAAGGAAATTCTATAAGGAAATGAGGGCATTCGTCTTTGACTTCCATGGGACCTCTGGTATCATTTCAGCATTCTGTTACACATTGGACTCAGTTGTTTTGCACACACAGAAACCAAATTAGAACTGTCCAAAGGGTCTTAAAAAGCTATGAACTTAAGCAGCTTTGATTCACACTGAAAAGGACACTTTCTGCTCAAGATTTTAAAGTACTCAGTCACAGCTGGCATGCCTATGTTTTGGACAGAGTTTTTCCAGTTTCTCAAATACAGACGCAAAAGCAATTGCTTAATCTTTTCTTCTGAAGTCTAATCAGGACAGGGTACATTTTGGTTAGGAATAATTCCAAACCCCATATTTTTTTTCCAAAAAGTCCAGATGATTAACTTTCCTCTCTGCGCTGCTGGTGCACAAGCACTGCATTTCCTCATTTTTGACACAAGTGGGATTAGTGGAGGTTTGTAACAAAGGCTTTTCTGACAGTCTGTGTAGCCACGGCCAAACCCAGGAATACTGGGAATCCTGATGAGAAAGCCGGCTCGTTTCTAGCCCAATGAGGTTTGGAAAAGTATTTAAACTTTTGGAGCTTAACTAAACCTTCAAACCTTTGGGTATTGTCACACTGGGAACTGTGATAACTGCAGGTTTTATTATATGTCTTTCTCCTGCTATTTAATGTCCAATTAATTTCATGATAGGGCATATTAAAAAGATGCTTCGTGTATGGAGGAGGATTGCATTATGCTCTAACCAGTTATTGTAATACTACAGAGGATATTTTAAAATAAATAAATATTTGTTTGTCCCATTTTTTACTTAAGAAAAGAATTAAATAACTCATTCTTGGTTTAAATCCAAGATTTTAAGAAAATATGAGGCCTTATTATTTTTTTTTTTTAGAGAAACTGAGCATTGCTCTAGGGAATAAATATCCCTCTGACCCCTATAAAAATCAAGACACAAGGCCAGCATATGGAAATTATTTTCCTCTTGACTGTGACTTGCAAAATTGACACCTGGAAATATTGTGCTGTTTGTTGATAGCAGTGTTGTTAAACCACTTCCCCTCCAAATACAATAAAATGGCAGCACTTAACAGCCATGGCGAAGCCATTGTAAATGCTCACCTCTGCCTCTATGCCACTGCAGAAGCTGAAATTCATGTCGGCAGTAAGAATAAGCTCAGGTTTTGAAAGCTGTTGAATATACAATTGTTAATTGACTCCTTTTGCCACAAGAAGCTGCCCTTGAAGACAGGTTTCTTCTGGTGCCCATACGTGGCTCAGTTTAGCTTAGAGGCACAGGCATACACACACCTAGGCCATTCAAGTGTTCAAAAATAAAGTGGCAATTTCAGGTATTTGGGTACATTAAACTTTGCAGGATTAGGTCCAGAGACAGTCATGATATGTCTGTATGATTCTGCCATGCAACTGCACTCACAATCATCCCAACCTATTTCCTCATTAAGGTGACACTGAAACAAAGGCTGGGAAAAAGCTATAGATTTTCTGATGATTTTTTCTTAAAGACTCCAGGTATTCAGTTTTCTTTAAAAAACTCAGGTCTGGCCAAGGCATCTTTTTATAGGTGTGCCTTCTGGTTCACATCGACCTGGGACCTTGTGTGGCAGTGAACATCAAATTATACTGGAGAGTGTAACCCATCTAGGAGTCTCCCATATTCAGATCACTGCTGATTGTTTCCTCTTATGTTTCATGGTGTTGAATCAGGGCAAACTCAATGACACAAGGGACATTATCACCTAGGAAGTTAAGCAGAATGTAATGGGAAATAAGAATTTTCACTCTTTTTTCCTAAGTCACTCCCCACAGCTTAGGTTCCACTCCTAAATACAAAAGGGTGATATCTGTACATCCTTTTGTTCTAAAAATCAATTAATTTTTTTACTAGAAGAATTACATAATTAATAATATTACTTAAACCTTCAGAAAACACTCCACTGCTGGAAGAAACTCTGAGTGCCTACAGCATGCAGATCTGCTCCCTGCAAAACTTTTAAAACAATTCCATCCTCTAGTGTAAGCAGCAAGATTCATTTTTTTGTGGTTGTCAGATGGAAAAGGGCCCTGCTTTGCTCAGAAACACACAAAGTGTTTCATCTAGAGTGATATTTGCCTAAAAGATTTCTTTCCCTAGCTTTCACTCATAAGCCTTCTGCCAGTTGTGTCCCAAGGACCAGGTGATGGGAAATTTAGTAGGAGTGCATATAGAGAGAGAAGAGTGAAAATTGTTTTGCAGTTTCTTTCAAACCAATTCTGGCATGAGATGAACATACATGGTAAACCATATTTATAAAGGGCACTCTATACGCTGTGCTGAATATGTGTATGTCCCTGTGACAGCAGGAGCCATAATTCAAGAAAATAGATTATAAATATCCAAGACCCAACATTCCTCATAAGTGTCCATAGTGATTATTTTCCTGGTCCTTTCACTATTACATGGTGCTATAAAACTGTGAGGTACCTAAGGGGTGACTGAGACCAGGTCTCTTCATTTCTCTCACTACTGGCAGCATGACCATAAAGTCTTGTTCATAAATACGGAGTAAAAATTGTATACCCAGCCCTCTCCCTCCTGGTTCTGCCCGCTTTGAAGTTGAACAAATGAAGGGTTTCTTCTCCAGCATGCAAAAAGAAAAAAAATGAGGTTGATTAACCATGGATATGCATAATTTATATGTAGTTTGAACATCCTGTGAAAATGGGCCAAAGATTTTTTTTATAAATTGGGCTCTATGAATTCTAGATGATCTGTAGTATTTATTATTGTTCAAGAAGCCTGGGCACTATCACAGGTTTTTGGCTATGTGCATTTTCTGACTCAGTTTCCTTTCAGCATGAAAATTTAAACATTAAACCCTTTCCTCTGCTAGCATCACCAGAGTCAGTCTTTGCACTCCCGTGCTGTGTTAGGGTTTGTCAGATGAGGAAGGGAGCACTGTCTGGGAACCATAGGATTCCCATTTGAAACAATGCCTCCTGGAAGGGAACCAGGAAAAATGCCTTCTTAATCTAACCTCGGTCCAGGTAGTATGTTGCCTGTTCTGTGACAAACCATGTATGTGCCTTTAAGAAACAAAAATTAATGCAAAGCTTATTACAATCCTGGTGGTTGCTAGCGCTTTCTCTCTTCCACTGTCCAAGTGTCTGAATTTCAGCTTCAGATGAGTGTGGCCTGCTGGGATTTGAGCTGCCAGTTTAATTAGTGTTCAGTAATTTCAATAATGAGTGACAATTCATTGGGGCTTTTAGGTTGGTCTTCTCTTCAGAAGCAAATCAATAATCCACAGTTTTTCCCCTTCTTTAAAGACAAGAAAGTGGCATGTGAGTTACATCAGATGAGAGAAAATAAATGAGGAAAAGCACAACTCCCTCAGTAACTTGAGAGGCAATTGGCTTTAATGGTGTGGGCAGCCTCCCTGGTTTGTTGATGTTATTGGATGAACAGAAAGGTCATTAGTATCTGGAAAGGGGCTCCAAAGATTCTCACAGTAAACAATTTGCCCTGGCTGTAACCATAGTGATTTGGGTAAATGAACACAGGTATACGGATTACTACTGTATTCCCCAGGCTGCCTATATTATTGCCTCAGAAGATATAAAAACAATTGAGGCTAATTGTATGAGAGTGAGTTTATTACAAACATAAATGGAAGGGGGAAAGAAACCAGATATATTGTTCAGAAGGTTTTTTAATCTCTTAATTTTATATGTACATGTGCACAAATATATGGTGCACAACACGTACATGTGAGAATGTTATATCTCCGTATACATTTGTTCATGGAAACACAGGCATATTCACAAACTCATGTACAGATAAAATTTCTCTCAAATTGTTCCCCAGTTTGGTCCACAGATGTGTAGGTTTATCCCTTGCTGCCTGGCAGGGGGATGCTCTCTGCCATGGATGTGGATCTCTGGGCGTTTCAGTGCTGTTTGTTCGTAAGACGTCAGAGTTTGGGATGCCAAAAATCACTGCAAGAACTGCACAAACATTTCTTTTTTAACACTTAACGACCAAGCAGAGCAGAACTACCTGAAAGCTAAGAAAAATACATTTACCCAAGAAAGACGGCAGTGTGCTCTGCATTACCAGTCCCTTACCAGGGAATCACCTACACCACCAGTGTCATTTCACTTGCCTACAGTAGCAGCATTTTGTTTAAAGTTGCATTGCTGCCTTTTGTTACAACAACAAAGAGCTAGCCTTGGTGAAGGGCTGAGATTTGCAGTATACAAACCCATTAAAAAAACACAAATGAAATACCCAGCTGGGAAGGTCAAGTCTAATGAGGTGGTCTGTTGTGAGAAGTGGTAGCTCACAGCATCCCCCATGTAGGCCAGAGGTGATTCCAAGTGAACAGCTGCTTATAATTATTATAATCTGACACTTTTCATCCACCTCAGGTGCTATTTTTTTCTCACAAGAGAGCAGATTAATTGTATATCAACTGATATACATAAAAAAGGGTTTGATAGAAGGCTTAATAAAGTAACATTAAATAGGCGCTCCCACTGAAATTCTAATGTGTATATTCTTAATTAAATTCCCTTGTACAGTACAGTAATTCAGGTGCATTTGGATTTCTTTTTCCTCAGATGAATATAAAGTTTAAAATTATTGTTGCTATGAAACTAAAGGGAAATAGGAAGGGAAAAAACTCTGCAAGCCTGACCTGCATAGGCCCCTCTTCTGGAGGGAGAAAAATCAGTTAATGCTCCATCTCTCATTCTGCTCCGCATCTATGTCTACTGCTAGGCAGGCCCTTGGTATTCTCATGTTAAAGAATACGCTCTCCCATTAGAATTTCAATAGAGCCCTGCTCCCAGGTGAAAAGGCAATATCCACATTAAAATGAAGATATTATTAAAAAAAAGAAAGTACCATGTGCAGCAGTCTATTGACATCACTCTGGAGGGAAACTGTTGATTTAGAGGAGGAGAGGTATCTAGGTATGTGTATAAACAGAACATTTAATAGTACCAGTTCTGCTGCTATTTACTAGTGTACAGGAATGAAACACGCAATGTTTACATGATTCTACAGCATGTCTTTTTTTCACAAGTTGTAAAATATAACCCAATATTACACATGATAAGGAATATCCCAGTTAAGCCTCTTCTCTAAATATTGCCTGAGTATTATCAAATTGTGCGGTTTGCTGTGAAGAGGAAGCTTTCTTTCCAGAGCACTCATCATGCTGCATGCAGTTTAATCAGACACGTTTAGTACAACTGCTTGAAAAAATGAATGGAATCTCATGAGTCCCATGATGTTTCCTATTGAAATGAATGAAAGACACATGGGGTTTGCTAAAGATTTCAGGCTGGACCTTCAGAGACCCTGTTGTCTTCCAGTGTGAGCACTGTGTCTGCACTGTGTATGCATTAGCAATGGTGAACATGGAAAAAATGGACATTTGTGTGACTACTAGAACTCTCCACGGAGTTCATGCAGGCCATAAGGACTCCAGTGTTCAGTAATATGCACTATATCACATTGGATCTGATTGAGATTAATTTGTCTTTCTTTGGTTTGGGCCTCTTAAAAGATCAGATTTTTCTCCACAGTCTTGGTATGAACAGATAGTGAAAGCATATTTCACTAAAACAAATCATTTTGATCCATCCACTCCCATTTCTAGTACATGACATCTTAGAACAAGTTTTTTCTCAGTAACTTCCCCAAGCTACTGGGGACAATTTTGCACTCCAGACTGCTGGCCAGCAACACATAGATCTCTTCAGACTCCTTTAAACACAGACTTATTCATATGAATCTATTGGGATGACCCTAGCTTGCCGTGGAGTCGTTAGGTCAGTGTTGAACCTTCAGCATATAAGTAGGAATTTGTTTATTTTTCTATACTTCAGTTCGAAACTCAGTGCTGGAGAATGGCCTGTGGTGTTAAACACTACGTTTCAGCCTAATCCCAAACTTCCCTAGCGTTTGGGAGAGAATGTCGTCTTCTAAAAACCATTATTTACTTCTAATAAAATCTTGAATGTGCTAAGTGATTTTTAAAAATAAAGAAAATACTTTCTAGTCCCTAAAGAGCTTTAGCCTGGAGAGAAGGAGGGATGTAACATTATTGAGGTAAAGTTACACCATATTTTGATAACAGTGGTTTAATGAGCACCAAATACTCAGAACCTCACCATCTTCCGTTGAGCAGTTCACATTACACATCAAAGTAAAAGTGGGACTCGCAGAGAAATTTTAATGTTTTTACAATTTATCCCCAAATATATATTCAACACAGATAGGTACTAGGTCCTACAAGAGGGTATTTGTTCTCTTTTTTGTTTGACATGACCCTATAGAAAACATCATCTTCATCTCCCACCTGAGCCAGGAGACAAAGAAAAAGCTTCACAAAATAATTTACAACTCATCAAGTTACTGCATGGGAAAGAAAATATTATTGGTCTCTCCCTTATTAAACTTGAATGTGCACAAAATGTTTATTGAAGAGAAAAATCCATCTAATATAATTTTGTCCTTTGCATTTGTCCTGTACTTTCGAGTATGCTGATGGGTCTTCAGAGAGATCAACAAACAAGTTCCTTCTTCTACCAGTTTTTCTCTCAGACACCAAACGTTATGGTCAAGGCTTCTCTAGTTTCAGTTGCCTCTGAGCCTTTCATTCTTTCAGCACAGAGAAAGGAAAGGTGTTACATGGAGTGCAGGGAACTATGTAAAACCTTGCACGGTGAAGCAGGAAAGAAGTACTAAGTATAATGGTCCTGTTTTCTCCTGCTTTAAATTTAACAGCCCTTTTGCATCCCATGGCACAGTTGGTAACAATGATGGAAGGGTAACGTGGTGGAGTGTCATGCCTTTCCATCTGCACTTCCTCACATCATTTTTTTTATAAGTTTGGCTTCCGATTACACCACCAGCCATCAGGAAAAGCCCCGAAAATTCTTCGCACAAGATCAGACCTCCTCATGCTCACAAGAAGGAGGGAGACTCTGCAAATCACACTAAGAGAGCAACTCACCTCACACTTCAATAACTTTTTATGTAGTTGCAGTTTGAAAGTAAAAGGTGATACTTATAAGCAGAGTACTAAAAAAAAATATTAGAAGTGTTGTGGTTTGCATGATTGGTATGGACTCCAGTTGCAATGAATAATTACAGTCATATTTTCACTGGTCCATGATATCTTTTAAAATGAATTACAGACTCCTCAACGTACTGCCTGAAATTAAACATTAATGTATCAACTGTTTATTAAGGACAATAACCCTTTTTTAAAAAAACAGCTTTATTTAGCAGCTATACGTATTGCTGCCTAGCAATATATCAGCCCTTTGGACTAAATTTGTAAAAATCAAGCAGTTGAGTATAGTTGGTATTTAAATCTAAAATACTTAATGGAAACTGAGATGAAACATTGCACAATTTTAAACGGCAATTTATCCTAGCAAGTTTGCCATCCTTACCACCGCTAGTCATTAATGGAACTGACCTGATAGTAGCACCATACAAAACTTTTTTAGACAGAATAACTGAGTATAGAGCCTGATGGGCACTGGTTTACCTGCTGCATCCTGTTTGCCTCACTCTTATGCTGAGTGCATCTAAATACTTCAGTTGGATGGGGCAAAAAAAAAAAAAATGCTGACATCATCCATGAACTCTGTGCTCAGATTTTCCTGTAAGCAAATACTGAAATAACCATGGGAGAACAGCAGTTAGATGAGGAGAAACGCTAAGATCCTGATTCAGCAAAAGCTTTTACAAAGGTATTTAAAGTTAAGCACATGCTTAAGTGCTCTGCTGAATCAGGGCCTAGGGGAGGTCTTGTTATCTATGAAAGATTTCTAAGTGTGGAGGTGGAGGAAAGCAAGGTGTACAATTACAGCAGGAGTGTAAAGAGAAAAGGAGACGTGGGAAAAGTTTTTGTGGGTTGAGATTTCTTGCTCAAGAAACTCAACAAAGATGCATAAAAACTAAACAAAAATATCAAGTATGATTAAAGCAGAGGTACAACAAAAGGAATGGGGCAGGGAGCTGGAGCTGGAAGCACATGAACTAACAATGAGGCAAGTGAAAATCAGAGGAAAACTTTGCTGCTATGCATGAAAGGAGAAAATACTCCAGGAAAAACAAATGAGCTCTGACATTTTAAAACTGTATTACCGAAGTTTCTTCAGCATTAACTCTAAAAGGGAGGGAGAGATAGTCACAGTCAGAATTCAGTTTGCTAACTTAAGTTTTTAAACAGGGACTAGAGGTAAGTTCAAGGGCTGAGCTGCTCTGAAGCACGACAGGCTATGGGCTAGCAGGCAGAGGGGAGAAGGATGAAGTCTTTAGGGGAAGGCAGTTGGTGCTGAGGATTCTGTCTCCACATCACTTGCTTTGGAGCTGCACTGCTGCTGTCACTGCCAGTGCTAACACTTGCTGGGACTGTGCAATGTTTCACATGGTTCCCTCAGCTTGGTGGGGGACCTGTGAAGAGTTTGCTTCATCGCTATCCCATCCATGGGTAAGGATATCTAACAGAATTGTCTTGGGATAGGTGTCACAACCCCATATGTAGTCCTGGTCAGAAGACTCACCACAACCCATGATGCTCAGCCCCATCATTTGCATGGCTTTTTACCCATCCGGTGGTTCTCTCAACTAGATGATGTCATGATGTTTGGCGTCACCCTGATCTCATCAGCCTTTTGGGGAGAATAGAGTCATAGAGTCAGGTAGCCAGTAGGGTCACAGGTGCTCATGTGGGTTCAGTTGTCTCAAGCTCATGCTCTAGAGGACCTCTGCAATTAGAAACACAGAGCTGTAAGTGAGAGGGACTGCATGATTCTCTTCAATGTGCACTCTTTTATCCAAACTTGCTCCATTAATGATGTTTCAGTTTGGAAGTCCTCTTCTCTCCATTCACTATGCAAGAGGCCTAAAGCCTGAATGTAAAATCAGATGGCACAAACAGACTCAAGTTTCTTAAAGCTTAATAAAAGTAATTTCAAGTGACTGGTCTCTTTTAAACCTGATGACTCCTTGTTCTTGAAGTGGAAAGGAAGAAAAATCTTACTTGCCAAGAAGGTTTGCTGTACATTGCTCTTGCAGTGAAGTACCAAGAGCATTTGTGGGTTGCGTTTGTTCTTGGAAGCAGACTTTCTCTGTGTGTTTCTTTGATTATTCCCATGTAATACGATAATTATCAGATTTCAGTAACTGTTGCTGTTCTTCAGCTTCGCCTGTTGCAATAAATTACAATGGGCATCACGCTTAGTTCTGTATCAAGGTACTTTAATCACCTAATGTGACCGTTAGTTTCTCTGTCCACAAATTGGCCACAAGTTTGGTCAAATTATCAAATTACATTACTGGTGTAATATTAAAATCATGTGAGTGGATTTTAAATCCCAGTAGTTCATGAACTTTTTTTAATATCTGCCAAGCCGAACAATGGGACCCTTTGCAATCCCCCAGTGAGCACCTATTAAAACCACAATTTACAACTATACATATCATCTAACGTGTTAACCAGGTGTTCCAGTGTTATTGTTTGAAATTCTACCTAGGTTTAAATCAAATGAAGAAAAGCCAAAAGTCCAATTAAAATCCCACATTGCCTCTTTATCGTGTGTAGGTGAAAGACATTTGTTATAGATTTAATGGCAGAAAACTCATAAAATTTTAGGCCATCCTCTTTTCTTCCCAGTTTCTTGTTTCTTGCTCAGATTCTCACAGCTTACTGGCATTTCCTGTTCTTAGCTGTAAAAAAAATAGAATAAATCTAGGAATTTCTGGCTTAATTTTAGTAGCATCCTGGACACTCCAGCAGAATTTGACAATTGAGTGTTGTCATGGGATATTAAAATCCTGCAGTGGGCCCATTTAAGCTATTATTTCATAGGCTGTCCCTTAATCAGTTCCATCTCTCAGCTGTGCATACTTTGCCAACATGTGTCTATTTTATTTAATAGTTCAGTGACAACAAATTTATGTTGCTAAGCTCCAAAAAGTAAACCTTACCAAAATACCTCCCCAAACTGCCTTTACAGACATCCACCAAAGTAATATGGAATTCAGTTGTCTTCACTTGGCCATAATTACTTCCAGACCCAGGCTGCCTATCTCTGTCTTTGGCCATTTTTCTCATTCCACTCCAGCCCAGAAATAGTGGTGTTTCTTTACATTTATGGTTTTCTACTTAGATTTCATTGTCACCCACTCCTCCTACCTTTTGATTTTAGCAGACCTTGACATTTAACTAGTGACCTAGCTCTCCCTCCAAATATATGTTTTCTTCTCTGTTTGACAAAAGACTTGGGTTTTCAGTGCCCAATAAAACAAATTAATTTTCTTTCTGTGAGACAATCCTCCCCACCCCCTTTTTTCTCAGGCATTAAAACTGGGACAGTGAAAAAAGTCACCATTACCTCGCTAATTTGAAATCCATTCAATAATATGATAAATGAGATCAAATTTTTGTATAGAATTAGTGAAACTGGCAAAAAATAAATGTGTCAGTTACAGCACATCTGTTCTCTTTTACGCTTTACTTAAGAAAATAATTCTTGCCAGATTTTACCCACCCATAATAATTACACAATTTTTACAGATGTAGTTTGTAACAGCTTCACTTCAGTCCAAAACCTTTAGTATGACTTGCAATGAATTTATTTCTTGGCTTTCACTTTATTATGTTTTTGCAATAAAAGGGCTGAGGTAAAGTTATTTGTTTCCAGCTCTGCACCTTTTATTAAGATTTTAATAAACAAAACTGCTAGGCTAGAAATGATCGCTGCTGTCATCACCACTGTTACTATTGCAATTACTACACATTTTGCATTTGGACATTTAATTTGGCATTTGCTTGGAGTCTGTTTTCCTTGTTCTTAATTATCTGTTCTTTGGGACGACCAGACCAGCAAGAAAGGTACTCATGCATATCCAGCTGTAAATGATAAAACACCATGGCTTCCACTGATATTTAAAGAAAACTGTGCTAATTATTGGAAATGGATCCTGGCTATAAAATTTCGAGCCAGCTCCAGAAATCTTTGTGTTTCAGGAGTGTTAGGGCCCAGAGCTTTGATTTGGCCCCTGAAAACATGACTTGATATCCAAAGTTCAGGCTGCTTCCATGGCAGGGACTCAGCTTGGGCCAACCTTTAATTGTACCAGCATGGCAGGCATTGTTAGGCTCTGTCTCACACTTACACTGATTCACAAAACTTTATAAATCAGCTGCAAATATTTTCAGCTGCTGAAACTTGCCATGAAATACCCTGGCTTTAGTCCAAATGAATTCTGACATCCAATTTTTTGAAAGGAAAAGTAAAAAAGAGGGGGACAGAGAAGCTGAAGTTTCCTACCAAAACCAGATAGGATGTATTTGGTGTCTTTCTCAGGACCAAATACCTAAATAAATTGATTCATAGGGAACAGCACATTATTTCATGAGCAGAACCAGACCACTAACACTGTTTTGGAAGAAGAAGCTCTGCTTAATTAAGAGGCATACGCAGACAAGAGACCACAAGCTGATTTTGATCTCACAAATTAAACCTCTATTACTTTTAAAGGGGAGGGGTGACAAGTTGAATAGATGCGATACTCTCAGCAATCACTGAGGATGTACATTTTGTACCCACATAGATCACTGCTGCGCTAACTGATATTATTGTTATTATACTTCATAGCATAAACCGTAACCACTTGCAACCGCTACATGCTGCACAACCCAATTAAGAGCAACAGAAATGGCTACATTTAATGGGTCCAATGACATGATAATGCGTTCAAAGGGTCAGTGCCCTACATCGCACATCAATGGCAGTTGACACACAGTTTTTTAATACTACCACTTAAATATGCATTAGAGGTTTAAAAGCAGCATTGAAGTAATGAGAGGGGTTAGACTTAAACTTAAAAGTGCAAGTAAAGTGTGACCTGCAAATATAAGTGTTGATAAACTCACGTTAGGGGTTTTTTTAACATGTAAATGCACTTTTAACATTTTTGTATTTTAAACTGAGCACTCCTGCAAAGCTCAAATCGTTAACCGAGTTCATTCAAAGCAGCCTTCACCAGATGAGGCCTGTAAATGGGACAGGGCTTTTATACTCACAATATGATGGCACTGTGCCCACGAAAGTATGATTTTAAAAACAGTATTTAGAAAACCATTCAAAGTGCAATCACAACATGAAATAACATCTTGTCACAGCACACTAGGCAGCTGGGTACTATTCCCTTCTACCCCAAACCTGAATCTGGTACTCATGCAAACACTTTTAGTACTTTTTACAGCACCTACAAGAAATGTTAACAGTTGTGAGATCCAGGACAGCCTCTCAGGGCTGGCCCCAGTTTCAGAACAGTTCCCACCTGCTCAAGACTGGTTTCACAGCTCTTCAAAGTTTTCTCCTGGTGTCACCGGGGTCTTACAACTTTTGGGATTGCTCATTAAGCTGCTCCCACTGTTTTTTCACTTCAATCTACTTTTTTTTGTTTTTCCTGTAGATAGCTCTGAGACACCTAATCAGAGCAAGATAAGGGTAGAAGTATGGGATGAGTTATTAGAGGTTAAGAGGCTTGTGATATCACTATCAGTTCCAGTCTGGACTTGTTAGAAGTAGAGCACTAAGGCTATGGGAGTTAGATGACGTCAAATGTTCTCTGTATACAGATATGTCCTTCAACCCTCTCCTCCACTTAGATTTCCCACAAAAATTAGGCATATTCACTGCAAGTCCTGCAAACTTTGTGAGGGTTTCTGGATTAAGCAAATCCAGTTCTGAAATACAAATTCTTCCCATCCTCAGCAGCACATGGTGGGCAGAGCTGCAGGGGACCTTTGGTAAGCACCAACCCGGGATTCACTTTTAATCAAAACAAAACCAAAAAGGGGGCAGGGGAAAGTATATCTAATATTTTGACTCAAACAATTTTTAAAAAAGCCAATATGACCCCTATAATTCCATCTGAACATAGTGTGCATGCAATTTAAATATGTTAATAATCACTCCCTGCTCCCATCATTTAATCTTTTTTTTTTTAAGTTGTTTAGTCAGATACTGGAGCTGGTCCAGTTCCCTTTCCAGCTGAGGCCTTTCTCTCGCACCACATGAGCACATTGTGGGGATCATTTTTTCGAGATAACAGAACGTATTAG
The DNA here is from genome assembly GCA_013389865.1 of Piaya cayana. Lineage (NCBI taxonomy): Eukaryota > Metazoa > Chordata > Aves > Cuculiformes > Coccyzidae > Piaya > Piaya cayana. Next base: position 467,811 of record WAAB01001243.1, read on the forward strand.
CTCTGCGAATACTTACAGTTCTCATTACACTAACCCCCTTTATCCTGCACCGGTGCATTGCTGTGGTTAACTCTGTACCCAACCACAAGCCTGTGCAGCACAAAGAAAGCCTTTGGTTATGTGGCAGCAGCACATTTCCAGAGCAACGTGTGTAGCTTTCTCCCCCATTTACAGGAGGAACCGGCTGTAATGAATTTAGATGATATTCAGATCTACTACACTGCTTAATTCACTCAGTGGCCTTGATGTTATAGGAGATGAGCAAAGGGACCGGGGGTAAATCCAGTTGACTTGGTGTTAAAGTTAACATTAACAACAGTAACAGCAAGCTCCCAGTGTTCGACTGTCACTGACCCTTCAACACGACTCAAAAGCACTGTGATTCCCATATTTCCCCTGCTAAAGCAAATACAAGCCCAAATGGTAGCACGCGGTTGGTTTTGAGCATGCCCTGCGCTGGGTGGTCTGGGGACTTATCCTACTTCCCATCTCATTTGCCTGCAAACGCCTTCACCTTGTCAGGGCCAATAATTATCCGGCCGGCGATGCTCAGAGCTGCCATTCCTTAAGATTGGATGAGATTGAAGAGGCTGAGGCTTGGCTCCTCTGTGCATTTTCTCCGTCAGTTAGTGTATACACTGGGGGCCCGGCGAGCCCTACAGCAGAGCTACACTAACTTTCTCTCCCCTTCCTTATTATGGAGCTTAATAACAGCAGGCAGTGTATTAATATGTAAGAGATCAAGAGATTATTGATTAGAATCACTTGGCTAATATCCCCTGTCTGTCATGTAGTTCAGCAGCCCTTTCATGATTTTTTGTGTCAGTCCATTTAAATATTCATGACAGAGTTGCTTTGTACCTCCACGGCTGAATTTCTAATTAATCTGTCAAAAGAAATACAATATGCCCCTAAGCCTTATTATTATAAGGGTCAGCTGAAACAGAGCTGGCCTGGCTAGGCCTAAGGGGTAATTAATTATAACAATGCGGTGTTTACCTTCGTCGGTACCTGCGGCCTAAATGAGTGCTAAATTAGACTCAAACCACTTCAGTCCGTGTTTGAAGCACCCCGATATGCCAGACTAAATCATAATGATGGGGAGGAGAGAGCGGAGAGCCGCTCCTGTGTAACAACATAATCAGCAATTATAGCTAGGAAATGGGGAGAAGGGGGAATTTTATCTCATTAGAAGAGCCCGAGCAGAAAGTTTTTTTTTCTGTCACCAGCTCTTTTCTTTCGAATTCAAATGATCCCACTCTAAAGGTGAGGGATCTCAAATTTAATTCCAGTGCAGAAAGCCAGCCTAATTAGTGGTATACTTTGGCTAAAATATGAATGACATTTGCTCCAGCTTGCAGCGGCCTATTAATAGAGGGTGTCAGAGTGAAACATTAAGTGTATCATTCTTCTGTCAATTTATTTCTGTCATTATTGTTTCTTTATTTCCTCTGCCACATTATGGTCACTAATTTCTTCTCACTTTTATGAGATTCTTAATGTGGGCCTTTAATGAACTCCAAAAACTCAACCACAACTCTGAAATTAAAATACTAGTCTCCTGTCAGTGTGACGCGACAGAGTAAAACTTGAATAGTATCATTCTTCTGTCAATTTATTTCTGTCATGATTTTTCTTTATACCCTGCCACATTATGCCCACTAGTTTAATTCCATTTTTATGTGACTTGTTAATGTGAATTTTAGGTGGCTTTTAATCACCTCCAAATTTGTAGAATATCACAATAAATCATAACTGTATCCCCTCTTATGACAATTTATTTCTGTCATTATTTTTTATTTCTCCTTCCTTATTACAACTCCTAGTTTCATCTCCTCCTCTGTGACCTTTACATAGTTGCATTTTGAAAATGGAGCAGAGCCAAAGTTTGCTCTTTTTCAGCATCACGGCAGCGGTGGCGCAGTGATGTTCTGCCAATCCAGAGGTGCTTTGCCTGTCTGGCAACACTCTGTTCATCCAGGGGTGCTGGTCCAGGGATGCTCTGCCCATCCCCACCGCGGTGCCATCAGAGCCATAACTCCAGCATCACCCACAGAGGCAAACGACGATTTCTTTGCCTTGTCATGCCCCAATAGTGGGAGCCTGGCTCAGTGTCACCAGCACGCTTTGCTTAAGGGGTGGCTTTTGTGTAAATGACATTTCATTAACGCTGTTGATTGGGGCCAGTATAATTCATCTGTGTAATGAAAGGGTGTAATTAATTGGTGCTGGTGAGTTCTGTTTCCAGCAGTCTTTCAGGGACAATACAATCATGCTTTTGCAGGAGGTAACATGGGGTGTTCTGCACCTGCAACACAGCCTGTACCTCCCTTTACAATGACATTATAAGGAGAAAACTTCAACAAGCATGGAAACTTAGAACAATTCTTGGGTAGTAACGTACAAAAAACCTTAATGTATTCTCCATTTTTACCTCCTTCAAATAGTTACACATCTAAACTTCAGCCTGGCTGAAGAGAAGGTGTAATCCCTAGCCAGTCTTTTGAAACTGTGCATAAAGCATCGGTAAATGATGAAAAAGGAGATGAGGGGGATCTTTTTTCCCTGAGATGATTGCAAACACGATTTTTCACAGACAATTCCTTCTGCCCAGAACAGAATTGTCTCTCCATATTTTTGGCAGGTGATGCCAGGCAGTGGTTTCCCTTTACCTACACATGAAAACAGAGAGTAAGGGAACCCAAAACATTCCACTGCCACTGCAGATCAATAATGTGTTCCACTCCAGCCTCAAAAACAACTCTCTGGAGTGTTCCAAAAAGAGATGAAAACCTTCCCCCTGGAGCTCAGGACATCACACATTACTGTCGTGACTCTTTCCCAACCACGCTTGCTGCCTACACTCACAGCATGCAGGGGAAATCTGCAACACCTCATGAAGTCACCTCCAAATAAATCAGTTAGAGTAAGCAAATGGGCTTGTCCCAGTGTGGTTGGGTCTGCCAGGAAGTAGAGCCCTTTCCAGGCATGTAATGCTGCATCAATGAAGGAGACTCAAAAGGAAAATCAGGTGAGTCTGAGTTATGCTGGAGTCTCAAGCAAACAGCAGGTAGATGGCTAAAATATGAATATGCTAAGAAAATATTGATTTGGAATGGATTTTGGATGTAAAGGTAGTGATCTTCTCATTAAATGATCTGGAGAAACGCACAGAAGCTGTGCTGGTGAAGCAGTGCTGCTTTTGGCTGCTGTGTACTCAAGCCTGCTTTGCCTTAATCTGGCAAAAGTGCCGGTAAATATACAAGGGTCTGACCTTTCTGGGACCATGTGAGGTCCTGGGGACACCAGAAGGATGTTTTATTCCTATTCTACTGGGGCTCAGTTGTCATATGCAAAGCCCCTGGAGATTCCTGAAGATGAAGTTCTTGGTAGGGCAGCAGTGTAAGGCAAGGTAGAGTGAGTGGGTGACGCTTAGTGACTTACGCCTAGTGGGCGCAGCCATGCTCAGAACATACAAAGCCTGAGTGCTTCCCTAAGTTGAATATACTGCACTCCTTTTTGACCAAGATAAAGCGAACAAATTGCACAAAGGAGAATTCTTCCAAGAAGCGTGACACCATATTTCCTGCATCTGTCTGCTATTTCTAAACTGATAAGAAATACTGTGTCTTTAGGCTCTAGACTACCATTAATTAGATGGCGATGTGTGGCATGCATATGCAGGAGGCTCTCAGAAGAACTGCAGCAAGGATCAGTATCAGATGTAGGCCTGCTAAAGGATGTTAAATGACTCTAGGATTTAACTCTACTGATATTTACCTTTTCCCATAAGCTTAAACGTTTTGCCTGAGAAATATTTTTTTCTGAAAATATGCAAATGCACGCCTGGGGAGCTGATGTCGTGAGCTGCTGGCATTAGTCTGCTTGGACACCTAGTGAAGTCTACGAGAGTTGGCTCAGTCAGAGCAGTAGTACCCTATGTTAGTTGATCCAAAATCCAACTCCTTGGATACATTTCACAAAGTAACCTTTAAATTTTGAGCTAGACAACCTGGAAATGGAGAGGAACTCTATGCAATGATTTGGTTTGGAGACACATTAAATGAGGCTAAGCAGAATCTGTATCTATAATGTCACATTAACCAAGCTAACTGTTTCTATTTTGCTAAGGCTGTCTGTAGACTGTTAAAGCATGAAAGCCCTATAATTTCATAAAAATCCCAAGTATTCAAATTTCCCTACAGTGGTGCTTTTGTATCTAATTTAAAATGAGTAGCAAGCTTACTCTATACATACAACAGATCATTAACTTGATAAGATACTAGTAGCATATTAAGCGAATATTGTGTTGTGCTAGCAAAACAAATACTGAATAGAAATTTGCTAATGCAAAAGATTTTTTTATATCATTAGGAGTGGGTCATCTTTTAGTATTCAAATACGTAAACTGAATTCCATCACTGAGCACTCCAGCTTTTTTTCACTTACTCTAATTGAAAGCAAAAGCACAAGATGGAAAATGGTCCATACAAATATGAAGGGTTTGGGTCAGATTATTTTAATCATTTTATTTTATATTATTTTTATTTTTTGGAGTGTTTAATTATCTAACGTATTTGTTTAATAGTTTTACTACTTCTTTCGTATTTTCAGCCTTGCCAATTCTTAGTGTGAGGAACTGTTTTCATTTTCATCCAGGCTGTGTTCCATATTTAGTAGAGTCTATTTGCATCTGCCACTCTTTCAATATTTGTCTAAATAAAAGTATATTTTAAATCTATAAAGCCTGTATCAGTAACATCCATATTAATTTTAATTACAAAAAGGACAAAATTTTCTATCTAATTTCATATTAAAGTGCTCTTTAAAATTCTAGCACACTGGAGAGACAAAAACATTAACAAAAAATATTTACACATGGGGTGTTTCTTACAGAATGAATAATAATAATCTCAGAAAAAGGGCCTAAAGGGGAAATGTATCAAGAGGACTGAGGCTGATGCTATGGGAAATATATGTATATGTAGGCAAATGTACATGTCCTCACACGCTGTTTATACATAACTGTATTGGCAAAATTTGTAGTCCTTCCCCATGCAAATACAACAGGACCCAAAAGTTAGTTCCTTTGTCTTTATTCATGAATATTTTTAGTAATCTTTATAGGAAGATTGATTGTCTGGGTTTTGGAAATTGTGTGATGATGGGTGTATCTGCACAGATGCATGTATTGCTTTCCCCTGGCCACAGGAGGACGCGGCCCTCAGGACCTGAGCTGCATTTTAGGATTAGTGCAAAAGATGCCTTGCAAAGCACTTCTCCCAGCTCAGTTTGGGGGTACTTTTCCAATATGACAAAATTCCCAATTTATTTCCTTTGATATCTGTATTTAATGGGCTAATTTCTGTTAGGCATCAGAAAATTCCTTAAAAAGATGACAGGGGAGACAGTGGACAGAGCTATGGAGCTTACAGACTTCTGTGTTTTTTTTTAAATTCTGTCAGCTGGATATTGACTGACTTTCTAATGCACACTCCTCTAATTCTTAATTAGAATGACATAGCTAATTAATAAGTTTTTTCCAATTATAAATTAACTTAGGATCAGAACTCTGGCTTTGCATGTAATTTCCTATAATCGCTAAAGCTACTGCGAAAACATGTCTCCTACCAACCGTAACTTTTTTATTTAACACAGACAGACAAGTTCTCACTGGGTTTAAATTTTACAGCAAATTATCTCTGTTGGGATTTATGAAGGGAAATTAAAAAAATTCAGAAGAGTTTTCTCTTTTCTTTTATTCTTTTCTTTTTTTAATGCTTCTTTCTTTCTTAAACAAAATAGCATCTCTTAATGGACAATTTCTTTCTGAGATTTAAAAGGAATTCATCTTAATATTTTAATGTTATTACAGGGAAGGAAGAAAGAGAGCAGGTGATAATTCGTTTTTTTCATAACTGTTACCACCTTTTCATGGTTTCTGCAAAAATGATTTGGGAGGATCCCGCATGCTGCTCATTTATAGAATCTTAACTGGAGAGACACTTATCTCTTTAGTAATGAACCAGTGTAATTAAAGGTGGGAATGTGGAAGAGTTCAGGCACTGGCAACATGTCACATAGTTGGCTGCTGCAATTCCTCAGTGGTTTATCAAAGACTACTCCTTTAATATGGAGATTACACTTATGTACTTGTCTGAACTTGAAAGGCATTTGCCTAATTTACTTATTAATGAGATGTAAATCTATTTGTACGGCACGTCACAAGTTTCCCGAAATCGCTGCTACTTAACCGGTGATAAACCCTATGATTTAAACGAAAAATAATACATTTAGCTTTCCACATTCATTCTGTTAAAAATTGATATAGTCTATGTTAAATTTATTAATATTGCTTGCTGTCATTCAGTTTGCAGCTCTTACTGAAATATGACTTGACAGCGGCCGCATTAAAGATGTATGCCATTGTATTCAACAAAGATTAATGAAGCCCGGTAAAAATAGCTGTAAAAGAGAAAGTGATCCGAATGTAAAATCAGTGAATTAAATGAGGCCTTGCATACCATTTGTTAATATGCATGAGGAGGGAGGCAGCGAATGAAAATGTCTCCCTGCAAAGTTCATTTGGGAATGTTTCAATATTGTCTGAATATCACCAAACTATTGAACAGCAGCTTAATAGAGCCCTGTGTACCACTGAGGTCCGTGTGTGCGTGCCCTGAGAAAAGCTGCAGACAAAAACTGATTCACTTGTAAACAGAAGGAAAGCCTGCAGTAAAAATAATAATAATCTGAGCTTAATAATATAAATACATACAGGATAGATGTCTGTTCTCCTCCTCCTTCCACCTACTCCACCTTTCTCCCGCTGTCTGCAGTGGAGGCTTTCAATATTAAAGCCACTTGTGATAGAAAGCTTTAATGCTCTATGCTTCTTTTCATGGAAGAATTGCATGCAGCAACACTTAAAAGGCTTAGATTCTCTGGATTTCTAAGAGGTTAATGTGTCTGTCTGTCTGGGTGTCACAGCTATTCATATGCTGGAATCTGTGCGGTGGAAGACTTTACTGACTTCTTGGAGTATTATTTTCTGGGAGTGATTTATTTCAACAGTCCTCATTACGAAATGCTACTGAATTTATACAGGTTAATACTTTCAGATAAATTAGTGATGACAGAAAATAGCACACAGTAGTCACAGTGTAAACAAGCCGTATTTATTAATCAAGACACCAAGGCATTTTGATGGACTTGAGTTGTTGCTGATAGGCTTGTTTTCAGATTTGAATGGTAAGTCAAAGATTTGCAGAAAAGACTGTTCTGAAATATTTTTCTTTAGCAGTTAAAAAATGTATATATTAATCTGGTTGCCCCTTTGGTAGTGAGGTAGTTAATGCACCCAAAAGATTGTCAGCTTGGAGGCAATTCGGAGGTATAATGTATACACGTGTGGTGTAAAAGCTTGTAGAAAAGCTCTGCCTAAAGCATAAACTTTCCCAGAAGAACAAACACCAGTGTTCAAACTGAGAGCAGTGCAGAGGGATTTTTGTTACGAGGCTCAGTTCATGTCACCAAATTTTGCAGCCTCAACAGGTAGCCTGGTGGGGGAAACATGATCACCCTTATGTCCCGCATGCAGGGAGTTCTGTCTCCCCTGGATTTGCTGAAGGGGAAAGAGATGGAGCCTGGAGCTGACAGCTCTTTTGGTCCACAGATGAAGGGAGGAGGGAAGCACTAAGCCACATGCTGCTGTAGGTTCAAAGTGGTCTCCGGTGAGTTACATGCATCCCCCCTACAACTGCAACTAATGGCATTTAAAAAATAAATCTTTTCATTTAAGGACATAGGAAGCTCCAGTGGCTGGTTTCGAGATTCTGCAGGATGCTAGATCAGATCATCCTAGCTTGTTTTGTCTCAGTCAGTTAGGAAAGTAGCAAACAGACCAGATAATTTAACTTATGAAATTTCTTATTAAAATTTTACCTCCTTGCCAGATTGTTTGGAGAAAATATTTCTCTTTCATGAAATAAATCAGCAAATGAAACAAAGAAAAGATGTCTAATCAATATATCTATACAAATAAGTCCCTACATATTTGTTCCCATATTTTCTTTTTCTGGGACATAGTAAAGTTTGGCCAAAAAATTTCTGGTTTCATTTTTTTTTTTAATTAATTACAAAGAAAAACCAAAGAGATGAGGCCCATATCCTAGTGTTAGGATTATCATTACTCTCCATTTAAAAATACTTAAATTTTGTGATGAAAAATCTCCTACTTTTATTCCCCCATTTGGCGATTACCAAAAAAATGAAGTGGCAGAACCATTCTTACTTTGCCTTTTTGCATATTCAACTAACTTTCGGATTATTTTGGAGAGAGCCCAGAAAGCGTAAGGATCACGGTCTCAGATCTATGGATAAATCTAGACATTTTTGAAAATGCTAATGTATTGAATGTTGGATGATATAAGAGATTGCTTTTTGCAACTTGATGTTCTTCGAATGTCATGTTTGAGGAAACTCCCGGTATACATGGAATATCTGCTTTTGCCTCTGCTTAATTAAGAACATTTGTCTAGTTGCAAGATTTTTAGTTCATGAAGAACAGACATTAAAAAAAAAAAACCACCAGCAAACACCCAATAGGGGAAGAAGCAAAGAGCCTGCCCTTCGGGTTTCCAGCTCTCCCTAGTATAACTAATTAAAACCATTCATAAAGCAACCTGCGCTAATGGCCAGACACAGGCTACTCTTGCTCAACTTTGGCTGCAGTATTAGCACCCTGTGGAATGACCTATTTGCTTCCTCAGTCCCTTTTTCTTCTGAACACAGGGTAAGATAACACTAGCGGAAGGCAACACCCTGTATAATGAAGTAACGCAGTAAGCATGAAGTTAATCTTGTTTTAATCTTTTCTCTTTCTTTTTTGTGCAACCCACCCGAAAGGCTGGTCACTGCTCATGGACACTCATCTCCTCAGTCATGCTTTCTTCCCATCTGCAGGGTTGAACACCCAGGCAGGTAGCAAATGGGGACAAAACTATTTCTTTCTCATATTTATTGGAAAAAGAATAAAAAGAAAACATAAGACAGCTAAAATATAAAGAAAAACTTTCTTCAGTGATAACATGGCATTGGTAAAAAAACCACTCCTGCCTTCTGCAACATTTCACTGTAATGCCTTCTCGCTTTCAAGATGATGACCAAATCTCTGCAAAGGGGAAAGGAAGGGAAATGTCTCACCACTCTTTCAGTAAAGAAATTTTTCCTAATATGCAAACTAAACCTCCCCTAATTCACCTTCAGGCCACTTCCTCTCATCCAATGACTTATTACTTGGAAGAAGAGACCAACACTCACCTCCCTACAATCTCCTTTCAGGCAGTTCTAGAGAGTGATAAGGTCTTCCCTCAGTCTCCCCTTCTCCAGACTAAACCTCCATTTCCTCAACCACTCTTCATAAGACCCTTCACCAGGTTTGCTGCCTTTCTTTGGATGTGCTCAATCCCCTCAATGCCCTTCTTGTACTAAGGCACCCAAAACCAAACAAAGTATTTGATGTGTGGCCTCACCAGCACCAAGTACGGGGGGCAACCATGTCCCCATTCCTCCTGGCCACACTGTTTCTGATACAAGCCAGGGTTCTGTTGGCCTTCTTGCACACCTGGGCACACTGCTGGCTCATGTTCAGCCAGTTGTTGACCAGAACCCCCAGGTCCTTTTCCAGGCATCCCCTTTCTCTATGAACAATGTCTTTTCTCAGGGATTTTGCTGCCCATTAACCCACTCCAGGCTGTAACCCCATGTGACGAGCTAGGCCACCAACTTGATGCTGAATGTTTACACAGGAGATGTGAAGCTCATCGTACCACTGCAGTTTCAGCAGGAAAGTGAAGCAAAGATCAACTATAAGGGAGCAGATGAAGTGACCATAGATGAATTCCAGTGATTATTCAGAGTATCATTGACCATTAGATAACTTTTTCTTCTCCAAAGTGGATATCTTTTCGTAGTTTTGTTTTTAAGTAAAAAATCAGGAACAATGCACTGAGACTGTGGAAAACATGCCAACAGAGCAAATACCTCATCCCCAATGGGGGAGTGTGCACAACCTTCGGGCCATTATGGAGAGCAATAACACCAAGGCTGGGAGAGCAAGCAGTGCACCACTGACAATTTGTCAAACAAAATCTCCAACAAGTGGCCCTCTAAGTATTTAATTTGGATAAATTCCCTTCTTCAGCCTCACATGATTTAGGTAATATTATAGGAGACAAGGTGCTTGAATATTTACCCATTTCTTGTGGTTCTGTGAAGCAGATTAGCTCTGGCTTTTACCTTTTGGTGTCTGCTGGAGAAGCGTGCTTCCCTGATTTGAGCAACCTGCTTGGGTGCTGCGCTGATGGCAGTCCCTGAGCATTTCATCCCTTGTTACTTCACAAATCAGTCTTCTTTCTCAGAGACTTTTAGAAGTGTTTATTTCGATTAAGACCTTTTATATATTTATATTGTGAGTCTGGAGGGTTAAACTTATGTTTATGCTGTAACTGTTTTGGAAAAATGGAAATGCGTGCCAGACCTTTGGGCAAGATCCCAGCCCAGAGGCACACTACATCAGGAAAGAAATCACGTCTCCATAGCAGAAGCCCACACTGAGCAATGCAGTGCCAAAATTGATGGCTGTGTCCCCAGTCACTGCAGTGTCTTCAGCATGTGCCTCCACTCTTCCCACCCCCAACCTTGTTGGCATGATGCTGAATTTGTGAAGCGTATCTTACCGTTGACATCATCCATGGGCCTCCTCTTGATATCCTCTCAGGGCTGAGAGTAACTTTCCATATAACTCCTTGAAGTCTCACAATTCCTGTCAAAAGCCCAAAAGACATGATTAGACACCACATCACCCTCACCCCTTGCCAGAGTTGGCCCCCTGCAAATTCTCTCCTACTTTTGAAATGAAAATGTGGTCCAAAAGGGGATAGGTAGTCAGGGAGAACACCTTGATCTTTGGCTTTCTGGACAGTCCCACAATTTGGTGTTACTGAGCTTTTTGATTTGGTTGCAAACCAATGGCAAAGGAAAACATCACACTTTGCATTTTCTTTGGCCTAGAGGGTGAGAGATTATTTTCAAGTGCAGTTTCCTGCAAAAAGCTCCCAGTATCTGTGGTACCAAGAGTGTTTCCCTACTTGTGCAGCAATGTGAACATACTGGCAGCTGTAGTAACTCTCCATTTATTTTCTTGCAGCAGTTTCGTTAATTGTAAACCTGTTCACTATTTGACAATGAGCTATCACAATTGATTTGTTTACAAATTGGTTTAACACTGAAGATGATGCCATATGAAAAAGGTCTTTTGACAGAAATGTTAGTCCCTTGAGTGGAAAATAACCCCTAAATTCCACTAGTAAAATTTTAATTTTCAAAAATGTTACACATTTACTATAAATAGCTGTCATCTGTCAAATAAACGGAGCAAGTCCTGGGAGCCTCCCTATCAAAGGAGACCATTTCAGAGGCAGCCTTTGTCTTAAATGGGTCTGTAGATATGGCTTGTGTTGGTTTTTGAGTAATCCCAGCCTGTTTATAATCTCATCTATTTCATGGAAAGGATATGAAAATAGCTCCCCACTGTATGAAAATTATCTATATTCCAGTGCAGACAATATAGTCAGTCTATTGAAAATAATGGAGTGAACTCAGCTACGCAGTTTATTTCAATGTGTAAAGTCTTTGCACATCATAATATCAAATAAACTCTGCTGAAAACATCATCCTCATATAATTGTATTATACAAGAGTAGTGTCACCTTTTGTTTAGAAGAGTACCATTACGCTTTTATGATACACTTTAAGGAGAACTAGATGATACCATTGATTCTTGTAGTAGCATTTTACATCAAAAGACCTATGTCTGCAGTCCAGGTCACTGAAATCACAAATGAAGTGAATTTAATGGTCTAAGTTTGGTCTCCAGAGAACAACAGAATAGTTAGTACCATCATAAAGTCTGACAATGTGGCCCTTTTGGCAGGTTTTTGTTGATAATAGGCTTGAACTGCAATCTTTTCACCATGGTATAAGAGGATCTGTTAAAGCAGGCTTCAGATACACTGGAAGAATAAAGTAGGGAAGGCTGCAAAGCACAATATTGTGCACACCTGCACCGTACCTAGAGTAAGGTTAATGCAGTAATATCTGTGTGAAAACTGCCTCACCCCACATTAAAAGCAGCTTATCATTAGGGATTACCTAGCCACTGCACCAGCTGCAAGTCTTTACTTAAAGACTTAAAGGTAAAGCTCTTACAGTTCCCAATCCAGTGACATTTGCAGCTCACTATAATTTATTGAATATCTTCCAAAGAGCAAACACAGGATTTCTCTTGGTACTGTTTTAGTTGGGTTGTAAACGCTTGCCATTTACCAAGAGAAAAAAAAATAAAGGCAGGCACATTTACACTTTTGCAAAGCATCGTGTAATATTTTGAACCTGTCTTTTCATGCTGACTCTTTTCATGTTCAATCTAAACACTGTTTACTCATTTAAAGTCTTGTTATAGCTCAGCTATGAAGTACAGTGCATACACACTTTCAAAGCTTTCACAAGAGTACCTTGTTCCCAGGTTTCATTAGGAAGACCCATGCTTGTCTGAAGAAAGTGTGAATTTTTAAAACTTCCTATAGCAGACATTCAGAAACATTCTCCCTTCAGCAAGTCGTAGTTCTGCTCCTGAGACCTTTAGAGACTTAATACAGATAAGAATCTTGAAAAGAGAATTTATTGAGATTATTTCCACTTATAAGGCACACTGATCTATTGATGAAAATTGAAATGAAATGGTTAAATAAGCCAAATTACACGCTGGGTGATGAAACATTTTCTTTGCCTTGCCAGTAACGTGCATGCAAATTATATTAATAGGCTATAATTATGTAAACTTTATTATGTGTGTTAAAGATAACATTAAAATTATAAGACAAATGACACTTAATCATCAGTGGAGGGTAATGATAAAAGAGTCAGCAAAATTAACAGGCATCATCAAGATTGTTGTGGTTGCTACAGCTAGAGGAGTACAATGAGCCGTGCCATTTTATATACTAATAATACTTAACACTTACATAGCACTGGTCACCTTCAAACTGCTTTACAAACATTAGGTAATTATTATACAAGCATTTGGGTCCTGCTTGCTAAACATATATCTGGACTGCAAACATTCCCGTGCTGTACATGCTTAAAATAACTCACAAGACCCACAGTCAGCCAGTCTTCATCTCTCTGTCCTCTCCACAACTGCTTCAGCCGACTGAATTTACCAGGGTAGCAGAACAATATCATCTACCCTACTGAATATGGAAAAGTCAAATGAAGTTAGTGTGCCAGGCTGGTCGCTGCATACACATCCCCTTTAGAGTGGTTTTTCTTGATAAGTCATGCCCAGAGTGGACTTAGATCCAGAGAAAATTTTCACACTTGGGTTGACTATAACAGAGCTGTGTCCAGCCTTAGCACCCAAAGTCAGGTTTCATGGACATTGTGTTCTATTTTGCTTTCTTTTGCCCCAGATGAAAATTTCTACTGCACCAAACAGCTGGTTTGGAAATCTGATCCCTGTTTCCTGGCATTTGCAGAAGCAAGAAACCCTCTACTAAGAAAGCCAAAGCTCTGGCAAGTGGTAACACCTCTGCTAAACTCATCTGAATTTATCCTAGCTGACAGGGTGACTCCAAATCCTCACTAATATAGGCAAAAAGAGTGTATTCTTGTGCTTTAGCAGCTGTACCAGAATGCAAACTACGCCTGCTTCACCAGGAGCTGATATTTGTGTTTGTGGAGGGCCTTCACTATAAATTTTTGTGCTGCTGTAGAAATAACACTAATCACATGCTTATCATCTCCTTATGGTGTCTCCTTCATTACTGTCTTTGCTGCCAAAAAAGCAAGAAAGATGGCAAATTCTCAAAGGTTGTAGAGTTTTAACAAGACATCTCTAAAACCAGAAAACAAAAGTCTGTATCCTTCCAATGACCCAGTCCAAGCTTGCCCCAACAATTTTGATTCCTCAGCTGAAAAATGAGATTTCAAGTTACAGCCATCATATCAAATCAGCATCTGATTAAAATAGACTGGAATACTTCTGATTTCTCAGTGCCAGGCTAAAATGTGAAATTTTCCTTGGCTCAGCCCCTAATCAGAACCCACTTTAAATTAAACCCACACCCACATCGGAACTTATGTCAGTTATTCCTGCAGGCTTCCACCTCCTTGAAGTGACCATGCAATCGATAATGCCAACTCATTTTCTCCAGTTTCCATACAAAGTAGAATACTGAAAAATGACTGCTATTTAACAATATTGTCAGTACAGCTTTGGAATATAAAATTCTCTGAATACAAACCTAGTATGTGAGTTTTCAGAGTTCTTACAGAAAGTGTTATGATTGTTGAGTTTTACATCTTAAACAAGTACGAGCTGTGTGGAGCAATATAAATATTTCTGTAGTCTTCAAGCACTGGGGAAAGGAGAACTTCTTGTTAACTTTAATCCCCTCTGAATAACAGCTGAGACCATGGAGATTTTTCAGTGATAAAACCCAAACAGAAAACATACTGTTTCTTCATAATACAAAAAAAAGTTACCTGGCTTCATTCTTGTGTACAGTATTAATATTTGTACTTGAATAACAGCATGTATTTTGAACTGAGATTTCAAAAATAATTAGTTATTTAGAATAAATTATTGCAGCATACTGAGGCAAACAACAAGACTCTCTTTAGCATCTATGAGCGATTTATAATCACTGTACTAAATAACAGGCTAAATTCAAGTATTAAACATTAACAGTAGCCAAGTATCACAACTCTCTGATTCTTTCAGGTTGTACTCAGCATATATATAAAAGTGCCTCTTCTCTGAAGGGATAATGTGGTCTTCAGTCAGAGCTTTTGTTTTCCTGCCTGTCCAAAATCATGGTGGCACCTCGTTACGCACCAGGCAGATGGGAATTTTAATACCACTGACAGCCCAAAACACAAAGACTCTGATACGCTGACGTCTCCGGCTGCAGTAAGCAGTTCTACATGCAAGCCTTTGATCTGTATTTTCTAAACTTCATAACAAAACTTCAAGAAAAAAATCTATTAGCTGCAAACTAGACATTCTCATGGAGGCCTAGAATTATTTTTCAGGACAGAGGGCTCAATTTCCCAATCTCAGGTGTATGATTAAAATCAATTAAATCACTCTTCCAATGTCAGCGGCAAGATTCTCCTGACAAATGAAATTATGCGAGAAAAGTGTTCTCTTCACTCTTCAACCCTTTCTCAGCATCACTCACATCCACAAATGAGATCAAAATTTTCAGCTCGGGGATTTCAGAGATATTTTCCATAAGAACATGAAAAATCCCAGGAACCCTATGTAAGTAGACTTTATAGTCTCTAGTGGCAAGATGCTGATGGCCTCTGTATGTTAGATATATTCATGACTAACTAAAATGAAAAGTTCGAGAGGAATTTAACCATTTGGGGACCACAATACCATTTTTTCATAAATTAAAGTTTCAATGGTAGTATTATGTACAAGACTCTAGGATACATGTGGTAACCTTTCTTTGTCTCTTTTCATTCCTCAAGAAGCCCCGGTGGCTTTACTGTATTGAAAACCTGAATTTTATCAATCAGTCTCAGCTGCTTGCAGATACAAGAGCAGCAAAGCATGCTGGACTTCAAATGACCGCATATTTGTAGAGGCCCAGAAGGGTTAATAGTTACTAACAGTAGTATTCCTTGAGACAAAACAAAGTGGTTTTTTTTCCTAAAAGTAGATAAATAAATCTTTAGATAAGAAACACCACTTGAAACACAGAGATATCATGAGGTGTTCATTCCAGAGGTGTTCTGACGTGCCTGAACTGTACCTTCAGCAAATTATTTACCTCTTAATTTGTTAAAACATATGGGCTTAGAGGTAACTTTGCCCATGAGGCGTACATCTATATTATATGCTTGTTTGGTTTGACTTCATTTTCCTTGGAGACTTGAACAAATGTTTTCCACATTTCAGAAGTTTGGTTTTTTTTTTTCCTCCCCTCACGTGTTCCAGGCAGCAGTGTTACATATGTATTTTGTTTCTTTTGACTGTGTTTAAAGAGGAGAGTGCTAATTTACAGTACAATCGGCAAAGTGGAGCAATGTTTCAGGATGAGAAACGCAGCCTATTTATAAGCCTGCACAGTAGCTGCATTCCAGCTTGCTCCATCCCAGCAGTGCCCGCTCCACTCTGGCCAAGCTGGGGGTTTGATTTCTTTTCAAATCACCGCAAACAGTCTATTTCTCTGCAAAGCAGAAAATAAAGGATTTGTTTCTTGCTGTTGAGTTTCTCATTCTTCAATGTAAAGAAAAGAGCAACCAACAAACTACACGTAAAGTCTCTGTTATATCTTAAAGCTTTAGCAAAAAAAACACTTACCAAACACTCGGAAAAGTGCTTGTTGTGCTAAAAAATTTTAAAAAATAGCCCAGCAACAGAAGAGCAACAGAGGTGCTGTAGCTGGAAAAGTTGATACCTAGGAAGTCTCCTTGAATATTAACTGTTGTGTCAACAGAACTGATTGAAGAATGCAGTTAGGCAAGAGAAATGCTAGAGGAAATGGCCACAAGGTCTTAAAGCCCACCAGCTAATATTATTTTAAAATTCTGGCCAAATATGTGAAACTATTTAAAATTTAAGGCAACTTAGTGTTATGTGGTTTATTTCTGTGAGATCTCTAAAAGCCCAATGGAAAGAGAGTAACCTCTCTTTTATTGTCTCATTTTCCTCGCCCTTCATTTCACATGAAGCAAAGAATTTGTTGAAACATGGCTCCAAGGGGGTCAATCATATTTTTAGTTTTTCCATCTCTCCAGCCCATCCCTGCTGATGAGACCCTCAAATTAGTGTCCACCGTGATCATGTCTCGCAGGGAAGGTCTACGGAAACCTGGGTCCTAGGTGCAATTTACACGATTTTGCCTAATTCTCCTCTCTTCTTTTATTACAATATGGAGAAATGGGACAAAACTTGGTTGTTTTAAAACAGCAACATTCTGATTGACATCCTCAAGAGGAAGAAAAACAGAAATCCACACGGGGCAGACTGGAGGCTAGAAGGCGTCTTCTCGATTTTTCTTTTGTGTTGGCTTTTTTTGTTTTCTGTGCATGAAATCAACACCTCAAAGTGCTTTTTGGTTTTCCATTTGTTTATTCCAGCCATAAATATTTTATCACTTAAAAAGGGAAGCAATGTTTGCTACTAATTGTTTTTGATTAAATATGCTAATTACTTTTTGGAATATTAATGACACATACGGTACTAAATGTTTTAATAATGCAATGAAATAAGCCAGCAAATATAACTACAAATTAACCTGAAACTGCTACATGGTTTTCATTATTTTGTGTTATAACAACACAAATCTAAAGGAACATATCAATGACAAACCACTGTTTCTTTCTTGCTATCTAGAGTTCAACTAAACAAAAAAATAAACCAAACAAAATCTCAAAGCGAACAGGAGGCTACCACACTTTGGGACCACTTTTCTTCACTGCAGGACAACTAGAACAAAGAAAAAGCTTCTCTGAATACAAGAACATCCCACAAGTTTATTCTGACCATGGAATGGGTCATAAAATTTTGCTTACGCCTGAAGAGGTCCTAAAGCTCATCTGTAAGGAGCATAGCAATGACAATCATACTGCCAAATCATTCTGCAATCACCTGAGCTATCATGAGGTAGGAAACATTACAAGTTTGACTATCAATAATTATTCCCATATTTCTTAGCTTATGGGAGGCAGTTAATTTCTTTTTTCATACTTGCTGTCTGCTCAAGAGAAGATAATACCTCTTTGTTTAGGCACCGGAAGAAGCTAGACACCTCTGCTTTTCAGTGGCACAGTCACAAGGAATGGAAATGCCTTTTCAATACAGGCTGTTAATGCGTTCATAGGCTGAAACCAAGCTCCCTACCTACGGCAGGCTCCCCAATTCCCAGGACAATCACACTGACACAATTAAATTCTTCCTCTTCTGTGAACTATATGCAATGGTTAGTGTTACATTACACTGGAAATAATTAATATCGTAGAGGTTTTTGCATGTTTGTGTGTTAAAGACTTGACCTTTTAATTTGTTTTTCCCTCAGAAATGTTTTGCGATCTAATGATTTATATAGACAGTTCAAAGTTGCCAGATAATCTGTCAGAGCTTTCCAGAATATCTATGATTATATTTTACCATACTCAGTATCAAGGAACTGGTTTTTATTGCCGTTGTGTGGACGACACTCGTGGGGTTTTGATTTTGTCAAGTCTGGTACAAGACTTCACTGCTTGTGTAAATGATTCACTTTGCACCAGCAAACAATACAGACCTTACAGGTGTTTCCACCTTTGGACTGGTAAAGATAAAAAGCAACAATATTGCTTCTCAGCTGACAAATAAATACTAAGGTTTTGAAAAACCTGCTTATTTAGAAATAAGTATTTTAAAAACTTGGAAATTGCTATGGAATAACAACTTGCTTATTACCCAACTGATGGAAATTGTCATTGGCACAGCAAGAGTGTTTAATTGTCTTGATATGCCAACAATTGATAAACAATTGATAATTACTTGCTAACTGATAAGCCAATTGATAAGAAAGAGCCTGCAATGTTTTTCCTGTCAGGTATTACCATTGGCTATTAGTGATACATTCAGCTACCACAGCTGTAATGGTAGCGAGCAGCTCTTAAGTGCTGACATGCATGTGTCTGAAAAAGACACTTTGGGAATCTTTATTTCAAGATGTACCTTGAACATACGGATGTGTCTTTTACTGGACTTTTAGCTATGACACATCCATGCTTTGCTAGCCAAGCCTGAATTATTAAATGATGATATGGACTATGTCTATAAAGGACCTAGGACCTCCTTCTGAAATGCTAATAAAGCCAGCAGGGCAGAATTCCGTAGGTTTTTCTCTTGGATTTAATTTTTTGAGTTCAGAAATTCAGATAAATAGCTGCAGTTTTAAATCAGCTTGGATTTGATATTTGGGAGCCTTCCCCAGAGGAAATACTTTTGTTTGGTTAAAATTAATCTTGAAACACATTTTAAAAAAAATCAGCAAAACTGAAAAAACTTATTTACAAATTGTGTAATTTGAAGGCCTGTGCCCTTACAGATTTAGCCTCAGACTGAAACTAGAGTGCCAAAGTAAAGAAAAATTATAGTCTTTTGTTATTTTTAGTTCACATGCATGCTAAATCTACCCAGAATCTGTCTAACATGTTTATTCCTAGGATATTTTGAGTCTAGTTTTGCAGATCTTAAGGTTAAAGCTCTTTGGATGAGTATCAAACACTGGGTACTGATAGGGTCCCAGTAATAGTTTTACCATCAGCTTTAATAGGAGTTGGAACCACACGAAATTGAACAGAGGAGAGTTTTCAGACCATCCGATCTCCCTGCCCCTTGCAGGGTGACCCCCAGGGGAGTTTCCTCCTTCCTTTGAAGAAGGACATTGGGAAGGCAGCTTACAGCAAGATCTGTTTTCCAATGCCCACAAAATACATCAGACTTCTGAGGAACACTGAAAGCCTGAACATGGGAGGACAGAGAAAAAAAATGCAAGAAAAAGAAGAGCTAATTAAGGATCTAATCTGAATAGAAACTTTTGGAAAGCTCGTGTGTGCATAAAGAAAACTAATGCAGCAGGCTTTGAAGCTGCTGACTTTTTCACCTCATAGGCAAGGCCAAACCCTGATGATGAAATATATAAAAGGTACTATCTGCTCACAAAGTAGAGCCTGAACTAGAGAAAAGACTGGGGCAACAGACAGTTTTTTACAACTGCTCTTTCAGTAACTTTAGCTTGCCACCCAAGGGACAACTCACCTCTTGGGCCCCATCAATCCACCTCCATGCTCCGAAACCTCTGCCACCTCTCAAGCCAGAGAGTGATGAATGAGCAGAGACAGTGCGTTGCTGTGTACATGTCTGCTTGGGAGTGAGTTGAGAATATTCATCTCATTTCACTTGTGACCTTTCTCTATTCTGCAAATCTGAAAGGTCTGCGCTGCATAATCACTTCTTGGGATAAAAGATAAGTGAACTACCAAATAAATAGTGGAGTGTTTACATGACCTTATGGTTTTACAGTCCATATTAATTTTTAATTGCACTGTTAAAATATAGTAAATATCTATTATACAAATTAAGTGGTAATAGGTATTTGTATTTTTTTCATGAATTAATCTTAAAATAAGCTGATTACATAAATCTTTAGCCAAGCAGTGGCTAATCCTGGACACAAACATTACTTTGATAAGATACATTCAAACAAACATTTTTGTGGCAAAATGTTATCAGATACTAACACATAATTAGTCTAAGACATTTGGTTCCGTGTGAGCATTTTCAAGTTGTGATCATTAAGTGAAGGTATTGGGAGAAATCCAAAAGGGAGCAGAGGATTGTAAGCACTTCAGAGTTCCTTTGTGGATTCCGATTAGGCTGCTGGATTCACTGCTGTTTCCTTATGTAAACACATTCACG
Source organism: Piaya cayana (assembly GCA_013389865.1). Lineage (NCBI taxonomy): Eukaryota > Metazoa > Chordata > Aves > Cuculiformes > Coccyzidae > Piaya > Piaya cayana. The sequence goes on from WAAB01001243.1 coordinate 488,362, forward strand.
TATTGCCATGGTGGGGAAATCTTTATCAAATTAATGGCAAACAAAGCGATGTTCATGTAGATGAAATTATTATTCACCCGGATCTGTATTGGGCTGAAAGAGAAATTGGGAAAGAGGGTTGGAACTGATGCAAGAAGTGAAATCTCGGTTCCATTCTCACTATAGGAATGAGACCTGCCCCTTGTTTCTGTCATCACAAGACAGGGAGGATGGGGAAAGAGGAATAAGCCGGTATGTATGCATTAATATTGGGTGTTGATGTATATCTTTAATTCCCAGCCTGCATTTCTTCCCTAGATTTACAGGACTTTTACTTTTACTTGCATTTATTTGAGTAACTTCCTTATTTTTTAGAAGTATTAAAACTATTACAACAAAATTACCTGTAATAACTTAATTTACTTATCCAATAGTCTGAAAGGACTATTGATTAATACATAATAAAAAAAGGTTTTTAAAATGCTTAATAGTGTCTTACTAGTGGAATCTAGTAAATACTTAATTAGGGAGGCTTATTGAACTCGGACAATGGCTATTTGACATGCTGTCATGCAGAGGAATAGCCCCTTAATTGACAGTCTGCCCTATTGTATGGAGGCCTGTTTAAAGAATTTTTAGTAATAGCTTGCAATGGTGATGATGAAGCCACTTGGTCAACGTGATCTTTATCGATGCAGCACGCTAATAGTTCTGTGAGAGCCTGCAAGATGAGTCCTGAGGAGTGCTGCGTGTGCTCAGAACAAGGAAAAACATCTCCAAGATTTTTTTTTTTTTTTGTAATTGTAAGAACTAACTGCACACAAGTGCCACAAAAAAATGAAATTTCCTAGGTGTTCCTGCAATCCTTGCAGAATCACTGAATCCTTTTGGGATCCTACCTGTGATCACCAAGCAAGATGCAAACTGTCCCACTTCTCTCCATGTGCCCCCCACTCCCAGTGTGAGCTCAGCCATGAGGTATTACCACAAAGTCCTCTAGCTGTACAAGATGATGCTAGCAGCGGAGGATTGTACCATCACCCATACCCATAGTTCCTTGCTTACCAGATCCTTAACATGGAAACTGCCATAACTTACCTTCAACATCTTAGAGGCTGCCTTTTCGCAGATGGTTTAGTAGCCTGCCTCTAAATCCACAACCAGCTTTACCTGCAAATTTGTCCTGTGCTGAGAACTGCAAAAAATCATCTAGTGTCACCATGCTGCTCAGGCCTCAGCATTTCTCTTGGTGGACTTCAGGCTTTTCAGAAGCCTGTGGCACTGCAGTGGCACCAAGGACCAGGTACTAAGCACCTCTATAACACAAAGATGTATAAAAAGCATTTAAATCTAAACTGTTCAGTGACCCATTAAGTTATGCAGAGTCACTTCTTAACAGCTCTGGATATTTTTTCCTATCGAGTTAAAAATCTTGGTATTTCCTGAATTCAGAAGCTGAGGTTGGTGCAGGGTGTTGCAATGCCTGCAGATGTCTGTAGGTTAAAAGGCTTTGAAAGGTGTTACTTTGAAAGTTCTCATGAGCAAAGCTATTGTTTGCCTTTCCACTTACAGTGTTTGGTTTCTTGTTCCATGAAGTAGGGAAAGTGTAACTAAGCTGCTCCTCGCTGCTTAAAAAAATAAATTGCAAATTTCTTAGAGATGTTATTTCATTTCCAGTCTCTCCTCCTTGGAGGGAATACCTGAGACAGGACAGTATAAGCGATAAATATGTGAAAGGGCTGTTCAGGATTTTTAGCTCCTGATTTCTGCTAACAAGAGGGCTTCTAATCTCATTGTCACTGGAGAATGTGAATGTATGTGAAGTTACATGAGCATCTGCGAACTCAGAGCTTTCATTCACATGTAGAAAAATATGAATTAGTAGTATGATAGGTGAAATCCATACACATCATATATAAAATGTGTCCTGATCTATGGTGCTTTTCTTCTTGGATTTCCAAGGAAAAAAACTCAATCATCACTGCTGGGTGTCACTTTAAAGCAAAATTGACTCTAATATGCTTTAAAATCACCTCCTTTGCCAGGTTAATCTGCACGGGTAAGTGCATTGGAGAACACAGGGTATTTCTTGAAGTGACACAGATAAAAGCAGAGCTTTGTTTGGAAAGAAATGCTGCGGCAGCACCAACACAGAATCTGGTAAGGTTCTCAAAAGCAGGCAGAACCCAGCATTGATGCACACATCCATCAACCTCCTCTCTAGGCTGATACTCCAACTAGCATGGAAAATGTTGTGTTTTACTACATTCTTGCCCAAATCCTCTTAATCGCTCGGTTGGTTTTAGGCAGATTCCGCCCTAGGGCATTCATATAGTGCCAGCACCCACCAAGGGAGGTCGCCAGAACTGTCTGGGCAGCAGAAGAGGCTGTGCCCCTTGGGAAATACACCTTTCACCTCCCCTCCCTCATCTCTCCAGGGGGCATATGCAATTCAAGGGCCGTGATCCCAACGCACAATGACCAAGGACTGGCTGCTGCACTGGGACAACCCAGGAACAGACCAGAAAGTATGTCACACCTAAGCAATTATATCTACTAATTTAGCTGAGAACTTAATATTATATCTTTATATTACATACAAGGTATATATAGAAATCTATTTAGATTTAATATTGCAGCAGCATCTGGTCTTTTCATCTAATCTAAAGGCTGGAGCCTTTAAAGAAGGGAAACCTCCAGCAAGAAATAATACCCATAAGCATTACAATTCTTCTCTCGACTCACTGTAAAGAGTAATAAGAAATCTCCCCCTACAGGCTTTCCATGGCTAATGCAAGGTAAATAGACACTCCAAGGCTGTGATTTGTCCCCTTAAACACTGGGTAATCTATAAAGGCTGCTCAGGACACATAAGAATGTAAAAGAGAAGGTATCTTCAGCCCGGCATTGCCAGCTCCTTTTCTTTGTGAGATGAAGAGCAGCGCAGAGCCCCCACCCCGGTCCCTCGAGGCAAAGCAGGCAAAGCTCCTTGTCAAGCGCTACAGGGGCACTTCTGAAAAGTGTTAACAATTATCTTGTGCATTTTTACTCTTTATTACCAGAACTCCACTGGGCAAAAACATTTTGAGTAGGAAACTATTTCCTTTTTCCTTTTACCTATTTTAAGGGAAGAAATTAATGGGATAAAAATGCAAATTACTTCCTTCCTTTGCACAGAAGAAACCTTGCGCTCCTTTACTTACCAATTGACTGTTGTTTTAAGCTATTCACGGGGAACCAATTTCATACATATAATACCAGCAAAGCCAAATGATGCTAATGTAACACACAATTCCAAATAACACAAAGAGAGTTTATATCCCCAAATTATTCTCAATTTTGTTTAGGGAAGGCCTGTTTGGGGATTAGGGTAGTTGTTTGTTTATGTGAATTCATTATAGAACTGGGAGTTTATAATATTCTGTACTCACTGTAAGGTAATCAAAATATAGATGGAAATTGGAATATTTTTATTGGTGCCATTTACATAGGTTATATGCTGTTAGAGAACAAGAATGCCTTGATAAACTTGACATAGAAGTTGCAGACTACTTTCTTGTATAACTGTGCTTTTAGAAACCTCATTCTCACATAATCTTAGTTATTTGACTTAATGGGATTCTTTCTTTTTCATAGGTACTTTCTGTTCATGTGTCTTTCTTATACAATACTGTAAGATTTTAGTTTACTGGAAATCCAGTGGTTGCAAATGAGAACCAACCCCAACTTGATTTGTTTTCTAGAACACAAAATTTAACCAAAGAAATTTAATTAAGAAGGAACTTGCCCACTGCCATTTCCATTTGCTCCCAGTGCCCTCATCATTTTATTTGTTCCAGCAGTAAAAATAAATCTTTAATTGGAAGGAAAGTGATAACTGAAGTTTAATTAAGGTGAGCCAATAGAGTGAAGGCAAATTACTAGACTAACGTCATGCAGCGGAAAGGGGCCATGCAGGACTACAATTTGGGCTGCTCCAAAGTTGCCTGTGGAGAAGATCAGTCAGGAGGCAAACAGATACACTTGCTTTTGTCTCCAGTTCTCACCTGGAACAAGCTGGTAACATTTCAGCCACCTTCTTCTTCCCACTGTTCTGTCTGCTTCAACCATCCTTCCCAAGGCACACTTGTCATCTCAGCCAGTGCAGCATCATATCAGGGAAATCACCAGCTGGATCACATGCTATGTGGGCACGAGCTCACACTTTTTTCTAAAATTTTCTGTGCCATCAGAAGCAGTAAAACTACCTATGTCTCCTGCTTGACAGTTGCTGGATCCACTAAAAAGCATTTACAGTGGTCTGTCACAAATCACCGTTTTTTTCTCCCTGTGATGCTGGGAGTTTTGGAAAGCAGGAGGAACGGATCGTGCTTCAGGATGGCCCCTGAATGCAGAGGGAGTGTGCGGAGGATGATTTTTGGCTGATCAGGCTTCCAGCCTTGGCGCCTGTGGGGAAGATCCTGGGAGCAGCGCTAACACCGAGCTTCCAGCCAGCACGTCTGCCAGGGTGCAGACTTGTTTCATATTTATAAATATGCTTTGGTAATAAGTAATATCTGTTACTGGTTTTTTACAGTATGAGCTGTGAACACTGGTTTACTGGCAGTCTGTCCTTTTTCACACTACCAGATTTACAAATTGCAAAGCCAGAAGCATTGACTGTGATAGGATAGTTTGGCCTCAGCACTGAATTTCCCCTTACAGCATGAATTAGAAAAATGTATTTTTTAGAAAATCTACACATCTTAAATATAATTTAAAATTAAAAAACATGCCATACTTCCTAGTATGCTCTTGTGTCAGTTTATTCCTCTCAACTTTGAAAAACGTGTTCCTTAATTATTCTCCTGAATTTATTTCCAGCCACTGACCTTGTTATATCTTTGTCTGATGGATGAAAGTACCCATTATTAAAGTTCACTTCATCATGTGGGTGTGTATAGGCCATGGTCAAGTCATCCTTAACCTTCCCTTTGATAAGCTAAATAAACCAAACCATGAAATCCCTTCCTGTAAGCTATGTGTTCATTAATCATTACCCTGTTTTTCCATCAGAAACCTCTTCTACTGAACCACAACCTTTCTGGTCAGTATCCTATGCCATCCTTAAACAGCCAAGCATGCCCAGTAATGAAGTAAAATAACGAGGTCTGTATAAACACCCCATCTGGTACCACAGCACTCCTGCTTCCCACTGCTGTATCACACTAGGAGCCGTGGGGCAGATACTCTTTCAGCTTGACAGTTAAAATGTCCTTCAGTTACTGCCTCCAGTGCTTCATCCTCCTCTGTCTGCCATCCTCGCACATTGGTATCTTATCATTGATAATTTTATGCTTTCTTCCAAGTAATGGATATACACAATAAATTGAACTGTACCAAGGAACCTGTCAAACGTCTGTAAGTCCTGATTCAGTTAATAATTTGGGGTTTATTGACATGATAACCATGCACTGATTACCAAGTCACAGAGCAGGAACAGACCATACCGATCAGCAGCAGTGGGGATAACCACCGCTTTGTTAATTAACTAGTTAGGTTTCCAGGCCAGCTCTTCACATGGAACTAATGCTAATAACTTTTGTTTGCCTTTGCCCTGATTTAGAATCATAGAATCACTAGGTTGGAAAATACCTTTGAGATCATCAAGTCCAATCATACCTGTCCACTACTAAATCACATTCCTAAGCACTTCATCTATCCATACCTCCAAGGATTGTGACTCAACCACCTCCCTGGGCAGCCTGTTCCAGTGTCCAATAATACTTTCAGTGAAGAAATTTTTCCTAATGTCTAATCTGAACATCCCCTGGTGCAATTTGAGGCCATTCCCTCTCATCCTATCATCTGTCACTTGGGCAAAGAGACCAACACTCACCTCTCCACAACCTCCTTTCAGGTAGTTGTAGGCAGGGATAAGGTCTCCCCTCAGCCTCCTCTTCTCCAGGACAAAAACCCCAATTCCATCAGCCACTTGTCATAACACTTGTTCTCCAGTCCCTTCACTGTCCTGTCATGCTCCAGGACCTCAATATCTTTCTTGCAGTGAGGGGCCCAAAACTCAACAGGTTGAGGTGCAGTCTCATCAGTGCTTGGTACAGGAGCAGAATCACTTCCCTGGACCTGCTGGCCATACTTTTTCTTATACAAGCCAAGATGCTAGCGGCCTTCTTGGCCACTTGTGCCACTGCTGACTCACATTCACTCTGCTGTCAACCAACACCCCCAAGTCCTTCTCTGCCAGGCAGCTTTCCAGCCAGACTTCTTCTAGGGTTGTTGTATCCTAAATGCAGGACTCTGCACTTGACTGTGTTGACCCTCATCCCATCGGTCAGCCCATCAAACCAGACTTTGTAACTAATGTAGAACATTTGATCACGGTCCCATGATAAGAGTGCAAAAATTGACTTCTTTCTGCATTATAAACCAAGAATGTTCATTCAATACTCATATACTCTGCCCTGTTGACTGTTGTGCTACCATTGCTATCTAGAAAACAAATTGTACTCTAATTCCTTTTACTCCTAACACTTTTTAAGCTGCTTTTTCTCTTATCACTAAGCAGGTATTTCTCCTCTTATTCTTTGAACTTCTTAACAAATTTGAACAATTATAAGCTTTAGAAACTTCCTTTTAAAAAATATTTATTTATCTAAATTTCTTTCCCAAGACAAATCATGGTTTCGTTTGGTCTACTTTGTCCTTTCCGCTTGGCCAGTGCTGTCTTATTGTGCAGTTCTGGGAGGTTAGCATCTAGTAAAACATCCCTATTCCGAAATACCGTCTATATTTTTCTGCCTAAATTCTTGCAACTGGACAGTTCATCAGGCAGAAGATATTAGAAAAACTGGCAGCAATAATCATGTGGGTGGAGGTGAGGACATCTGCTCTTTATATCATGATCCTTGCCAACATGCTACAGACATATCCAGGTTTCTGTTCCAAAACCCCCTCAAGAATATACCATGTGGAGTTCCAGCTCGCTGGAACCTCCTGCTTGGTTTGGGAAATATTGGCAAGTTGTTTTCCTTCTGTAGCTTGGTCATAATTTTCCTGGTCTTTACTACACGGGTAAAGTGTGCCCAGATTTCATGTGCTATTCTAACATATGTTCCATGATTACATACAGGATGTATAATCACTCTTCTTTACTGCATGAGTTCAGCTGGCACCACTCGCTGACACGGTCCAGCGCCGCAAAAGAGTCTTGGGGCAAAGCGTGTTCAAAGTTGGTGCTACGACTGCAACAGCAGATGAACAGCAGCGTGCCTTCCTCTAAATCTTTAATGCATGCTTGTAGATGCATCCTGTTCACTCGTCCTGGAAGCACTGGGCACAGCCGAGCTGACAGCCTTGAACATTGCCCAATGTGCTGTGACTGGCACGAGCCACTGCTTTGCTGCTCATCTTCATCCCAGTGTTCATGGCCACCTCATCAAGCACCATCCCTGGGAAAAGCCCAAGAGAAGGAACATTAGTCAACATCAAGCTCAATTTTAGGGACTACAATACCACCCCACAGCCTACTTATCACTGGTTTATCCCAGCCTGGGTTCATTTACCCACCAGGCATGTGGTTTTCCATGCCCGTGATCAATGGCAGAGTCATGGGTCACTCAAGTTTCTTCACAAGGCTGGCCTATGGCATTTCCCATCACTGTTTTCCTCTGGGGGGTCACCACGAGCATATCAGAAACTGAGTGATGGGCCAATGATGGTAGAAACACAAACCCCTGCAGAAAAAAATTCATGGCAAAAGCTGGAAAGTCTAGCTGTTTGGAGAAAGTAAAAAGTAGCAGGAGTATCTTGAATTAACTTGTGGATGAAGATTCACTTTGTAATATGTCAAGGAAGAAAAATCTAAGTAGTGTGCGAAATCAAACCCTCATACCTCTAAAACAAGGAGCATTGTTATGGTGAGTCTCTCTGCTAAAGTACAGCAGTACTTAAAAACTCCATATCAGATTTTTTTTTTTTTAGATACTTGAACACTTATAAATATGGACAGACAAACTAATGGGAATTTTTGACCCTCAAAGAATCTGACACCTGTTGTGACAAACCCAGTTGTCTTGAATACCCCATGAGGTGCTAAGCAGTTGGTCCTTACAGAACTTTAAAAACCTGACTCTTTGATACAAAAAAGGGGAAATATTAATCTCAGAGAGGGTTTTATCTTCTCATTGTCCCATCAGAAATTCTTGCACAATATCCCAGAGTTAACACAAATGGGTAACTGTTCAGTTATCTTTAGAGGCCTATGGGATTTGATAAGCAATTTCATGGAAATAATCTAAATATGCATAATAAAAAAAAAGGAAGTGATGTTCTGTTAATGCATCACTTTTATTGTGACAAGTTTTTCTTCAAATGAAAAATAAAAGTGTAAAAACTTAGAATTGCAGTACTGTTAAGCACCTCCTGGGATCATTATAATAGACTGTACAATTATTACCTGAGCTGAAGTGCTTTTCTTAAAAAAAACAGGGGGAAAAAAGTAAAAAACAAAAAACAGACAGCAATAAATGTAATTTCATTGCTCTACCTGATATGCAAAATCTACCTAGCATCTATTTCAGATATGGAATCAATTTTACATTTACTCATAATACTGCATGGAGCCTTACTGAAAATCTTGATATAATTTCTATAGTATTTTTAAGATCTGCACTAGAGTAAAGCTCAATAAAACTTTTAAATGGTTTACATCCATCATGTCACTAAAATGTTTTTTAAAATATTTTGCTCGGCTTTATGAAGGTTGAGAAAGGATAACAGAGGTATTTCTCTCTTCAGGCTCCTGCATTTTTTCCCCATGATCAGTCCTGAATTCACAGTTCTGTGCCTCAGCTCTTCATAAGCTTAGATGAAGGAAGAGTCAGATGCCTGTAATTCTCTGTGCACTATCATTCTGTTGACTTAAACGCAGGAACTCCAAATTTACGTAGGAAGAAAAGAACTACTCCAGCCAGCTTTTTGGTGCCTATCATGCAAGCAGATCTGTTTGCCCATGCAACCTCTGCTCATCTCAATATATCAAGTTGTATCTCATACCTGTGAACAATTACATCTTCCGATAAGAAAACCTTACCACTAGGAATGCTGTTTATTACACAAAAAAAAGTAGTTGTCACTACTTTTGTAACTGTTGACTCTTGCTTCTTTGTTAAGCAACTCTGAAAACAGGTTGGATACCTTTTCAAGTAAACTTACATGAGCCTCCTACCTAATGTAATCACTATATTTTAAAGTGCACCATTTTTTGAAGCTGTCATGTTGCAAGGATCATTTGTATCAACATTATGGAGATTTGGTTGCCTTTTCTGTGTTATTATATTGTATATAGAGGTTCTACTGCCTTTGAAAATGGATCCTCCTAAACCGTACGTCGAAAGAAGCAGCAAAAATTGTTCTGATGACATTTTAGATCTGTACTCTATTTGAAAGATTACCTCACAAGCAATGATGGCAATTCATGAATATATAAAATAATTAGGAAGAGCACTTAATGAAATTAAGTGTGTGTTTGTACATCCTAAGCCTCATGGCCACATTATCTCTTCTCTCATCAAACCGCAGTACAGCTACTTTGAAAAGTATTATTAGTGACTTTCATGTCTACCAAAAGAGTCCAAAATTCATCCAAAAAAAAGTGCTCACTGATGAGGACATGAAAAGCCATTTAGGCATGCTGGGCACTGCCTACACCTTGCTTTCACAGTAGATTAGCTGGAAGGAGATGGGCTCTTTCCACAGTCACAGGGATTGCATAATACTCCCCTGAGAGCATGAGAGTGACTTTGAAAGTTTTATTAGGTTTTTATTAGATCGTGATACCGATTTTCAGTAGCCAGCTTGTCCAGTTGCTCTCAGATTATGATAATTTGAAGTACTGTACAGGATGCTATAGGCTGCCCTTAAGTTTCCCCAGAGCACACGACACTGAATTAAATGCTGCTAACTCCTTAGCGCTGGGGAGGATGAATTTTCTCAGTATGAAGGCAATTGTCTGCATTGCTTTCATTTTGCCATTAAACTGAAGAGATGAGCATGTGACATGATGTATTTTACAAGGTGCTTAACAAGAACAAGATTGGGAAAAAAATTGAAATCCATGAAATCAATGCTATAACCTAATATTGTTTGTTCCTAGTAACTACTGGAGCACAACAAGATCAATGTCAGGACAGCACTATTCACTCTAAGTATCAGTGACCTGGAAGAAGTCATGTAAAAGGATGGGACCTGCCAATGGCACAGCACGGGAGGAGGCTCACATGAAGAAATTATAAGCAAGAGTGATACAACTCAAAATTACTTGAACTGGCCCAGAAACAGGTAGTTGGAACACTACAATACAAAGAAAATCAAGCCCGTTCTCTGTGAAAACAAAAACAACAAACCACCAGTCACATTGTTATGCCATCTTGGTCCTGCTTTACGAGGTATGAAGGGAAGGCAGACAAGCAGAGCAGAAGGCTAATTAGAGATCCTGTACATGGTAATGAAGGCAAGAAGCAGAGAGCAAGGAAGAGAGCCTGGAAAGGGAGGGAGTTGGCAGAATGAAGTCGACCAACAAGACAAGGCAAAAAAACCCTTCCTTTTCCCTCTTCAAGTGTTTGTTCACTATGTTTCTGCTAGTAGACTTGTTCAGACACCATCAGCTTGCACCTGGGCTAAACTATTCAACCTCATATAGCTGTGCCCTGGTATATGGCTTGATATTTAGCCTTCTCAAAGTAATATTTCAAATGCATCCAGATTACCAGTCAGTCCAGGCTGCTATACATATTTCCATGTGTCGTTTTACCCAGTCATCATATTACTGTGACTGAGCACAGTACCATATCTTCTGAGCATTGTAGAAGGCTAAATATCTCAATCAATGCTCTTGTTTTACTCACCTGAATTAATAGTAGCAATTATAATACATGAGATCTGAAGTATGCAAGAGGTTGCCAGCAGAGAAGGTGGTGCCCTAGCCTCTGTTAAGTCATATGGGCAACGGGGAAATACAGCTGGTCTGCACTATCCTCAAGAAATAAACCCTGTTTCCAGAGGACTGAAGGACCAAAGCATCATCCCAAGCCCCAGAGAGCAGCCCCAGATCATATCTATGGTACACCCTGTTGGAGTGGCCATGGAATGTAGTGCGCAGCAGGTCCAGCACCTGGTGCTCCATCTCCTGTCCACTTTTGTCTCCAAAAAACCTGCACATTTTGTACCTGGCATCTCCAACCTGCTCCAGGAACAGCAGACACAGACCATGGTCATGAGTTTTTCTTCTATCTGTGACCATTATGTCTCCAGTCCTGCATTTAGGATTATAATCAGACATGAGTGGAAATCCTTGTAAGGTTGCTCTTTTTATTTTTTTTCTTTGTGGTGCTTGAATTGCTTTCTGTGCCACTGGCTTCTTGAAGTATTGAACCAACTCCTTGTGAAGCTTCTGTGACTAGAAACTGAAATTGCAGTGAGTGACTCTGGCTAAATTTTAAAATTAATTCAGTGTTAATATACTGATCAGTTTATCAGAGTTGATCCAAGTTATGCCCATATTTTACACTGGAGGACCTAAAAGAGAATTGCTGCCTACTTCTTCACTGTGACTTAACTTTATTTCAGGTTACATAGTCACGTACTAAAATTTAAAAAAGCCCTTTACTAGCGCTATTTTCAACATTGCAGAAAAATCAAGACCTGACAGTTTTTACAGTTTCAGCCCAAGACCAAGCTTCAATAAGCTCACACAGCTCTAATGATTGTTAGTGAAAATGTAATGGGCCATTTGAAATACAAATGAACGCTGGTAGGTAAAGGGACTTCTTTTTTTAGTGGAATCAATTTACACTAGCTATTTAAAAAATATTAAAATAAATGTAATGCCATTAAATGTAAGCTCAAAGCCCATTGAGAGCATTAGTGGCCAAAGCTGCCAAAAAAGTAGTCATTCCAAGAGCACAGGGCCAGATTCTACTCTCAATTACATTAGTCTTAAGCCAGGATAACTCCCTTAATTTCAATAGGCTTGCTCTGAAACAACACCGGTGTTAAGTGGGAGCAGAAAAGAACTCCTTTCCCCTATAGGTACTTTTTGCAGTGCCCTGATAAACCCTCCACAACCTCATTCATTTCTTACCAGCCTTGGGTATTCTGTACATTTACTCAGCATCCTTTTTTGCCAGGACCAGGAGGTTGCTCTGACCTCTAGAAGAGCAGTGAAGGTCCAGTGCAGAGTTTGAGAAGGGGACAGAAAGCAATAGGTAGTGTTGTTCAGCAGGTGTCGTGTTTTGGAAAAAAAATTAATGGACCCAAAAAAGTATGAAGACCTAATAGGAGACTGTCACTGCAGAATAATTAATAGCTGAGTAGAGTTCAAAATTTTGAGAGCAATGATCTAAGCAACAGGGGGGAAAAAAAAGCTTTTTAAAAGTAGTGTTTAATTTTATATTGGTTACAGCGAAAATGAAGGAAAAACAGTTAAATCATGTGGTTAATATTTATTTTAAAAATTTATGATAACATCCTGAATCCCCTTTGGTATTCAAGAGCTTTTATGGGTAACCACTCCCTTCTTCTACATGACAATTTCAAGAAACTCATAACCATTATATTAATATACCTTTTTGGGAAAACGGAAAATATATTTGAGTTGGCATAAAGCTATGTTGGAAAGGCTGGCTCCCACACCCCAGGTGATAAAACCAAGCAAGTAACCCTCGCCTACACTGACTTTCCTCCTTATTATTACAGAAACCTGGAAAAAGTATGCAGACTTTTACTTGCATTTGGAAAATCCATCTTAGTGGGGTCTATTATTTCCTATTGCAAATAAACCCTAATCAAGGGTTTCTATTTGGACTAGAAAAACACACAATGTTGCCTGATCTTCTGGTGGAAATGTTATATGGGGTTTTTTAAACTCATTCTCTTTATCTCTGGTTTGTGCTTTTATTTTTCACAAATCCAATTCAAACTTTCCCAACCGCAGTGCCATCCAGTGCTCAGCACCATCTCAGCTATTCCCTTTCCATCAGCAGCCAAACTATGTCCAACTAGAGTTAAAAATCTTAGATAACTCGGGATATGCCAATAAAACCACCAGGTTACTAGCATATAACAGAAAAACATATAAAATACAAACAATATATTTTAAATTCACCTGCTCTGCAAACAGCTGCAGAGAGGAAAAATGCTGCATTTTCTTATTGTATAGACCACAAATGTTTTTATTAAGATTTACTTGGGAGAGAAAAATTATATAGATACATACTTATCTTCATTCACGGTATGAAAATATCCCAGACTACTATTTGTCATGTTCCTGGATTTCATATTGGATGCAACTTTCAACTGAGGAATCATTTCGTTTTAATTATTGTTTGGTTGATTTTATCTTTAATTACTCAAGTTATATGACTAAGGCACCAAAATACGTAATGCAAGATCTTTCCACACAGTAAATTTTCTTTAATAATAATGTTTTTATGCATTCAGTCTGCAGAATATAGTTTTTCAGTAATGAAAAGGAGCTACAGATTCTTAAAGCGGATATTTTTCATTTCTTTAAAAAGTATTGGAAGGATTTTTTGTTGGGTACATTAGTACAGGTACAGCATTCTATGTTAAAGATTTAGGATTTAATAGCTTGACATTGGAGGGAGTTAAAATGTATACATTTGCCTGTCTCAACAAGACAAAAGCCAATGGATCTAAAAATACAGCCCTCGGGCTCCTCCTCTGGCCTTTGCTTTGCTGCCAGTCTGGACAAGGGAATGCAGTTTTCCTTGTCTCTCTAGGGCTCTGAAATGGGGAAAACCAAAAAAGAACAATGCCCAAAGAACCCCTTAGCTACAAATCATGGTGGGTATTTTTTTTCCACCTGTTTATGACTTAAATAGAATTTTAAAATGCTCCAAGTTCCCTCTGTTTTCAACAGACTTTGCAGAAAGACCTTTAATATAAACAGAGCTACCTATTTGGTTTAGAGCAGAACAAAGCCGATATTTTGAAACTGCAGAACAATGTTAATTTTACTCACCAACCTTTGAATACTGGAGTGGGGTTCTGGTTGGGTCACTGGAAAATAAACATGTTTCAATGGCTTTTATAACCAGATAAGATCCAAAACGAGGCGCTCATGCCAAATATTGCAGAAAGACTTGAACAATAATGCACTGCAAAGAACAACATTCAAATTAGGTTATCAAATCTGGGAAGGAGGTTATGTTTGTATAACACATTTGCAAGCACTTGGAAATATTTTGAACAAATCTCTGCTGTCTTTTCTCAATTAGTGCTTTGACTGACTTCAGCAGGAGTTTTGCTTGCATAAAAGCGTCCAAATTCAGCTCTAGGTCTAAACATTCGGGTTGTGATATACCTAGATAGCCAGAGGAATTAAGATATTTGCCCTGCTCTCACTGCATCAGAGTTGACTCCCTAGCACCCTTGTGCTCCTTGGAAAATCCCAGCTACGGTTTATCCACAATTAGTTTGCCCACAGTGTTAAGTCAATTACGCAAAGGAAGAGAGATTTGATTGAAAATCTATTTAGTTCAATAGGAATCAGTATATATGAGATGATTTTTTTTTCTCTTTGACTGCAAAGAATCTTATTGTATCCCTGTATAAATAATAAAGGTAGTGCACTATCCTTTCCTGCTCAAGCATGACTGAGCAGATACAGATTGTGTATCTCACATGTCACAAGGATCTGAAGAGAGATGGGAAGAGGAATATCTCAAACACAGCCTCCAACACAGGGCAAGTTCCTGTTCTGTGAGGTAACCCACTGTAGGGTCCAGATAAACTGGGGCACAGGTACTGCTCACTCCCTACATTTCCAGAGGTTGTTTTTACCTATCTCACCTAGAGAAATGTTTCTATTGTCAAGCCTACAGCAAACTGTGTCCAGACAGATTGGTGTTGTGCTCAAAGGAGTCCACATGAATCATGTATTAGTTCATTTAAAAGCACTTTGTAGACAAACATGCTCACTCTATCAGCAGGCACGGGGATGCAAATACTTCACTCAGTGTATATGAGCCCTGACAGGACATCTGTGATGCATGGAATTGAGAAACAGCTCATTCCAGAAAGATTAGGCAATAAGGAGCAAAAAGACTCACCATATTTTGTTCTTTTCCAGCAAAATGAAAATTTAACTTTGCATCATGTTGGAAACAGAGTAAACGCTATCAGCTGAAAACTAGCTGCAGGAAGAGGTAAAAGGTTTACAAGATATTCTTCAATCATTTAGCAGAAAGGCAGGAGTCTTTGGTTTAGGGGCTAAAATACCCTTGAAGAAGGCAACTGTTCCCCAGAGACCTTAATGCTAATATACCTGCTGTGTGGTACTGTCCTTTGGAGGTGAGGAAGAATTAGAAACATTACATTCAATAAATGCTGAAGACAACTTTTGTACAGTACCTTCTTGGCACATGCTGATTACTTCCTGTAAATTAAAGCAAGCTAATGAGTGTATACAATAGTGAAATATTTGGTGGACTCTCATTAGCAGATACAGTGCGTGGAATTAATTTCACTGAGAGAATCATAGAATAACTCATGCATGGACAATGTAGTTTGCAAAAGCGTCCTGGAAAAGATTCATATATGTGTGGACTTAATCTATAAGTGATTCTAAATATATTTAATTTGTAAGAGAAAGGACTATAATAGTGTAAATATAGTGAGAATGAGTACCAAAACCAAATTTATACTATACATTTTCTGAAGAACATTGCTTTCAGTCACTGACAGTGGTGACTTAGAGGAATATCTTCATGATAAGTAGTGTACTATTCCTCTGGTTGTATACTACAATAACCGTCAACTAAAACTTTTGTAACTACTAAGGTGCTATGTTTACTACCTATCACATGTTTGTTTTAATTACGTGGTCAAACATGAGTGAATCCCATCATCCCATTAACTGACACAAGCCTTTTGCCCTTCACAGTTAGGGGATGTCAATTTTTTTGTATCCTCTGAAAATGCATTTGTTCTCCTGAAGTTCTAATTTTTCCTTAGCTGTAAACCAAGGACTGGAAATATTAACTTAGGCAATCAGAGTATTGTTACTGTTCCCAGAAAGGTAATATTTTTGAATAGCTCTGCATATTTAACAAGGAAGATGTGTTTTGAGCAATTTTTAATAAAGTAATATTTTACTTTTCCCATTTCACCATTGCAGGAAACTGCAAAGATCAGTTCTGGATTGAGATTGCATCCCCAGTCTTGGATCCTTTAACATCCCAAAAGGCACACATGAAAAAGAAAAATCTCCCTACTTACACTGTGAATAAGTGCTAACAGCTTTAAAGAATTACCTACCAAATATTAGGTGCAATTTAAAACTACATTTAAAGCAGCAAGGGTAGTTTAAAAGTCTATGTGGCCAGCTAAAAGTTAGAGAGAGAAAATTACTTGAACACGTGTTGGATGAATTTCTGTCTGTGTGGGAGATATCGCACTGGTGGGATAATATATCCTCTGTTCCAAAAAAAAATTTGGGCAGGTTCTATACTGTATGCCATATGATTCAAAATCTGGCCAAATATTTTTAGATAATTTCTGTTTGCAATGAAAAGAAACACAGCTATGCTATCTAAGGGTTGTGGAAGATTATTTATATTGAAAAACATCCTTAGGCTAAACTATTAAATGAGGATAATGGATATGAGCCACGTAAGGTATGTGGAAGACTTGTTCATGAATTACTTGGTGAAACAAAGTCAGATGCTCCACTCAGGTAAAGGATGTGTTTGAGTAATGTGCTTTTAGAGGAGCAGCAATACCAAGGAGGGGTCACACAGTGTGAAGACCTGGAAAATGCATGAGAAAACATTCCATACATTACCCTACACCTGCTTCCAGGGCTGTTGAAGGGCCATTCAGATTATGTGGTACAATATTTGCTCAGTATATTGTATGTTATATCAGTTTAAACACACACTGTAACTTATTAGATATTTATTAGCTTACATTTTAAGCCTCAGTCTATTTTACAACCTCGATGCCCCCTGTTTTATGTAAAAAGGATATTTTAATAGATATAATTTAAATTAGTTCATAACTTGATAACTCGTTACAGACTGCTACTCTAATGAAACCTGCACTAATGACTGCCTTCAGTAGGCAATCCCTAATTTTAAGAAGCCATTTTAAAATATTCATAACATATCTGATGCAGTGTTGTTTGAACTGTATTTAATAGACATCTCAACTGGGCTTTTCCCTGTGGTTTGTAGAAGTCACTATCAATAGTAATTCGTCCAGCACCATCTTTGGTGAATGCAGACCGGGAGCAAGGGCTGCAGCTTTGGTCCTGGCAGAGGGAGCAGAGACCAAGCACGTGTCCTGTGCACATCGTCAGATGGACCAACTGGCTCTTATCTGAGAAACAATCCCAAATGAATTAACAGCCTAAACAATAATCAGGAATAATGGTTTATCATGGATTTAATCAAGGTGTAAAAGGTTTAGGCTGAACTCAGGAAAAATTTTTTCATGGAAAGGGTCATTTGGCACTGGAACAGGCTGCTCGGAGAGGTGGTTGAGTCACCTTCCCTGGAGGTGTTTAAGGGACAGGTGGATGAGAGGTGCTGAGAGGCATGGTTTAGTGTTTGATAGGAATGGTTGGACTCAATGATCCGGTAGGGTCTTTTCCAACCTGGTGATTCTATGATTCTGTGATCTAAAAGACAGTAATCCAACGTCTCTGTTGTCTGAAGAGCTGCTCTGACATCTCATGTTAGTCTTTGCTGACAATTACATAACTTGTCTTTCAGTCAACTGACAAGTAAAAGAGCTAAAGTCACTCCAAGTCTTTTACCTCTCCATGGAGACAGGGTTGATGAGAAGCATCTGAAAATTTGTGTTTTTTCCCAACAGGACATAATTCTCAGTTGTATAAAAATAATCCAGGAATTTATCATCACCTGGATCCACCGGAGTCAGCACCTTTCCAGATCAAACCAGGAAGAGCCAACACGGCAGGCTAGGCAGCAGTTCCCAGTCCCACTGGATCAGTAGAACTTCCTAACATGGTCCCACTCTCCATTCCTCTTCACTGGGAAATTTTGCTTCCTAATCAATGCAGAAAATGTCCTCCCATCAAGGAGTACAGGGAGGATTTGCTGGAGCATGCAGGAAGCAAAAATGCTGCATGTAACCCAGCCAAAACCCTACCAAACATCAATGCTTCCCCGCCACCGCTCCTCGAATCATGTATCTGTCCTTTAAGTGCTGTGCCACTTTCTCATGGGGCTCCTAATGCAGTTCACTCCTTCTACCTCACTGGATGCTGGGGAAGGATGCACTCAGGGTCCCTGTGAACCCTGCAGCAACAAGCAAAAAGGGGAAGTCAATATACAAACAGTAGTGATTAATATTAAATATTGAGTGGGAATCTGATGACAATATTAATGTTAATGACAAAACAACTAGCAAACAACAAATACCAGGGACAGAAAACAACTGAACACTTGTAGATATGGAGGTATTAGTAACAAAAGCTAAAAGCTGCTTTAAGCCAGCCATGGCTTATTGCTTTCACTTTGGTGTTGCTTTAACAAATTAGCCTTTAGAAAACATGTAAGGCAAAATTTAGATTTAACTTTTCCTCAGATGAAACAACTAAATAACTATAGCCACAAATCAGTGGAATAAATATGAAAGTTTACTCCAACTGCAAATTACCTGGTAATGTAATTAGCACTCCTAAAACCAATATAAAATCATTTAAACCATAATCTGTCTACTGTTGGTTATAGAGGTTGTCCTGGTCTCCATCAAATATGGGGGTATCAATACCCCTATGTTACTGGAACACTGAGCTGCCATTCTGCAACACCTTCTATCAGAAAAGGCTCAGAGATGAAAAGTTGTAAATCACCATCTATGAGAAAATAAACAAACCAAAAATCTCCCTCAGTGGCAATTTCCAAGGACAAGAGAGCATCAAATGGATTTTAAACAGGCAAAAACCCAACACATGAACAGATTTTGGGCCAAATGTCCTGCCAGGGGCCAGTCAGCAGGAACCCACTGCCAAGTCCTGGTCCCTAGATCAACACCTCATCTGTGATAAAAACCTGGTGTTTAAATCAAAGGCAGCTCACAAAAGGAAAAAAAAAAATCCCAAAGACATAAATCTGCATTGGCTACCAGCCCAGTATGATCTTCCAGTATATTTTTGCTGATGCTACTTCTGGGATGGGACAAAGGAAATGTATGACACTGAGATGTCTGTGGCAGGAAGACCACCAGATTGCCCGTAAAGAAGAAACAGGCAGCGGGTATAGATGACATTGCTGTCATGGGGCTACAAGTTCATCTCTCCAACTTTTTTTCCTACCTCCTGGCAATTGCAGCATCTCAGCTAACTGAGGTCTAGAGCTTGAAATGTGCTGAAGGAGGGCTTCATCAGAGAAACATTGTACTTTCTGCCCATAGGATGCAGGAAAGCAGCAGGGTTCATTTTAGTAATGGTTTTGGAGAAACAGAAAGCATCCCACCTACTGTAAGGGACCTGAAACTTTTGTCACTTCAAATTTTCTTGAAATTCATTTAAAACCAGGGCAGTGATGGAACAGGCATTTCTCTGGGAGATGTTCAAATCAGATACTCACCACACCCAAAACCCAGGACTTCATCTCCAAAAAATATGGATCAGCATTGCATCTCCACTCTCTTCTTAAATAACCATTTCAAACTTTTTTCTCTTACAGGCCTTGGTTTTAGCAATTGCTTATGTAACCGCATTTTGGTATTACTAAGGACTTCAATATAACCATCTTATAGGGCATTATTGACAAAGTAGTACATTACAGATTAACTGGTATCAATCAAGGAGAACAAAGTCAACCAATTCAAAATATTTTCCAAATGTCCTTTTCCTTTCTTTAAGAAAGAGCAATAAAATCTGTTAATCCATTTGTTTTGGTTGGGTTTTGCTGGTTTGTTTTTGGTTTGGTTTTTGGTTTTTTTTTCTGTACAAGAGGATAAAAATCAGTTTGCAGTTGTAAATTTTACAGTATGTGAAATATTTTCTTTTTTTCTCTTCCATAATTATTTTTGCAGAAAGCTGTTCTTTCAATCAGGTCACTGAACTCTGAAAAACAAACCTTCAAGTCTCCTTTTGAAAAATTGGACCTTACTTTCCCTTCAATAGAAAGATTCACAACTTTCATGTGTGAGCCATGACTCAAAAAATAACATAAATCCTTTCAGTGCTGTCTCTTTTTTTTGCCTGTGTAACAGATATTTCTGCTAACATTTACTTTTGTAATTTTTCACATTATTCTAGCTCTCAGAGGTTAATATTTACCATTCATTTTGATATTCACAAACTACAGAGGTATGCTTGCAAATATCTGCCCTGGGAAAATGAGCAGTGCTGCCAGAAAATATGTTCAAGTTTCTTTGTGGAACAGTGGGAGACAACATGCCATTGACAACATTTCACTGTATTCATCTGTTCATGTTTTAAACATCTGCACAATCAATTCGTACGGTACAAGAAGTGGTAGTTTGAAAGGATAACCAGATAATTACAGCTAAAGTTTTTTAGTCCTTTTGAACAGCTAACGTATATTAGGGAAAAAAAAAACAACTTACAAAAAACCCACAGTGAACAGTATATACAGGAGTGAAGCCACTGAAGCTGTACCCTTAAACAGAGACCATACACTCATTTTCTGGCAGGCAGTGACAAATACAGTAGATATTGCGTGGTAGCAAAATTCAGCAGTAGGAAGAGCTGCCTGCGAAAGCTGACCCACTATTTGCAATAATATCAAATCATAAATGAATTAATTTGCTTGCTGACCAAGTAGTTTGCCAGATTAAAGTGCAAGTTTGCAAGACATGTATTCTATTATCCCAGGCTGCACTCTTGACACTTTACATTATGAACATTTAGCATTCATCCTTTGATATTTTGAACACTGATTACAATGAAGCTGTCAGCACAAAGGATTTTTTTATTCAATTTTCAGTTGTAACAAGCAAGGATCTTACAGAACTACCATCAAGAATACAGAAACAACTGAGATTTGATTATTTAACTCTACAAGACAAAAGGATATCTTGATGAGTGCAATTTTTAGAGGTATGAAGAAGGAGAAGGAGAGAGAGGAGAAGGAGAGGAGGAGGAGAGAAGCTAGTATTTTGTTAATAACATGCATAAAACAATATTTGCTCCAAATGCAGTTCACAGCAACTAGGAGAATTTTCACTTACACCAAGGATATACTAGGCTTTTTCTGCTCTTGTGGCCATGATCTAACACTGATAGTGTGTTGTGAGCAAGCAGAGATCATTGATTCATGCTGCCAGACAGCTGTGTTGGAATAGTTAGTCAATATTGTGTGTTCTTGGTCAAAAAAAACAAACCAAAAATAAAGATCCACACAAGCTACATAATCTAGATTCAGTCATCAGCAGGGAAAGCAAACTTTTTTTGCCACATCTTAGCATGTAGCTAAAATTCTAGTACAAGGAACAATTGCAAAAAAAATATCTAGGATGAAACNCAAGCTTCCACTTTCTTTGTAGCCACCCTTTAAATATTGTAACATGGTGATAAGGTCTCCCCTAAGCCTTCTTTTCTTAAGGCTAAACAGACCCTCTTCTCTCAGCTTTTCCTAGTGTGGCAAGTTTCCCAGTTCTCTGATCATTTTTGTGACCATTCTCTGGACCCTCTCCAGCCTACCCACATCTTTTTGTTATAGTGGAGACCAAAACTGAAGACAGTATTCCAGGTATGGCCTGTCAAGCACTGAGGGATAATGACATTTTATCTCTACTGGCGACGTTCTTGTTGTGGCAACCCAGCATCCAGTTGGCTTTCTTTGTCATAGCAGCACACTGTTCACTAATATCGAGCTTGTTCTCTACCAGCATCCCCAGGTTCCTTTTCACAGAGCTTCATTTCATCTGGGCAGATCTCAGTGTGTGCTGTGCTCCTGTATTAGGTTTTTCTGGGTGCAAGATCTTTTATTCTTGTTGAACTTCATAAGGTTCTTGTTAGCCACTCTTTCCACCTATCCAAATCTTCCTCCAAGGTGACTTTCCCTTCCAAAGTGTCCATTTGCCCACTCAGTTTTCTATCATCAGCAAATTTCATGAGGGTTCAGTTGACCCCATAATCTGGATCACTTATGAAGATATTAATCAGCATTGGGATCAGTATTGATCCCTGGAGGGCCCCCACCTGTGACAGGTTGCCAGTTTACAAAGGAGCTATCAACCACCACCCTCTGGATGCGACCTGTCAACCAGTTTTCTACCCTCTGAACAGACCATTTGTCTAGATGGTAACCTATCAGTTTCTCTAGAAGGAGTTTGTGGGAAACAGTATCAATGGATTAGGAAAAATCCAGGTAGATAATGTACACTGCTCACCCCACATCAGTTAAACATGTTGCTTTATCATCGGAGGTGATCAGGTTTGTCAAATGCAATTTGGTGAACCCATGCTGGCTTTTCACAATCATGTTCTTCATTTGGCTTGGGTTGCCCCCAGAAGGATTCATTCCATAGCTTTATGAAGGACTGAAGTGAGACTGATGGACTTATAATTTCTTCCTTTAAGCCCTTCTTATAGATGTGGGAGACATTAGTTTTCTTCCAGTCTTCTGAGATATTCCTCCATCTCAAAGATTATGGAGAAGGGCCTTGCAACAATGTCAGCCAGTAATCTTAACGCCCTCAGGTGGATATAGTCAGCGCCTATTGATTTGTCGTGGTCAAGCCTCTGTAGTAGTTCACATACCAATGATTTCTTCACTGCCAATGAGTCTGTGTTTACATCAGCCTGGGGTTTTGTTCCCAAGGCGTGGGGCCCAGCAGTGATGGTAAAGACAGAGGTGGAGAAAGTCTGAGAATCTCTGCCCTTTCAGCATTGTTGGCTACTAATCCACTTCTGTTTAACAGTGGGTCTATATTTGCCTTCTATTTCTGCTGCTTGGTTACATACTTGAAGATCGTGTTCTTGTAGTTTTTGACATCTCTGGCCAATTAAATTGGAGTTGGGCTTTCACTTTTCTAACCGCATCTCTGCACACTGTGATGGTGTCATGTAGTTCTCCATGGGTATTTGTATGCTGTTACACACATATACATGTATGTGTTTATATATGTATATGCATATGCAGACTGCGTGAAAATAAGTTAAATAAACACTCCATTCAGGAAGGAACTTGACAGGTTAGCCAGACAATGAAATAAAGGTTTTTAACCAGATGACTGTGTTTAGAAGACCTTGCAGAAAATGAACTTCTCAGTGACAATATTCCAACAAATTTGGAAATGCTTTTCTGTATACCATGTTGTATCACTTACCACTGGACAGTGATTTTTTTAAAGCCTCATTATAAGACACAAATATGTGATTAAAACAAATTCCACTATAAGTCTGGGTGCTCTGTTTGGTTAGAGATTCAGATACAGTATTTAATTGAGTGACTATGGTATGTTGATGTCCCATAGCATCATATGTGCAAAAGTTCAGCTTTACAGGGATTCATTTGGAGTACTCGCCACCACTGAAAATAGTAATAAATAGTGTTTTGCAATGCTCTTTGCATTTCTTTATATGTCCTTATCGTGGGATAGAGGAGAACATGAGTTTATCTCACCTCCTTCATCAGAACTGCAATTGGACCTTATACAAGCAATAGGTTTTTAAAATGCCACTGGACTCATAGTTGTACTCAGGTAACAAAATAAAATAGCAAATGAGAGAAAGAATGCTGGAGGTCGTGGAAATATAGACCTATAATGATACACTTTGGATTCCTATGCATACTCAAGTAACAAGGTAGGACTGCAGGGAACAAGCTGATAGCTTTCTTCATGCAGCACAACAGACAACTATACTTTTTCACTCAAATTCATTTGCTTATGGGGAACAAGGGAAATTTTGACTAGAGCTGGCCAAAGCTTAATCTTCTCAGTCTATAAAAAATTTAAAGGGTTTGCTCCCATTTCATAAATGTTGACATTTCCCACGGAGGGAAAAAATACCATATCAGACTCTTTCCTTAAAAAGAAATGGGAAAGGACCCTTCAGCCTGGCCAGTGCAAGCTGTGATGCTTGTTACATCCTAGCTCCTCTGCCAAGGGGACTGGGTGCTTCCAATTGGCTCCCCAACAAGGAGTTGTGGCTGCTACTCGGGACTAGGTCCTCACTTCTGGGGAACATCACTACCAAGCCTAGCTCAGCCCCTCCTGCACAAACCGTCCTATGCTAGTGTAGGGAGATGTGTGGTGTGAGATAGCTGTGGTGGGGCCCTCTAAAAACTGACAATCACCAGGTACGACCCCTCAAAATTCATGAGGAAACCAAACTCCTGACTTGGTAGAAACTCCTTCTCTTTTCAACTATCAACAGGTGCTTTTGCAAAGTGCTCCAGATGCAAGGAGTCTACGAGTTAAAAAATGTAAAGGCAAAGAAAAACTTTCAACTTAATTAGAGGTCTCTAAAATATGCATACACAATGTCAAGAGCTAGAGCTGTGAGGGGATCCCATGTACAACTTTAGACAGCAGTCAGTATCACTTAAAGCCAGGATTAGTAGTGGATTGTGTCACGCTCCAGTCACTTCCTTAAACAAAAAAGGAATAAATAATGATAATGAACCTGACCCTGAGTTGTGATACCCCTATACCGTATTTCTGGTTGCATGTGAGGCCCTGATGCTTCAACATAGCCAATGTCAAAGGCAAATCACACAAAACTCTGAACTCGACATCTGGATGTCTAAGTGGGACAAAAGTAGGTATTCCACAACACACCTCATACAATGCACCCAAACAGGAGACGCAGAATGGTAGTTTTTCTTCTGCCATTTAACATACCTCATAAGCCTGAGGACATTGTCTTAAACAAAGGCTTGAACTCTGAATGAATTGAAGTTCTTGCAGCCTTCAAACCCAGGAGAGTGTGATCCTTGCCAGAAAGATCCTGAAGGGGAGAAAAAAAAAAAAAAAGAACAAACTTGATAATNATCACAAGCACAATTATTCAGATTTGTGTTTTCTTCTCTGTCTTCAAAAGTTAAAATCAAAGGACTAGTAACCTTGAGTGCTGGAGGAAAACTTCATACATGAGCCTGAGTTTTATCCTTACATGAAGCAAAATTAATATAAAAGCTACTGCTCCCTCAGTATTTTCTTCTTTAATAATCTCAGTTTAGGATATTTCTTGTTCCCATATAGCATATGGAAAACGTGGTAGTCAAAAGACAAAGAAACGGGCAATACTGAGAAAACAGTGTACTATGGATAAGAAAATGTTCTTGATGGTTGCACCCTTCTTTCTGACGCTAGGATCTACAACAACATTCACATCTTGAGCAATGACAAGGACATAATCAATACAGAGGCAGCACTTTGGATGTTTGTAGTGACCAAGTCTAAATCTTAGAATTCAAAGATCCTGCTCACCTGCCTAATCCCAAACTGCTCCTGGAGTCTTCTACTCTTAAAATACTAGCTTTGGTCATTCTCAGTTTTAGATATAGCTTTGCTTCCACACTAACTCTACAACCTTCCCCAGATATCCCAAACTAGAAACCTCCATCCATATATTTATATCCAGGAGGCACTTATGGCACAGGCAGCTTGAAAAAACATGTGACAGGTTTACTCTTTCCAAACACAACTGGAGGGAACCCTTTTGGTACACAAATGTTCACTGTTGAAATAGTTTGCACCAGCCAGGGAAGAATCAGAGTCTAATTCCTAACTTCCCAAGTGATTTCTTTCAGCTGTGTGTGCTAAAATGCTCTAATTTTCAGAAAATGATGGCATCCTTACAGCTAGATATACTAGCCTAGAAGCAATTAGGGAACTTTCTTGAGAGAAAGGAGACTGACCAAGGACCAGAACTGTCTTACTTATTTTGCATAAAGTAACCATTGAAGAAAGTGCAAAAAAAAAAAAATGTTACAAGAGCAGAGACCTAAACTTTGTACTGTGATCATTGTATTATCATAGCAAACAACACACAACCACCACCCTATGTTTAGTCTTTCCTCCCACTATTCTGCTTCTTTTCAGGGAGATTTCATGTAGCTAGCTACCTTAAACAAAAGACTGGGTCTTTTGATCATGAGCAAGGCTCAGGGAGGTATGGGATTTAGGTGCCTTTAACATCAGCATTTCCTATCGATTAGTTTGGATACTCAGGACCTTTGCTGTCACAGGTAACTAGGGCTTTCCAAGATGCTAAACACTCCCCAGACGCTGCACAGGCAGCCCAGGCATCTAAATTAGCTCTTTGTGCTCTTCTCCCGGGACAAAGGGTAAGGCAGCTGCTGTGCCACTGAGCATAGGCATAGGAAAGTTCCTTTGTGCATCCATGCCATTGAGTGAGCTCAGGCTGGGAGCATGTTTTTGAAGGCCATCTCCCAGGCACCTCCACTTCTCTGATGTTGTTAGTATCACACAGCTGTTTTGAAGCACACAAGCTGGATGTCTTCTGGGTGAAACTAAACCAGAAGACTTGTTCCAGTCTGTAATGGGGCTGCAGTCAGCAGGACCAGACTTACCATCAACTGAAGTGAACAGCCTGGAAATATATTTATTGTGGACATCTGGTACTCAGTACCAACAATTTCACTTTACAGATCTGTTCCAAAGAGTTATTGTCATTGTAGTCACAGCCTTTGTGAAGTAGTTTTATTAACCCAAAATATTTCATAAAGGCATGCCCTCACTCTTCAAAAATTATATTCATTTCTGTGTTCAGATGTGGGAACAGACGGAAGAAGTTCAGGGCTGTTACTGCATTGTGACACTCCCTACATCCAAACATTTCAATGCGCCTATAAATCTCAGCCTGGAAGATATGAAGGTATTACTGCATGTTAAGCAAGGGAAGCAAAAGATCAATAAAATAGTAGGTCCAAAGCCACATGGCATGACAGAAACAGAATCAGAGCAGAAACCAATTTTCATCATTGTTTTTCCACTTTAACCTAACAACTATCATTAATTAAATAAATCTGCTACTTGATGAACGTCGAATAAAATTCTGTGAATGATATGACCTCTCCTGCATATGTGGAGCTGGAAATATCCCATCATTTCCAGAATAATTCTGCAGTGAGGATATGAAAAGGGCAGGAAGACCAAAAGGTAGTAAAAACCAAAAGGAAATTGGCTGCTGCTTTACCAATTTCCTGTTGGGTCTCTTCAGACTGTATTGCTCAGGACAACCATTACAGAGAGGTTTGCAGCTCTGGAAAGCTTTTATTGACCTCTCTGTAAATACAAAATAGCCCATGAATTAAATGAGAGGGTCACTATGAGGAAGTTCAACAGACTTGGCAGATTCTTGGAAATAAGCAAGAGCAGGGATCAAGAGGACTGATTGAACACGTGCAGTTATTGTGCAAAGGATTCCTTTTCTTTGGAGCAAGATCCCTGGGGTTTTCTAGGCCAGGATTCACAAGGGTAATGAAGGGTGTTGGTTTCTTCCCTTCTGTCACAGAAATTTCAGCTAAAGACAAGCCAGAGTTGCAAGCATCTGCAGTCTAACTGCAGAAGAGATATTTGCCAAAGCTTTCCATAACCCAAGCAATCCCATTTTCCCCTGTCGTGTCCACAGTCTCTCACTCAGTCCTGTCACATCCTTGTCCTTGAGATGGGACTTGGACTTTGGTTCCACCAAGCCATGTTCACTCTGCCACACAGTTTTCTCCATACTGCAAGCAGAAGTAGCTTTGTGAAAACACTCACTCTGGGATTCAATCCCCCTCATTTTTCTGTGTTTTTCTTTTTTTTTTTTAACATTAGACAATCAATATATCATATCATTTACTTTTTATAAGGAATTGAAAAAACTCGCAATTATTATATAAATTTCCCTGTTATTGTATGAAACTTTTTTATCCAAATGAGTATTTTACAACCATGATTTAAAATAAACTTCTTCAATTAGTTAAAAAAGTAGAGGGCATAAAGGTTCTTCTACATGTCTAAATATTAACATTTTTATTAGTCATTCACTTTCATTTGGTTTTGTCAATGATCAATGAAACTCCAAAGACTTCATTGCAGGGGACCTGTGGGTTCATGATTTGAATCATAACCTTCGTGATAAAATCCTAAATCCAGTGAATGGAACTCTTGCTACTCCAAGTTCCCGGCCAATTAGTACTGTGTGCTGAAGATAAATGTCTGACCATGACTGAAAAGATATCAAAGCTTCCATCTTGAGATCTGGATGCTTTCAAGAAGACAACAAAAATATTTATTTCAAGAAGTTACAACCAGCTTTGAAGTTTTGGGTATGTTCATATAGTCTCAAAACTCTCTATATTTCACAACAGCAGAAATCTCTAATCTCTGCCACTAGTGCTGTTGTTTTGAAGCAGGAAACCCGCTTTAGGCCATGTTGACAAAACTGGTTTTTCTGTAACGTCCACAAAAGAAAAACACCATTATTATACTGTGCAAATGCTCATTTATCATGCTTCATTCATATCAATATAAAAGCCTCGGACAAGGATGCAGTGTAGCTGAAATTTGTAGAAACAGATGTGTGAGAATACCTGAGACCAGGAAAACAGGAGCAAAAAGAGAGAGAGGAGGAAAATTGTTAGCTCTTCTTTGACTGACAATTTCCAAAAATTAATGACTTTAGAACTGACCAGTGGAGTAAGGAAACATGTGTGTGTTATAGGAGAGAGAATTTCTTCAAAGGTAGGTATCTCATCTGCAAATCTCCCAAGTCCTCTCAGATACAACATAGTTTAATTAATTTTTAAAAAATGAAAAGGTGGACAGGTTTCACAGAACCAGAAACAGATAAAATGTAAAAATCTACAATTACTTTAATTTAATGTGTAACCCTGAAGTTTGAGAAGACTCTGTCACTTTTTTTAGACCTTGAATATGTGTATAAAAATCATTAATGTATTAAAATAATAACGGGTTTAGGAATGCGTACTCTTATGGTACACACTAATTTTTTTTGCTATAAAAAGATGAGCTTTTAAGGGAAATAAAACTACCATAATAGAAAGACAGATATGCCCAAAACCTCAGAAAAAAAACAAGGGAATATGATGACTGCAAACAGTTGCTTTCTGAATGCCTTCAGGCCTGACTTTATTTGTTTTGTTTTACCAGTCATGAGTAATTTGGCTATTAAATACATATGCAGCATCCTTTTTTAAGCCTTTATGTTGACATTATGATTTCTTAAATATCTAAAAATATACTGATTTCTAGTGGCACACAAGTGGGTAAATAGCAAAAAATCCCCCAAATAAAATAATAAAATAAAATAGAATATGAAAATAATTTCAGAAAATACTTAGAAGCTTTCTGTAAATTGTTTTCATTTGTCATGCTTAGGAAGACAATACATTCTGCAGCTCAAATCCTTTAATCCTCGCAAGTGTGATCAAATTTGTACCACGGTAATTTTATGTATATACAAAAGCAGATATTTAAAGTCTCCGTCTTTTACTCAAATCATGCAAGGAGACATTACTAAAGAAGATAACTTATCACAGTATATTCCTTCCTTCTAAACTTTTCCTAGCAATACAGATATATATATATAGAGATATACATATATATGTTTCCCTTACCTTTTTTTTTTTATTTTTCTCCGGAACAAATTCATGTTGTACAAAAAATAAGCCTGGAAGCGAGTTTTGATGCTTTTAGCCTTTCCCAGCAGCTCCGAGCTGTGCACACATCCCACTGGCTGCATGCAGACCAGAAAAATCCCCAAGCCGACATGTCAGCGCTGCTGGCCCAGCCAGGACCTTCCTGGGGCTCTCTGCTCCTGCTGATGTTAATGTCTGTTAATGGGGCTCTCTTTCAACTCTCACCCCCAAGCATTTCTACCTAAAATGCCATAATTATTATTGCAAGATGCAAAGAGACCACAAACAGGAAGGCAGGGTGATGTCAAGGTATTACTCTTTTTCTTCATATCCTGCTTCTCTCTCCTGATTTCATAGAAAATGTTTAGAAGCATGGAAAAATCTCATTTCAGGTCTCTGGCACTAAAATTTAGGCTATTCTTCCTCTCCCCTTCTACTCCTACCTTCAGCCTTAGTACAGAAAACTTTGTCCTAAATAATACTGGCAAAGGTCACAACAGAAGGCATAAGATTAACTCAATTCACCTAGCCCTTTACTGTGGATAGAGATATTTTTCATTCATCTCTTCTCTAGACATACTGTCAATAATTTAGAGGAAGATTCCCTAATTACTCCATTCACTTAAAAGACATCAATATTGTACTTGGGAGAAAAATCCTGTAAAATTTCGTGCAGTCACATGCTGATTTTAATGTTGCCTCTTCAGAGGACATGTAGCTGAGACTTGCATACGATTCCCCTGTCTACAAAACACAGAGGAAAAGAACAGAGACCACTGGGAGATTGCCTAGTCCTCCAGGAGAAGAGTCAGAAATGAAAAGACTAGACTTTTACTTATGTGTTTATCAAGGGTAAGAACAAATAATTTCTCTTTAAAGGAATAATATTGGCACGTGTGATTACCAATGGCACTATTAGTCTGATGTCTTTTTAGCACCAGTAGTCCATGCTGGATACTTCTGAGAAAAAGAGAAGGAAACAAGACCAAAAAGACCCAAACCTTCCAGCACATGTATGTGTATAAATGTGAACATTAATTCAAATTTATATGGGAATAAAAATGGAGTGTCTTCATATTGTAAGGGAGAATTATTAAAAACTTCAGAAGCCAGTTTGGTACTAAAAGCTTGAAAGGTCTTTGAAGCAATATTCCTGAGACAAACATGATTTTTAAGTCTGGGGATCAAAACTGAGATTTCTCTGAGTGAAATTGTCACTGATGCTGATTTTCAGCCAAGGTTATATATATGCCTGATACATTCATTTGTGTGTTTCCACTTGGTCAGCAGAGTTTGGATTTCTTGTGGAGACCACCAACTTTGCTGGATGTGTTTCAGTTCTGAGAAAAAAAAAAAAAGAGAAAAATAGAAAAATGCATTTAACTCACTCTTGCCACAAGTAACATGAACAAAACATCACCAAAAGCCAACATCTACCCGCAGACACACTTGTCCAATATTACAACAGCAGGGTTAACAAGTGTAGCTGCAGGGAGAGTTTAGCAGATGCTTTAATTAGTCAAACTACTGTTTTAAAGAGACAAATTTGATGGAGACAGGCATCTCACTGAACAAGTCTCTGTGTAATGTTATAACTGCCGCTAGCAAATGGGCATCACTGAAAATTCAGCTGAAGTTACCAATGAGTTGCTCATCCTCATCAGCCGATTCTATTATCATATACACACCAATCCCACCCCTTCTGGTAACATTTCCTAAGAACCGCCTATTAATGAAAAGCTTTAGGTGAAGATCTGAAGACAACTGAGAAAGACCACTCATCACAACTTTTTGGAAAACTCAGCTTCAAAAGAAAGGACACAAGCATTTGTCTGCAAGCTGGAGGCTTTGTAACGTTGATGGGTCAGTTTCAGCACTTTGGTTCTAACAAGGTAATAAAAAACCTGTGGGTAACAGTCCCACCTTTGGTATGAGTGCAATTTTCATTTGTACTTTACTGAAACTCCACCATAATTCATTAACATATGTACCATTAAAGAGGAGTTGTAGGAGAATGAAATAAAGAAGTGCTGATAGATAGTGTTGCATTGATGGGTTCCGCTTGGTTGGTAACATCAAGTGGCAGAATGAGAACAGTTTTTAAGATATGATTAAATATAAATTTTATCAAAGGAGCAGTAAAACCTTATAGCTTTAGGCTTTTTAAATTCTGTACACATTCTAGGATTCCAAAAATAAAGCTCCAGCTTCTTAAAATTGAATGTCTGCCTTGTATCATTTAAGCGAGCCTACATCTGAGCTACACAGTATTTTTATCTGCAGCACCAACCCAGGAGGATTTGGAAAGGCAACAGATTAGCCAGAGGGTGTGCTCACTTGTACACAAATTGTTAAGGTCCACCTTTACACCTGGAGACCTTCATATTTGTCTGATGCTTCTGAAACGTAACTCGCTCACAACATGGACAGTATCCTCACCTGGGCTGAAATCAAAATAAGACCTGCAGGTTACTCCAAGTAGAAAGGGAAATAAGAGGAGCTTGCTTAACCTGGCACAGGCACAAAGCCTCCCTCTCTCCCTCAGAAGTCACCACCCACTTCTCACATTGGGTTGGGTGAAAAAGAATAATTTTCTTTAGCCCAAGCTTTGACAAGCAGCTTCTGCCAAGTAAAGCTGTCTCACATCACATTTTTCCTTCTGGAGCTCCACAATCTTCTTCTAATGATTTAATTGTTGCTCTGATTCAAATAGCAGCGGCCCACCCTTGCTGGGTACCCAGGTTTGAGGATCATTACGTCCTCATACAACACACCCTGTTAGTGCTGACACATCGATCCATTCAGACTTATAAAACACAATAATCCCACCTCAGCCCAATTTCTTCTGCAAACTCAATTTTAGAAAGAGCATTTTCCAACACGTCTCTCTACTCTCTCTAAAAACCCTAAATCAAACACTCTTATTCCCTTTACCAATTTTGAGGAACTGATTGGACTTGCCATCATGATCATACGTAAATATGCTGGAAATTAAACAGGATATTTTGTTTTCATCTCATATTAGTTACCAGTAAATGAACAGTAAACACACAGAGAAGTAAAAATCAACAAATTATTTAATTATTTTCCTTGAATGTTTTTGGAAATGTTTGTGCAATAGGGTTTTGTAACAACAACAATAGACCTATGAGAGTGAGATCATCCTCATTTAAATCAGTGTGCATTCTTTAGCAGTTAAAAAATACCCATCTTCATTAGTCCCTGCTCTAATTGCTACCAAAAAAATATTCTGGAAAAGAAAACAAGGAGCAAAGCAATATACTGTTTACAAGTATCAAAACTAGAAATAAATATTCAAATGCCCTTTTTAAGTCAAGTGCCCAGTCAGTTTTGAATAATAAAGCAGAACAAAGTCATTTACACAGAAAAAGCTAATGATTTCTGTATTTTGCTGCTGGTAAAGAATGAAGGATAGCTGATTTGAATCTCCCTTCAATCTCCCATCAATAAAACAGAGACAAGGCAGATTCGAAAGCTGATCTGGGAGAGTCATGTTTTTATAATTGCTTTTTACCCCCAGGCGTTTGAAATCCAGAGGGTCATGAGTGCCTGTGTTAGTGCTAGAACAGGCCAAGAGGCCCAGTCAAAACCCTGAGACACAAATTAATTTGTTTGTGGTTCTCATGTCTAATTTGTGGAAAGAGAAAACTCTTTGCAACTTTACAATGTTATAATCTAATTAAAGGGAGATACATGTGAAATATTTATGCAACCTTTTGAAAAAAAAAAGAATATTTTTTGCTGCTCTGTTTCATTCGGGAAATTTTCTGAAATATGAGAATAGAACAATTTATAAAACAAATACAGAAAAACTGTGGACAAACCATTTTTTTGTGAAAGTATTTGCAAAATTTCATAATAAATTAAGTTAGATCTTCTTATTTTGAACCAGGAGACTCACAAAATGGCAAAGAAGCAAATCATGACTTCTCGACAGTGCATCCACATTACAGCCAATATTATGTTGGAAAAGAAGCATTATAAGCATAACTCTGCCTAGAAAACATTTAAATTATGCTGTATTAAGGAGATATAAGAAAGTAAAATGCTATCAAGGGATATGTTTCATGGAAAAACAATTGCTCAATATTTTGCATTCTCCAAGTGACATGACTTTCCCAAGTAGTGCTCCAGCACACTGTCAATCTGATTTATATAGCTAAAACCTAGAGTTTCCTCTCTACATGTAACAGGGTAGTACATTGCACCACAACCCTGCAGCATCAGGCTTATGAGTATTTTCACATTGCATCTCAATATACAGCCCCAATCCTGCTCGACTTCTTGCTACAAACTTAAAGCCTTTTCACAGTGCCCCATACATAGAACCAGCTGGAAAGAGACCAAGATTCTGCAGAAATGCGAGGTTGCAATTCAGAGCCTCTCCAGAACAATCCAATCCTGGATTTAATGGGCTAAACCCAGCAGCTTAGGCCAAGAATTTGTTAAGGAATCAGCTGTGCAACACTGCTTTACAACAGCAACATATAACACCACCTCTTCCCCATCAAATATTCTCCTCAGACGTGCCCATAACCTATCCTGGGGACAGACCCCAGCTAGGATGCTGCAATCCCACTGCCCAGCAGGAAGGCACAGGACACAGCCCTATTAAAAGACTACCTGCCTTTGGCATGGTCCTTTATTTTCTGTCTAGGCCAGACAGGTGTCCTGCTACTTGAGAGCAATCTAGTTTCATGGTGGAATCCTTAATAAAATTGAAATTTTAATTTTAAAGTGGACTGAGTTTTATAAGAAATCTCTGGTGTCACAAGACCTTTTTTTAGCTGATAGTACAGGGAAAATTCTAGTCTAAAGAGTAGAAAACTCAGAGTAATGTAAACACATGAATATTAAAACTCCATGCACTTTACAAAAGAGAATTCACTGCAAGGTGAAGAGATGCCACGCTGTTTACAGCACGCTTTTCCCCAAACAAGGCAGCCTTCCCTTTACGCTCAGTATCGTTAAACTCCATTTGGATGAAAACCATCACACCACGTCTTGCTTCAGTACGGCGGCTGACCCTTTCCAAAGGTCCCTTGTGCTGCATAAAGTGTCTGCTTCCTTGGGAAGAACTTAATGAAAATGGACAGTAAATCACTTGATTTCAAGTTTGCATTTGTTTATTTGGCATCTGATTATAACCTGCTCATTGACCTTGTTTGATAGGTGATGGGACAAGCTCTTAGAGCACTGGCTGATAGCGACAAGCACTGAAAACGGCAAAGGCTTTTAAAACTTCTCAAAATAAGTAACGGCCAAACAAATATATCATCCCGTCCCATGACTCTTGTCCTGTAAACATGTGTGTGGCCCTTAATCACACTAATAAAAGTGCCGGAGCCAAAGGGAATACCTGAATGAGAACGAGTTTGCAGGGCCAGGGCTTATTCCTCTAGGTTTGTCAGAGGAAGCTTGTCAAATAAACTGAAGACTGATAGCTGCTATATTTTCCCTTATTATAATCCAGAAACAACATACTTGTCTGAACAAAATAATAATAAGTCCTCTTTGAGGCTACTCTGTTTGCCTTGACAGCAAGCTTGGGTTTTAAGCCAAGATTCCAGATTGTTTTTGTGAAAACATTTCCACTTGTCTGAAAGAGTATATATAATGGATATGTGATAGCAGTAATGCAATGCTGAAGTAATCTCCGGAGAATGCACGCATCTCCAGGGACACCGCACTGCACTGGGTAGTACACACCAGGAAAATAAAATTGGTATTCTAACAATATGGAGAATGCCTCCGATTTGTACTTCTCAAAAATACCAGTCCTCATTTATAATTCAGTAGTAATGTGTGCTTTCCTTGTAGGAAGTGTTTTGCTTTTGGTAGGAAATAGAAGTGACAGTTTTGAAGGCTCTTGCTGACTTCATACAGGATCAGAGCACAGAGTTGTGATGCTGTTGCACTGTGTGCTGAAAGCAGCTGGTGGGATGGGCAAGATCCTGTGAAAAAAAACCACCTTAACCTGGAAAATGGTTTCCTATCACTCACTTTGTGTAAACTTTGATACCCAATGTCATAACTTCTGCTTGAACAAGAGGAAATACAACAAATTGAAGGCAGAGGTGGAAGTACATCCATTTGCAGGACAGTGAGGTTTCATGACCCACAGCAGCACGTGGGGTGCCAGGGAGAGGCAGTAATAACTCAACAGTGGTGTTTCATGTGAAGCTGAAGATCTCTTTTGGCCCCCAGATTAACCCACAGAATTCAGAACACTGGATGAGCGGGAACACCAGGCTCCTGATGGGATCCTTTTGCTTCTGGTATCTACATAGAGAAAGTCTGGACTAGTGTGAAACCAAGAAAATTGATAGTAGAGGGATCCATTCTGTACGTGAAAAGCAGAGCCAGAAGCACTGCATGGAAACTGAAATAGGCTTCATTTTACTATTAAACAAATGCTGGAGTAACAGATACAATGACTTTTCCATTCTTAGGAAACTTTTGAGTAATGTTCCCGGAGACACAAGGCTCCAAGGAGGGAGTATGTGGGGCAGGCACCCACAACTGCCTCCTCCCTGGGTGAAACCCACTTCCAACCACTGCCCCTCAAACTGCAGAAATTGCTGAGCAAACATGGCCACAAAGACAGACAATTTTCAAATTTCATAGGCATTACCAGCTATAGCCTACTCATCACATTTAATCTTAACAGCACAGCCAGCAACATAAGAGACAGGTACATGTATTCAGCCGAATACTTGGTACTGGAAGAATAGAAAGGGCTGCACCAGTTTGCAAAATAAAAACTACAGCAGATACTGAGTTTTACAGGGGAGGGACAGAAGACACTGTAATGTATCTCATTCAAGTGCATCCAAACAGTATAGCATTATTTTCCAGATAAGTTAATGAGGTTCCCAAATATGTACATCTGAGGGCAGAATCTGGCCCTGAAGTTAACTATTTGAATGATGTAAATTTTAAATTTAAGACATATATCAAAGGTAAGACTAAATGTTCAGTCATTTCACTGAATCCTGGCATAAGGAAAAAAAAATCAATTTTAGAATCTCTCTGTAATTCAAAAGGGGGAGAAAACAGTGTAAAATATATTCCTTGAAGAGAGATGCAAGTTTCTCATTTATATTCAATCTCGGATGAGGTTTGGTAAATGCAGACCCTTCCACAAAGTGAATATTATAGTGAGGCCGTAACATTTTACTAACACGAATTCATAAGGTGACCCTGGAGATCAACAATAAAACAAAATTCCATAATAGACTTAAATAGCAAAAAGGGCTCTGTGTTTCTGTTGTCTACCCAAATATGTTTCACTCTGTACAGTTTTTCTAGGTGAATATTTCCCTATAATCTTTGCACAGGGCCTGTAAAGAATAAAATACAATTTCAATCAACTAAAATCATGAAGCATTCTTGATAGCCATACATTAGCTTTTTACAGCTGTCTTGGTTTTTATACTGTCTCTTACAGAGCAGATTTCCCCCTCCCCCTACCTATAAAAGGTAGGTAAATTAAACAAATTATGAACTATGCAGTGGTTGAATACTTTGTAAAATTGTAGAACCAGCTTTTAGAAACCTTTAATGCTCCATCTCCCAGAGGTGAAATGCCAGCCTCCATTCGGGTCTCTTTCAGTTGCCCTTGCCACTTCAAAATGTGTCTGGAAACAGCTCTGCAGATGGCCTCGTATGTTTTACAGGAAATATTACTTAAACATTGGAAAGGATCGAATTTCTCCTGTTAGGAATTACAAATCTGGATTTCATTTTCTCTCTTCCCTCCCCCCCAAACCATGGGAAAAAAATGTGACTGTTACATATGACACTAAGGAAGTACTCGGGATTTTTTTTTTTTTTAATATGCCACTTGTATTGGAAAATAAAGAATAAATCTTGGAAATGTAACCCAGTTAAAAAGGTTCTTTTCTTGATATAAAATAGTTGCTAATCGAAAAGATTTCCCAAAAGTATCAAAGCTTTTTATATACTATGGTCTGGAGAACATATTGCATAGGATTTCTATTTTTGCTCTCATTCTTATGAATGCAAAAGCATAACAAACTTTTCATTCAGTTTTGCAGAGAGAGTTTCTTAACATTTGAAGCATTTCTTACATATTGACCTTGGTTTATGCATTCTGCAAAGATTCATTAAGCTTATGGGGGTTCTGTTGTCAGGAAAATGGTTAGCATTAGTAAAACACACAATTAAAATAGTAGCAGGTGATGTCAGTTTTAGTAGAGTTGACATTAATGACCTGTTCATAAGGGGCAATTTCCACACTAATGTCATGTTCTTTAAATGGAAATAGCCAGGAATACACATTTTCCATGTAAAATAACCCTTCTTGTAATTCATTAAATTCCCTTTCCCCCTATATTTAAGTAGACACCTTTCCAAGAGGGAGTAGAATTCCAAATAAAGACATAGGAAATTAAAATCAGGGTTCCCACGACTAGTTTATTTAATATTCATATTCAGGAAAAGATCCATAAACTCTTTTTCTTCTTTTTTATTGACAAAGGAAGTAAAATGCCCCTGACAGTCTATTTTTCCCAGCTGTATTCAAGAGGCAGTGTGCAACAACTGCCTTTGTTTCACACTAGAATTAAATATCTGTGTTTAAGAACCGGGCAGGGATACATGCAGTAGGAGATTTCTGCTGTGTCCCTCTATTTGCACGGACAGAAATGGGATTTGTGCCCAAATTCCCTCCATGGAAGATGTAGGT
>WAAB01001243.1:531710-553515 GCA_013389865.1 Piaya cayana
GGCTTTAAAAAACAGTGGTCCGAATCGATTCAATCCACAAATCTTGGATTTTCAGAGAAGCACACTTCTGTTTGGAGAACTCTCTCTAGAAACATTCAGTGATTGACTCAATGCTTTGAGGACAGCAAAGGCACAAAGCTGTGTAAAGTGATTGAAAACCTGCTAGAGATATTTCCATAAATATCTTTACAGCATTGGACCTGCAGCAGCATGTCAAAACCGGAGCCAAATGCAGTCACCTGCATTTGCATGGAGAGAGGTGGGCATCCACCAGGGTTAACTCTCCTTTACAGTCTCCTTTGCAGAACTCAACAGGATGTAAAACCCTCCCAGCAAAACTCATTCCCTTAAAATGCCTCTGCTTCACCTTGGCTTGGAGGAGCTCCAAGGAAAGTCCAACCGGTGCAATGCCACTCCTCCTACCAACCTGACATGCTTTCTGCAAAAAATACCCCTACAAATCTCCCCATACCCTCTTGAAAGTATTTGGAAGGACTCCCTCACTAGAATCAGATGAATTTATTCCCATGAAAGAACTTTTTTTTAACCTTACAAGAGAGAAAGTTCCTGGTAGCAAAGCCTTCCTTTGGAAGAGCAGAAACATCTTCATGGATAATGAACAGTTATGAGAGGCCTCTCTTTACAAGCTGAGTTTGGATGTTCTGTGCACATCTTTTGCAGGAGTAACTAGTGAACTTCACACGCTGTTTGTACCAAATTCTCATTGGCTGTAAAATACCATGTGCATGTGGCACAGTATGTTCGGAAGTGCCTTAATGAAGCACTAAGCATTTATTGAACTTCACTTACTTTAACTGCAGCTGGTAAAAGGTTTCCTTTATTGTCCAGCCCCAGAGGACAGTGGTGAAACCAAAATTTCCATGAATGTAAATTCCAGCTTCAGCTAATTTTGATGACAATGACTTCTCTTCTTTATGAGGTGCATAATGAGCCGGACCACAGTCTCGCCAAAAGCCATGACAAGCTCCAAGCATGCCCCAGTGGCTATCAGAGCTTTCTGTGCCCAAGGTTTAAATGGAGACTGCCTCCAGCCAGTGTACATGAAGAGCTGAGCTTGGCAATAGACAAATGACTCTTTTGTTTTACATTCTTTTTTAATTAGCCTCTTTTTAATGACCTGAGTTAATAAGTGTCAAAAGGTGCAAAACACAGCATGACTTCATTTTTAAAAGAGAGCATTTGCCTTTAATCTCATAAGTAAAGCAACTGCCCTCTTTAAATATCAGCTGCAAATCCAGATATTATATTGAAGGATATAACAGTTTGCTGTGTGTGCTGAATTCCCCATCTCCCACTAAGAAAGCTTCAGTCTTCTCAAACCTGACCATGCAAACCTGCCTAGCAATGATCATGTTCTCCATTTCACCAGCACCTCTCTGAATCTAAACGCTATTTCAATTCCAGGTTGCTAAGGCATTGATTAAAAAAATATTTGAAAGCTTATCTGTTTCCTAAAGTTCCCACATCAACTGAGACCTAGAGGCAAAAGTATTTTAAGAAGAGAAAACCATCAACTACAACTAAAAAGAAATAAAGTATCCTGCTGAGAGCAGTAGGATTCCTTTTTTAATTTGCCATGAATTTAGAAATAAGGCTATTTTACTTTTTATGCAGCTTTGTTTTCCCATGGGTGGCTCATCCCAAAGAAGAGGACAAAACCCCTCCAGGTGCCACATTCCTCCTCTTTTCCCAGAAACATCCCCTCTGCCCTTCCTCCTAGTATTTTTCTTCTCTTCCAACTTGCTATTTTAAAAGGACATTCGAACACAAAGACGAATTATCACTTTGCTGGCAAAAGTTAGGAAAGGACGCACATTACCGGTAAATTATTTTTGTATTCAATGCCTATTGCACATAGATGGACAGAGGTCTTCCCACGCAGGATCATGCTCACCCCTAACATGCCAGTATTTGGTGTCATGGAATGACAAAATCCTTCCTCCTTGCACCCAAAATAAACTCCTGGGAGGTCTGGGGTGCTATGGCAAGGTGAACCCAGTGGTGGCACATCCCCTTGGGCATCATTCCATCCTAGCACCGTCCTGGGGCTTTCTCTGACAGAGGCTGCCAATCATGCTGCGCCCTGCCAAATTATATGTTGATTTTGTAATACAAACTAATTTCCACTGGAGATTACTGAGAGACTGGAAAAGACATTATCAGCTCCAGCGATGGACAGGATTCTACCCCAAACTGAAAGCCTCCAAAGCCTTCACTGGTGGAAGCTCTAACATGGACCTTGAACAGAGTTTGTGGTTCAGCCCTGAAACCAGGAATAGGATTGAAATTCCTGCTTCCCACAGTGAAAACACAGGAGTCTAATTCACAGAGTCACTCGACTTCTTTATAATATTGATCTTTTCCTGCAGGTAACAAAGAGAAAATTTTCTAAATGCTACAGTACATCTACACAGAAACACACAGATCATAAAAGAACAAAGGCATTTTACAACAATACCAGGAATCTCCACAGAGCTGAGTCAACTTCTCCTCTCTACCAAAGAATTAGAGTTTTGGTAATCTTTCCTGCAGATATACTGCCATGTCATGTGTAAATGTATGCTGAACAACAATACAGACATAAACACATTGGCAAATAATTAAAAATGGAGCATGAAAGATTGAGTTTGTGTCTTTTCTTTTTAAGGTGATCACTTTTCTTGCCATAGAGCTAAATATACCTGACTTTAGTGTGCCAGGGTCATTAAGCTAGAAGGTATACTACAATAATAAAATTATCAACAGAGCTTTTGACAAGCAGTCATGTGCTTGTAAATGAAATTTATTTAGGTGCCACTCAAAACATTGTAATTAAGAGGTACAGAATGCATTACCAGATGGTTCCTGTTTAGTATCTATTTCCTTTAGAGAACAAGGTGATTAGAGAGAGCACTAACTTGTAACTGAGCACCAAAAACCCCATAGGCCTGTTGGAGTCAATTAAAAATTCCACTTGACTTCTATGCTGGAAGAATCAGGTCCACACAATATTTCTTTTCACAAATACAATGGTTTGGGTGTTTTTTTTTTTTCTCCCCTGTGAAACTTTCTTGTATTTTGGCAAATAATTAACATGTATATCCATGGGACAACGCTGGTTTTTCAGAACAGTGACATTTCTACCAATTTTAAATACATCTAATTATTCAGACTCTCCTACATTTAAATAATTAAAAGGAAGTACTAAGCAACAAAAAGGACCTTTCAGTTTCAAGCACAACATAGAGGACTAGATATCCCCTTGAACATCAGTGATTGAGGGAAAACAGACCTTTTACATATATGAAATAAAATCCATCAGCCAAAGTGAGACTTTGTTGCTCTGTTCTTTTCTACCCTTTTGCACATAATCTCCATTAATCATAACCTAGTTTGATTTTTAATTTCCTGGGATTTCCAAAGTGATATTAAATAATTTTGGACAAAGGTGTTAAACGTACACTTGGAAAACACAAATTATCTTTAAACAGAAAATATTTCACAACGGCAAATATAAAAACCTTTTCAGCAAAATAATTTATTTTATTGCCCTTAACTGGGGGGAGTCACTTAGCCCTCGCTAGTCTGGCTAGTCGCTTGTGCTTCTCATGTGAACAAAAAGTGAAAATTTAGTTCGAAAACAAGCCCAGCCTTGCAAGGTGCTTATGAAACCCACCAGGTCCATGCTTAACTCGAGGCATGCAAAGAGCAATGTGCTTATTTCAGTGAAATTATCAAGGTGTTTGAAGTTAAGCACATATCTGAATGTCACACCACTGGCCTCTGCACTTTCCTAATGGAGACAGCATGTTTTCCTTTAGTTTCAAAGAGAATGGTATCAGAGTGACATCCTCAAAGTTGTGACTTCTGCCGTCTCTACAGACGTCTATATGGGACTGCACACACTCTGAAACATCGCAGCAGATGTCTGCAGCTGGTAACATGATTTCTGTGTAAACTACATTTACTGATTTATTTTTCTCAGAATGTCACTCTTAAAAGGTAAATGTTAACACAAGGATTGCAAGTTCCTTTCTATAGCAAGATCTCTGAAGATATTAATAAAAACCGGAGGGTGGTGGCTCCTTCAGCTTCCCCCTTGCCCCTGGAGGGAACTGGGTTCTACACACACAGAAGGGAGCTCCCTGGCACCCTGCAGCCATGCACTGCACATGATTTATCATACCTCAACGTATATAGCAAGAAAACAGTGTGCAGGATGCATGCACCACCGTAAGGTGCCTGCGTGCAAGTGGAGCTGTGAAACCAACAGGCATCAACAAACTGTCTCTGGTCATAGCAGCACCTGATGGCCCCCAGCTCCTGCTGTTACAAACAAGGCTGTTTGCTGACAAGTTTTAACTGGGTGGAGACTGCAGGCTCTAACTTGCAGTTTGAAAGTAAAAAGGGGAGTTAGATGTGAAAGCTGGTTTGCATTCCTTAAGTCAATGTTTATTTAGGGGAAAAAATAAAGTCTTATTTTTAAAAACAGCTGAAAATAAAAAGCTCAACCTATAGTATAAATGTGCACATGCTACTTAAAGCTGAGAAATGGGAGTCAAATTTCTGCCTCTCTTAAAAACTCAGAAATTCAAAACTTAAGAAATTCTATAAACTCTGTTTAACTATGATTCATCACCATGAAATACGGGATGTTTTTAGTTTCCCACTAAGTCTCCTTGTGCACACACTTGGCAGATGCCACAGCAGCAGGTCAGGGAACCTGGTATCCAGCTCAGCTCCCAGTTTCTGTAGAAGGAGAACAGCAGCAGAAGGGTTACAGCACTGCTCTCCCCTCCCCGCTTGTAGGCACATAAGTTCTTCCTGAAAAACTAAGACTTTCAACTTAGAAATCAATTGCTTTCAATTCAGATGAAAATATTGTATTTCTTAAGTGCAAAATACAAGTAATGAAAAAATATATAGATGTGTTTGTATATATTCAGGTAAGTAATCTGGTCTTAATTGCGTCAATCCATGAACTAGGTCATGCAGAACCTATTTTTTTATTCTGCATGTTCACTTAAACGCAGATGAAATACAGCAGTTTTTGGAGAATTTGTCCTGTGCAGAGTTTTGAGCCCCAGTAAGTTTCAATTAGTTGCCCTCATTCCATCAAACTAAATTTAGTCCAGGCATATCAGTTGTGAGTTGTAAACTTTCTTCTTTTTCATCAAATGAACCACATCACATAATAACTTCTTTTTTCTTTTAGAGAAACAGAACTGTCCTAGGAATTTAAATTTTCCAAAGGCAGTTTTGATCTAAAGTAGATTTGCTATTTATTTGTCAGAATAATACCAGGAGTCCTGCTCTGTACTGTGCATAGAAACGGCAAATTTTACAAGACAGCACATGGGTCAGGATAAGCGAAGAAACCAAACATGACATGAACCAAACCCAAATATTTTATATATTCCGAGGATCAGTTTTTAAGTTTTCTCAGTCTGCTATCATAACAATGTACATTTATAATTAACTAAAACCAATAATGTGGTTAGCTGTTGCCACTTTCTCCACAGAAAAAAAAAGGATTGGTTTTCTCCCCAATAAACAATATCAAGAGTATTTGAAACAAGTTTTCTCTGAAGCTGCATAAACTTTAATTTCAAACCAAACAATCTTCTCTGTATTCCAAGCACTTTTTTCCCTCTGACACATTTTAATGACAATAATTTTGTAAATTGTCAATACATAATCATATCAGCTTGTGCCTGCTTTTCAATCGGCACCTCCAGCTTGCATTAATTAAACAGCCTGCCTGACACCGTATCATCTTCGTAAACAAACAAAGTGAGATTTTCAGAAGCCACCGTGTGAACTCTTTTCTGGAAATCAGTTATTAAGCTGCAGGTTTCTGTTTCATTTGCCTTCCCTTCACTTTAAAGCAAGCAGCAGCCACTGAGAACACAATAATGAAAGAGGTCATGGAGCACCAGTTGTGCATGAAAGATGCGAAAATTTACTGCAAATGAGACAAGAGCAGTAAATTCATTTTTATTCAAATTACTGTCATCATACATTACCACTTCTCCTGTAAACATTGTGCTTCAGACAGTGTGACAGCATATTATTATTTGTGAGATTATACTATTATTAAGCTATTAACATGTCACCTCCTGCTTGAAACAATGACTCAGCTTGGTACTGCATAATAGGACAAGTTAGGGAGACAAGGCGAGGTGACAGAGAGGTTAGTTGTAAGAAGGGAGGCCATGCATAGAGTGACAGCTGGCACTTAAAGGCTAACATTTATTCAAAAGAGCTCACATAATGAGGATGCGATTCGCTTTT
Organism: Piaya cayana; assembly: GCA_013389865.1. Lineage (NCBI taxonomy): Eukaryota > Metazoa > Chordata > Aves > Cuculiformes > Coccyzidae > Piaya > Piaya cayana. Next base: position 538,005 of record WAAB01001243.1, read on the forward strand.
ATTTACATACTGTACCCATCCACTTTCCATAAACTAATTCTTTTTCTCTCTGTCCATTCAAGACACCCATTGACTCCTGTAATGGACACTCAGGAGTCACTTTTCCTGCCAGGAGAAAAAAGTCAGTGAGCAAAGCTTTCCACATGGCAGATGTCTAGCATCACACTGGGGTGATGACCATGGCTCACATGGGGAGATTGATAGCACTTGCACTCTGCCACCACCCTCTTCATTGTTGGCACTATGTAGCCCTATAGGTATTGTTTCCAGGTCCCCAAGAGGTTGCTGACAATTATAATTTCATAGTTTATGGGCTTCAAAGGCTTCCAGTGTAAGTTGCAGTGTAAAGTTGCTGAGACACATAGAAGGTTTATTTCTTGTTACCGCAGTTCCTGTCGAGGCCAGCCCATCAGCAGAGTTATGCTTCTCCACTGCTCCCTTCACCTCTTCCTCAATTTTGCCCTGACTTTTGTAGAGGTTTGGCAACCATGTCTGCCAAACTGCCTCAGCCCTTCAAACTTTCAAAGAACTTCTTTTGCAGCCCTAAATGAAAGTTCAAAGATTCCACCTTATGCTCTGCTTTATTTTCCCTCCACTTGGATTTGTCCTCCTTTCACGACCTCTTCTTGATGAAGTTGAAACCTGTTTATGTAAATATTCTTTTTCAAGCCTTTGCAGCAACCTTGAGGGAAAAAAATTGTCATTTCTGAAACCGAGTAAACACCCAGCTTTGTTCTAAATTAGTTGGAGAAGTGCCTTGTGAAGTAGAACAAACAGAGAGAGACATCAGCGAGTTACTAATGATCCCTTGTCAGACTCACAGAGAAGCCACAGACACACAAGATTTTAAAGCCTCCAAGGTTCAGCTTCTGACGTGCGGGATGCAATGAAAGCCATGATGCGAATGATGCTTCCTAGCCACAGCACTTATAAGTGTAATTTTAGCGCTAACCCAGGCTGGAGGAAGGGAACTTTCATATCTCAAAAGCTTGGGCAATAGATACTGGTTTGTTAACTCTATCCTTAAATAATCAGGGGCTTAGGAATATGGATAGGCAAATGTGCAAGAGATATGCATTTGAAATTTCTCAAAATCACATTGGCGATGATATTTGCTGAAACCACTGCTGGGTACCTACATATTAAAGGCATTTCTGCTTACCATGAGTGGAGATGTTCCCTTTTCTCCTTTCTCTATTCTGTTTTCTCTCTCTCTTCTTTTGCTTTCCTTTTTTTAATGTTTCCACTAAGTACAGAGTAAAATACAGCGAGATGGCATCACATCAGAGCAGTGACCTCACTTTTGCTCTCCCTGAACTGTATAAATCCTCCTCTTTCCCTCCCTCAGCCCCTTGTTCCTTGAATTCTTAAGCAGCACACCAGCACTGTTGAAATCACTCCAAAACCTCTTTATTTAGTAAAATATGAGCTCAAACCCTGTCTATGTTATTGCAGTGCATCTTGTGAGGTGCTATTCCACAGCACAGAGCTGTAGTGGCTGAGCCCAGGCATTCTCCATCCCTGGAAATTGTGCTGATTAAAGCCATAATAATAATTAAATAACCTAAAACAGGAGTTCAGACAATCTGAGTTTGATTGCCTTCATTAGTGCCTATTTCCAGGGTGTTTCCATTAAACCCAACTGGTGGAGGCTGTTTGGGTCCTCCTGTCTTAGCCCTTCCTATAGCAGACAACAAGTCCTCCAGTCCTCTGTCATCAGGCTCTGCCTTAAGAGCTGTTAGTGGTTTTTCACATTGTTACCGACATATGGAGGTTGCTTCACAACCTCACTGCTTTGATATCAGAAACTTAAATTTCTAGCTTCCACAAAGGTGCAGGTAGCTGGCACCTATATGTTGTAGAGCCAATTTTATCCTCACTTGAGTACTATAATAATGTAATTTCACATCTGTAGCCTACAATTCCACCTCACACTTCTCATAAAAAAAAAAAAAAAAAAAANAAAAAAAAAAAAAAAAGATGTTTTCCTTTTAGTAAACATACAAGTATTCAACAGCACAGTTTTCCTTTTGGTAACGTCACTCTCATCCATCAGTTTGCATCAGTGTGTTTTGCTTTTCTTTGCCATAGACTATCCCAAAGTATCAGAATCTTCTGACTCTGCTGGTGAAAATTTTCTCTTTCCCTAGATCAGCTCTCCTGGCTCCTTTGTGGACAACTCCTGGTCAGCAATTACTGCATTTTATCACACAAGCAGGACTGGTACTGAGCTGCTTGTTATTTTAGGAGAATAAGGTACTCTGCAAGGTCACCCACAGAACCCAAAATAGTTCAGTGATGTTGGAAGCAAGAGGCTTTGCATTGTTGCCTCATTGCCTTTCATTATTACTCATTTTTTTGGAGGTATTTGCCCTTCAAGGGTACTGTCCTCATCCACCTCATCATGCCTATTAAAACACAAATATTAGACCCAAGAACCTTAGGCTTGGCTCCTAAACTCTAATGAGACCCATAGATGGAAACCATTCTAAATTTGCTGAATGAGCACAAAATTGCACTACCTTATCCCGCTACTTTCTCCAGCAGCTGAATAACAGCTATGGGGACTGACTTGTGGTGTCAGTTTTTAAAATCATAGCTAAATGTAGACCAAAACCAAAGGTGAGCAAATTAAGAATCTGAAAGAGTTTATGTGATTTTTTAATCTGGCCAGTAATCACTGCTCTTAGGCAACGCGGCCCAGTGCACTAACAAAAGATCAGCACAGGAACCATTAAACACTGAATTTTCTCAGTGCACTGCAAATGCACTTATAAACACTGAGTAACCTTAGGCTTAATCAGGGTTCAAACCATAGTTAAGCACCTCTTAAAACACATTTTTGTTTACACTGCTGCAGCTTAGACTTGCATTTCCTTGCGTGGCATCAGTCACATTTGCAGCCTTAATTTTTAACCAGGACTGAAAAAAGTACAAAAATTAGGCTTAAATAGAAATCAGTGATATTCTAGGAAAACAGAAAAATCACAAGGGAAAACATGGTAAAAAAACCCAAAAACAACCTTACAATTATAAAATCAGTGAAAAAAACTAAAACAGTTCTGCATTTCCACAAGCATAGCCATAGATTATTTAAGCCACAAGAGCAGTACGATCTTGTGTCCTTCACACTTTCTTTATAATGGTTAACAGCAATGGTTGTCCCTGCACTTAATAATGCTGTGCTGCAAAGGTATGCTGCATTGTCTGAGCACAAAATATGTTTAAATCTAACATCAATAAGAAAAAAAATTAATAAAGCAGGCAGCAGCTCAGTTGCAGGCAGTGTGCAGGTATCAGCAGTGGGTCAGTTGGCAAAGGAATGGTCATTTGGGCAGCAATGACAAATATTTGATCGCATTTATCAAAGAAGTAGATGATTTGCCAAGACCAAATCAAACCAATCTGCGATCCTCCTTCCCTGCACACAGGCAGATATGTGTTCATATACCCAGAAACCACATACAGCATTTCTTCATATATTTAAAGCAATAACTTCTTTTTATTTTTTACAAATAACCCCAAATCTCTCGTATCTGTAAAACCTAGCTGTTCTCTCACAGAGCGTTGACAGTAGAAATGCACAAGATGCTGCACGAGGCAGCAATGTGGGTTTTTCTGCTCCCTCTCTTGCCATCACACTGATCTTGCTCCTCAGGACCGTGAAGCCTGTTAAAAACTGCTGAAGGGGAGTCACCAAACCCACCGCTGCCTGCTCTGACGGGGGGGGATCTCATGTGTTCACTGCTGATTAGACTACATTATTTCTATTATCCTATTGGGCTTCACACTAGGAATAGAGGCACTTGCCCTTATTTGAAACTAGCAGACACCAGGAGAATTTGCTGATTGCTAATGAGAAAGCTAAGGTTTTGTTGATATCATCTGGGACGTTCTTGCTGTGGTCTGCTATTAAGATCTGGAGCTCTACATAACACACCATATTAAGCAGGCAGTGACTTTATTATGGGATCAGTATAACTTTTCATGTCTGGTGTACACCTAAAGCCTAGGCTAAAACACCTTTTTCCAGAATATGAAACATAATATCTTGGTGCTAGCTGCATTATTTAAAAAGGGGCAATGTGGTTCATAACTTTACATTTATTGCATACTTTTAAGCCACTTGACCCATATAAATATTACTATAGAGTTGCCCTCAGTTATTAAATTCTTATTGCTTATAAAAAGGGCAGCAGGAAGTATATAATCTATAGACTAAGATGTGTTTTTTTTTAAAGGGGAGAGGGAAGAATAAAAAAGGAGGAAGGCTGGAAACAAATGTGTTTTGATCCTGTCCATAGCCTTGAAGTTAATACTTTTTCTGGCTTAAAGCAAAAGTCTCTTTATTTAAACTTCAAGAATTAGGTACCAGCATAGCAAGTAGGTCTCTACTTTCTTGAAGTTGAACTGGAAACCCCACCTCTTAAAAGAAATTGTTTGCAGAAACTTCTCAGTCTTTATTACAGCCAAGGCCAGGTAAAAATGGGACACAAGCTTTTGCTGCAGCTCCCGCATAACGCTGGCTATCCCAGAAAAAAAACACGCTGCTCTGAGGGTTATTTTCAGATGATCCTCATGGGCTGGCATGATCCAACACAACCCCTCCTCCAGGTTGCAATCCCACTGGTGCATGCCCGCACCCTCGGACTCTTTTGCACGCTCATGCGTGCTCACACACGTGCGCCTGGATGACAGCAAGGACAACACATTAACATAGGTAATTTTACTTCAGAGTTGCTTGGGGCAGAACCTTGAGACCTGGAGGTTATTGCTGTCAAAGTAGGACCTTTTTCTTCCTGTCACTTCTTTCAGAGATGAAAGGAAAGATTTCCCTTAGCCTACAGCATTTAGCGTGCAAACGCTCCACCACAACATTTTGAAACTATAGAAATCATGAAACCAGCCTGTGACCTTCCATTTCAGTGACAGTACAGGAATCCCTTGAGCAGCGGAGGCATCCTCTGATATTTGGAAAAGTGTCATGTTTTCTTTACTGAGAAAACTGTCATATTGTTGTTGGCATAAAATACAACACTTCCTGGAGTTGTGATTTCCTTGTTTGCTACAAAATGTCACCTGGGCAACTGACATGTTTTTGTTTTGCTTAGAGCAACTTCCCACTTATGATATTCAAATCAAGTTGATATTGATACCTTAAGCTGTGCTGAAAGGAGCAGCAATTACCGACATCTGAAATTCTTCAAGAAAAGGCAGTTTAGCTAAAAGATGCGGACCCTCACGACAATGGCAATCTGGCTGCAAGTTAAACACAACCCTTATATAATTTGCAACCTATTGATGTGCCAGGCAGTAATTCTCCAGCAGGAAAAAGTCTCGGGAAGAAACAGGCTCAGATAAATGAGATGCTTCCCCAAAATAAGCAACTGAGTGTTGGCTGGGAAAAAAAAAAGAGAAAGGAAGAAAGGGAAAACAAAATGCTCCGCCTGAAGCAATAAGTAGAGCTGACTAGAAAAGTACAGAGCTTTTAAATCATCCCTGCACTAACATCTTAAAGTACAAAAGGATTTGAATCTTAGCTAGCATAGGTTTCATATAGCTTTGCTTTTTAAGGGGACAACTTTAACCTTTGAGTCAGTAGGATTGCTTTGTTTGAACCAGTTCTTTTTTTATGTTAAAAATTAATAACGCTTAATATTTACTAATTTTGAATATTGCAAGTAGCAATTTTGACCGAAGTTATGGGTACTGAGAGATGTCACTTTTTTTTGCCCAGCTAAAGAGCAGAAGAGAAGAAAATAATATTTACATTTTTTAAACTCCAAATGAAAAAATTAACTCTTTAAACAACAATGCTATGATAGTTAGGAAAATTAAATTGCCAGTTTAAATGACAAAATCTGAAGCGGCAGATGATCCTCCAAGCACACTTCACAAAAGAAGCAGAATGGATGCTGAAATATTCAAGGTTCATTTAACATTTTCTGTGAGATTTCTCTGCCAAAGATGTCTTAATGGAAAATTAAAAAAAAAAAAATCACCTTTGATTGGGGCAGAGGAAAGAAGGTTGTGTTTATTGCTTTCTAGTAAGTAGTTAATGATAACAGTTTTGATGTGTGGGTGTAAAATGTAAACAAACTTAAGTATACACATGTATAACTGTATGCCTAGACATGTTATCTCTAAAAGCTCTCTGTATGAGCCCTGAATGAAGCTACATGGATACAGAAACAGAATAATTACTTCTCAACAGAAACAACAAAAAAAATCCTTTTAAGGCAAAGAGAGCATATTGTGTTTGAAGTCATAACAGAAAACAATCCTAAAATTGTATCCATTTAGCAGATACTCTGCTTCATTTAGGAGCTCAGTCTTTTAAATGAACAAGCAAATTTTAACAGATTTACATGTTTTGTAAAATATGTCAAACAAACTAAAGAGAAGGTCTCCTAATTACTCATCAAACAGACTCTAGTCAGTGGGGAATGCAGCTGGAGTGATATGTTGCACTAATGTTAGGGCAGATCCAAAATATTTCCTCTTGGAAAATATCAACAGCAGCAGCAACACCCTCTCAGCAGTGCCTGAGGGCTTGATCCTGCCAGGACAGCTGCATGTGCTGGGCAGAGCGCATGAGCTGCCCAGGCAGCACTGGGAGGTCAGTCGGGGGCTTAAATTGAACCACACACATCACCCTTTTGCAGAAGAAGCAATGTTACACATGTTTTTGCAATATATGGAATGTTAAACCTGCCCTATTTAGTATGCAAATGATGAACAAAGTTTCAGGTTCACACAGTCTTTTTCTCTTTCCTTATTTTATTAAGTATCCACTGTAGCAAGATTTCCACAGAAGAGTAAATTAGAAAATACACAGAAATGCTTTCTGTTTTTAACGTGGAATTATATTAAAGACTGTTTGGTAGGAAGAAGGAAAAGTCACCCTGAAACATATTAATAACCATCCCTTTTAACAAAGCTTCTCACTTCTCTCAAAATTGGAATTCCTTTGGAAATAAGAATATTGCCAAATTAGTGGCATTACTTTCACACACAGTTCAAAGTTATTTGATATTATATATATATACACACACATATATTTTGCTGGCATGGTAGTCATAGCAAAGTTCCTTATTCCTACATAATTGTTCTAATGCAGGACCCTCTTATCCTGTTCTCTCTATTCAGCCAAAACTCTGACTTACTTCATGTGGGATTTTTTTTCTAGGCAACAGCCCTGGCATTGGGCTCACGGTTTGTAACTTTTCATGCCTCCCCTAAAGGGAGCAAGCAATATTTGACATATCCGCAGCACAAGACATTTTAAAGGTATATTTAACATGTGCGTGTTGTACTGCAGAGTATATGTGTCAGAGTTAAAAGCAGTGTGTAAAGGTTTGTGAAAATTCACAACCTAAACTGGTCTGACCCTCACCCAATGTCAGCCTCACTTCTCCAGCAATTATTAAATACAGAGAACTCACATTGCCAGTCTGGAGTAAATATTACATTGAATAATTATTATGATGTGCACCTCAATAGCTGCAAACAGAATCAGGCTGATAATTTCACTGTAGGCAAAAGCAGAATTGGACCTGTAATTACAATTTTTTTCTGATTTATTCTGTAATTCATATTTTCAACAATATGCAATCCATTAGCAGTACCGAAAAACATGCAATAACTACTTGGGTGGACTTAGTATTCTTGGGTTGCTCTCAGACAGATGGGGGGGTGATTTTTTTTTTTTTTTGCTTTCACTTGTATTGGAACTGCTCTAGTATTTCCATAGGATTTTTAAAATAAGTAGAAGGATTATTGGTCATGCTCCTTGAAATTCATCGCAGAGTGGTGCTGGCTTTGAATACAGCTCATTATTTGTTGCATTTCTCTAAAGTGGAATATGTTCAGGATGCCTTCAAAGGTTTGCAAAGAGGAAAACAGTCTCAGCACAATCTGCCTTCGCATCAGCTCCTGTAGGGTCCTTAAATAACTTCTCTCCAACATGGCAATATTTCAATATTCTGCTAAAAGATCCTTGTTAACAGGAGAGACCCCAGATCTCATAACTGGGTTTTTATTACAAATCCCAGGGATGTTTGTTCTATAGATAAAAAGGAAAACTTCTGCTGTCTTGACTTTTTTAAGGTAAATGTTTCAGGGGTTGTGTTTTTTAAACTATGTATATTTGGTAAATGCAATTATCTATCTTCTATTAGCAGAACTTTATTTTCTTCCTTTATAGTAATATCTAGATCTGAAATTCCAAAGGTTTCTGGTGCTTTTCAACTGACACCTCAAGTAAAAAACAAGTTCAGCTATAAAAAAAATTATATATAATAAATTTAACTTGACCTAACTGAAGGTCTTTAAAGTGAGCAGGTATTTTTGACATTAAAAAAATACACAACTGTATTATCCACACATATCCTCATTTCTATTTATACAAAAAACTGTTCTCCAAAATGTGCTCTGAAGTTCAGTCCCTGCTAATATCTCTGACAGATGGTGCTTCGGAGAATACGCTTTTATAAAATGCAAAAGACACTTTGCCGTGTTTCAGGTCATAAACCAAAACAACATAATCTGAAATACAATAGCACCTATATGTCCGCACACATCCATAGGTATTGTTTGATTGTGGAGGAGCCCCCTGTTTTAACAGCCTCTTCTGCGGTCCTGCGTGCACCCAGCGTGGTCCTTTGGCCCATGATACAGATGAGCTGCTATTTAGCACTTACCGGGCTATTTTATAGACCCAAGTAAACTTTCATACTCCGGTTCAAATTTAATCAATTTTTTGTTTTGCAGCCTTTTGTAGATTGAGTCTTTTGTTAAGAAAGGACGTCTTGTTTCCAAAACACGCCAGAAGTAATTGCTGGCATCAGAGTGCCACCAAAAGGTAGGAAAAGAAATCAGCAGCCAGGCACTGACCTTTGCAGAGACAGCTAAGGTTATGCACATAACATTTGCTTGTTTACTTTGCAAAATAAGCAATGAGTTGGAAACTCCGAGCTTAGCAAGCGTTTCGCTACACCTGAAAAGCAACACTGACAACAACAGCAAAACCCCACAGTTGTTCTTGGTTTTACTGTTGTTGTGCGTGGAGACTGTTATCTGCTCCGCTCTATATCTATCATGATGCAACTTTAATAACGTTAGCCAAGACTGCTCAGAAAATCACAGCTGTAGCTGGAGGCAAAAGGGAAAAAAAAAAAAAGGAAAGAAAGAAAAAGGGTGAAAAAAAAAAATCTAAAATGAGGTGCTTCTCCCAAGCCTCACCTAGTGAGCAGAGTATTGGCTTATGCGTGAGAATAAGCAAACGAATCGATCGCTGCAGTAGGTTGATGGCTACTGGTCGTTTTGATGGATATGACGGTAAAAAAAAAGTCCAGATTGGTTCACAGTGGACCTCAAACCATGTCAGCTAAAACCAAAGAGACAAAAAAGTGACAGCTGTGGAGAGTACACTGCAGGCAGTCAATGGTTCCTGTGATTTATTGTTCCATCTGCCTTGCTGCTGTGAGGACAAGTTCCCCCTGATTTGGTTAAAATGAAAAGGACCTCAGAGAGCACAACGTGTTTTTTGAAAATGTGCAGAAACTATTTTTTTATTTCTTGATTTATGTGCCTTTCCCCCTCCATAATGTTTGCACCAATTGTTACCCAATAATGCTTACTGAAAAATGTGAAGCTTCCCAACCACTAAGAAATCCTCCAGACCGCCCCCACCCCTCCACTTCATCACAGAAAGAGAGGGGGAATAAAAGGAAAAAAACCTTACCAAAAAGGAAAAAAAAACCACATAAATAATCCACGCTATCAAACACAAGCCAGAAAACTAGTTTGTCTATTTTTTAACCTTCCTGCTTTCCAATTAACAGCCGTGTTTTGGAGCCTGCGAAGCTGTCAGGCTGCGAGATGGTTAAAAGCTGGGCTCAGCAATGGGTGGTGTATAGCCATTTAATATATTAGAGAGTTCAAACCCAGATTATAAATTTGCCTGAGCCACCCAAGTGCTATGGCCAACAGTTTTCGATTAGCGGAGGGTATTGCCAGAGCTTAGCCCCCGCCACTTGGGTGAAGGGGACTGAGCCTTTGCTGTATTTACACAACAACTTTTTTTGCCATTTCTGACTTGAAAAGGAACATTTCCTTCGTGTGGTTGATATAGCTTATTACCCCATTAAAGTGAAGCACCGCACAACACTTCTGTCAGGGTAACACCGAGGCCTAATCAACACTTGGAGGTGTAACACAACACAAATAATCTCACTCCTCAGGGAAGCCGGAGTAGCAGCCTGAGAAACGCTTGGGTTTTTTCCCGGGAGGATTCAAGTATGCCATTGCAGAAATATGGTTAATGTTTTAATACATTTATGGAGCATAAATCATAAATGAAGCATTAAACATCCGGTGCTCTCTCAAAAGTTCTAACAAATATGAGCAAATTGAATGAATCTGGTAGAGCGAGGTATTGATAATTTTCCATGTGCATCACACAGTTGGAAAAAAATGGATGCGGGGCCACTGAGAGCCCTCGCATCCTCGCATACATTAGAATTCCCCACTTAACGCCGCATGAAGCAGTAACCCACAAGAAGCAAAGGGAAGGCTCTTCCTCTCCCCCTTCAATAAATGTTTCACACAGATCAGCAAATTTTCAGCAAATTTCCCATGAAAAGGCCGGCCGGGGCCCGTGGTGCGCAGCAAGGCGCAGGGTCCCCGGCGACCTGACCCTGGTGGCGGCCGCTTCCTGGCTCTAGGTTTCCTTCAGCCTCGCAGGTCTAGCCCGGTGTCAAAAGCTGGCCTTGTCTCCTGTCTCAGGATGTTGGTTTTACCTCTCAAGTGTTTCCTGAATTTGCAAAAATTCTTGTGCCTTTTTTTTTTTTTTTCTTTTCTGGCGGCTGTCTGCAAGCAGCTTAATGTTCAAAAGCCCTTTTACCTTTTCCAGGGAGGGAGAGGGGGGTGAAATACAACAATGACAAAAAGAAAAAATGGAAAGAAAAAGAAAAGAAAAGCAAGAGAAAACAAGAAGGAAAGAGAGAGAGAGAGAGAAAGAAAAAAATTTCTTAGTCGCTACTGTTGAGCAGGGGATTTTCTCTGGGGACCAGTTCTACTTTTGGAACATGTTATTGTCAGGCAGAGGTCAACATCTTTTACCTCTTTTTTCCATTATTCAAAATAAGTATTGATGTTATGTTTTAGCTATTTAAAAGCCAGCTGCCTTGCTCATTTCAGATATTTTTCCTGGTATTATTGTATGTGGTAATAGCTGGCCTGTGTATCGTCTTTCACAAAATCTAGCCTTTCAGGGTCTCAGTCTTCAAATGATATCAATCAAAATTTATGCAATTCAAAATCCATATGTATAGAGTCCCAGTTCACCTCATTTAATGATAATAGTAAACCACATGTTGTGTACATGTCTGAAACACTTTTCTAGTTCTTGACTGTATTAACCCTAGGGGCACTATGTTTTTGTACAGCTTGCCCAACTGAGCAGCATAATATATTGATTAATACTTGGCAACAACTGCATTCTTGAATAATAAAACCATGAACAAGGTAAACGTGTACTAATAAAACAAGAAGAGTGTCAATATTATTTGGGGATGCATGTTAATAAAAGATGCTAAAGAACAGGCGAGCCCCCATCCCCGCAATTAACAAAGTGCGGTGCCTAAAGCTGGTCTCTTTTCCAACCCTCTGTGATGTTGTTATTCGATAGCCGCCTCACCTACCTGAGCATCCGTGGAGCAGCCACAAGAAATGCTCCATATTTATGGGGGCTTCATCCAGTGCACATGAAAAAGTTAGATGTTTCTGCAAAAGGCAAATTAAAATTAACAATATTTCATCATTATCCTGATCCTTCCTGGGCAGAGCTTGATGTGGGTATCACCAGCAAAGCCTGGGAACTGTTACTGATTTTACAATAGAATTTGCTTCTGACAGACTGCATTATTTACTTAAGGCTTAATATACAGTTAGAAATAAGATTTGCTTTCATGGAAAAGCACTAAAACATTTGGCAAAGGAAGAGCCAAATGTTTTCCTTAATTTGTTTTGGCAACTCTGAAAAATAGATCCTATTACATTCACGTTTGCATTCCAGAAACATAACAACGAATGATAATTTTACAAAAATCAAGATATAATTAAAAATACTGTGATATAAGAAGCAGTGAGAGAAGGCAGAAGAATGCGAAGAGACGTGCTGGAAAGCATTGCTTTCAGCACAGGGGACGACTGAGGAAGTAAAAAAGCAAAGGACACCAGCTAAAAAGCTATTGCCAGAGCTTATATATTTATTTCGGGGCTTAGAGGGGAGACAGCGGAGGAGGGAAGGACTTGAAAGTAAAAATTGTTTAGCAAACAGTTAAAATAATGTCATGCTTAAATAAAAAAGAGAGAGAAAAGAAAAAACAATATTTAAAGACAAGTTCATATTCATATTTCAGTCATTTCACTTTTGCATGAAAACAAATATTGAGGAATTAAACACAATTATGTTTTGATTAACTGAAGCTGGTTCCTAAAGCCGCAAGGTAGAGCAGCAAGATTGCATCTGTGTCTTCCTTCAATGCCATCCACATGAGTCACAGCGAGGCAGGAAAGCTGTTGACAAATTAATACTTTAAGAAAATAAACTATGGTCATGTTGAACATAGAGCAACTTTATCCTGATTAATTTGTGTTGGAGTCGCTCCAGCCCCCTTTACAAAGCCGCGCAGTTTGTACAAATGTAATTTCCTAATATTTACATGAGGAAAGCCTCAGCCGTTAAGCTTTGCCTCCAGTGTGAGTTTTGTGGTTAGTAAAAAGACAATAAAAATACAGAGAGGTAATTGTAAGCACATTTGGGGAAAAAAAAAAAAGAGAGAGAGAGAGAAAGAGAGAGAGAGAGGGAAAATAACCCTGCTTTTCTCCACTCCTCCTTTCAGAGCCCTATAAAAGTGTGCTGTGCTGCGGCATTGCTCGCAGGGACCGCTGTGCCAGCCGGCACCCGACAAAGGTTTCAGTAATGCAACACCTAATGCTTAATAACTGCTGTAATGCTGCGACCGAATCTCACAAACATACCAACCTTCCCAGGGCTGGCACTACCTTCCAGCACCGGTGTTCTCTAAAAGCTGGTATAAATTCCGATTAGTCTGCCTAATCACAAGGTCCCTGTCATTTTATGTCTTTATTTAAATAGAACGTCAGGCACTCGTACAATTGTCTAATTTAATAAATATGGGGACGAAAAATGCCATTATAATGTGTTGCTTTGTTTGAAGAATATTAAAAATAACCTTTAGTTTTAATGAGATTTTTTCCCCCCATCAGTTTACACAATTTTCCAGATGCAAAATGAGCTTTTGGCTGTAAAATATTTTATCACATTGTCTTACACAATAAAGATTAGATGTTTTCACTCTCTCTCAACTCCACTGCAATTATTTTTTAGTGTTTGCAAATCATAATATCATTTAAAAACCATATTTTATACCTCATCTAAAATACTTTTATAGCTATGTGATGAAAAAAAACCCAACACAACGTCTATTTAACTACTCTTTTTAAGTGGTTGTAATATGCTTTGGTATAATTTCCCAGAAAAAGGCACAGTTAAAAAAGCTTAGCTGTTCTTGAAAACAAATCTCCCAAGAAGCATCTTTTCAAAAAATCCCCAGAATTTAATTCCCCTGACTGAAGAGCCCAGAGAGCCTGAATATAAAAATAGTAGCCCTGTCATTTCACATTCATTAAGTGTGAAACTCAGAAATTAATAATGTAAAAATATGCTTTTTAATTAGTCTTACATTCTGCCCAATGTACTTAAATGGGATCAGCAGCTCCCTAATGATTTTTTTCTTAATAAAGTATTAGCCTGTGATGCACTGGGGTTGACAGGTATGATAAACTGGAAAGTACTTTTGGAGGCGTATGAATGATACCAAAATAGTACTCTCCCATTTAAATGTAATTAACATCAGGGAGCAATAGTACATGAGGAGAAGCCTGCAAGATTTTTATTTCAGGGTATTTTTTTTTTTCATTTCTTGTTTTATGAGTAGTTTGATTATTGCAGCAGTGATNGAGAAAAATAGAAGAAGAGGAGAGAGGAAAAAGAGGAATAAAAAACAAACAAACAAAAAAGTCGTGGAGAAACCCATCTGACACACCATGGATTTTGCCTGAATAAGAAGGGCTGGAGCCTAAAAGTGCTTGCCCTGGACCAGCAAATACCTCTCTGGCATCCAGCACCACATCGCAGTGGCCACGGCCCCTCTCCCTCCACTGCTCTTTCGGCAAACATTTTTTTTTTACATTTCTGAAGCAGCTGATTTTAAAATAGGAGATAAAAGATCACTGTTGACCTGCACTGCTTGCGCAAGAGTATTCCCTAACTTATTTATATGCCAAATGTCACTTGTATTTACTTAAGAATTTCTTCTCATATCTCCAAGTCACAGTGCTCCCCAAAGATGCACTTGCCATAGGGTAAACAAGCAGGGAGAAGGGCAGCATTCCTGGCTCCTTCCTCCTGAAACTGGTGGCTCCTCCAGGTAGGTCACCTTTCCAAGCACACATTGATATTTCTATATGTTTCCAGGCTGACGGATGCATGGGCTGCAGTGCTGAGTGATGTAAACAGTTAATGACACTGATGCATGGCAGTGCTTGTGAAGTGGTCTCCAAATGTCTGTCTCCACATCAGTGTGCACTGTGTGAGTCGTGCTTCTTGCCCAAAACCCACACTCTCATCTCCACCACAGTCTGAAGTTGGAACAAAGCAAAACTTGGCGTTGACCAATCTAATCAGCTAAATCACCAGATAAGTGCTGGCCAGCCCATAGGTAATGAAGGAGACTTTCCATTTCAATACTGATTTTCATTTGGTTTGTCTAAAAATAGATAATCCATCAAACATACCAATGAAGTTCTTTGATTGTGTGTTCGTATCTCATCCATTGTAAAGACATTCTTCAGGGGTGATCCCGCTTCTAAATATTCCAAATGAACTGGGAAGCCTTAGGGAAAATGAAAGTACTCGTCCCATAACTAAGGTGGCCAAGGGACGGGGTCAAAATTTTCAGGTGGAAGCATTCCCTATGAGTACAGTGCCACATTATTATCCCGAAGATCAAGGACAGTCAGGGTAAGGAGATCGCTGCCCAGTAGATGCGTGGCTGGTAGCACTGCCACGTGGGACTGCAGGTGCATTACTACAGGACATCCATTTCTCCTGCTTTCCAACATCCCTTAAAAATGCGATCATGAAATGTCATTTCTTTTCTATTTATCTTGGTGATACAAAACTGCCTAACTATTGGCTATACGTGAGCTCTTTTATAATATTTTTCCAATCACAAACACCATTGCATTGTTCCCTGGGGATTCTTGTGATGGATCTATCTATCTATCTATTTACGTGTTCATGAATCAAATCATCAGAGTGGAGAAAGTTTGTATAATCTATAGTTTTCATAAGATTTCACCAAACTTATATTTCACGAGGGATTTCCAAGAGTGTGACGTTATCTGCACCCCTCTCGGG
>WAAB01001243.1:553729-588729 GCA_013389865.1 Piaya cayana
AGCCTGCAAGATTTTTATTTCAGGGTATTTTTTTTTTTCATTTCTTGTTTTATGAGTAGTTTGATGATTGCAGCAGTGATTTTATAATTTAATTACCTTTGTTGAAAGCTAAGCTTTTGCTAATAGCAGGTCAACAGGATCATAAAGCACTCTTCAAAAATATTAAAAAGGAGGTAAATCCCCTTAGCTAACCTACACAATAAGAGCGCGGGTGTGCATGTGTGTCTGGAATGCATTTTGTAGATGTATGTATATACAGCCTGTGTGCCTGTTCCCCTGTTATTTGTTTACTGCGCTATTTCAAATCAGTATTTACTCTCTAAAGGCACTTGTTATAGATTAGTCATAAGAAAAATAAAAAAAATATAACAAAAAAGATGGGAAAAGAAAGAGAAAAATAGAAGAAGAGGAGAGAGGAAAAAGAGGAATAAAAAACAAACAAACAAAAAAGTCGTGGAGAAACCCATCTGACACACCATGGATTTTGCCTGAATAAGAAGGGCTGGAGCCTAAAAGTGCTTGCCCTGGACCAGCAAATACCTCTCTGGCATCCAGCACCACATCGCAGTGGCCACGGCCCCTCTCCCTCCACTGCTCTTTCGGCAAACATTTTTTTTTTACATTTCTGAAGCAGCTGATTTTAAAATAGGAGATAAAAGATCACTGTTGACCTGCACTGCTTGCGCAAGAGTATTCCCTAACTTATTTATATGCCAAATGTCACTTGTATTTACTTAAGAATTTCTTCTCATATCTCCAAGTCACAGTGCTCCCCAAAGATGCACTTGCCATAGGGTAAACAAGCAGGGAGAAGGGCAGCATTCCTGGCTCCTTCCTCCTGAAACTGGTGGCTCCTCCAGGTAGGTCACCTTTCCAAGCACACATTGATATTTCTATATGTTTCCAGGCTGACGGATGCATGGGCTGCAGTGCTGAGTGATGTAAACAGTTAATGACACTGATGCATGGCAGTGCTTGTGAAGTGGTCTCCAAATGTCTGTCTCCACATCAGTGTGCACTGTGTGAGTCGTGCTTCTTGCCCAAAACCCACACTCTCATCTCCACCACAGTCTGAAGTTGGAACAAAGCAAAACTTGGTGTTTTGGCAACTCTAAATCAGCTAAATCACCAGATAAGTGCTGGCCAGCCCATAGGTAATGAAGGAGACTTTCCATTTCAATACTGATTTTCATTTGGTTTGTCTAAAAACAGATAATCCATCAAACATACCAATGAAGTTCTTTGATTGTGTGTTCGTATCTCATCCATTGTAAAGACATTCTTCAGGGGTGATCCCGCTTCTAAATATTCCAAATGAACTGGGAAGCCTTAGGGAAAATGAAAGTACTCATCCCATAACTAAGGTGGCCAAAGGACGGGGTCAAAATTTTCAGGTGGAAGCATTCCCTATGAGTACAGTGCCACATTATTATCCCGAAGATCAAGGACAGTCAGGGTAAGGATATCGCTGCCCAGTAGATGCGTGGCTGGTAGCACTGCCACGTGGGACTGCAGGTGCATTACTACAGGACATCCATTTCTCCTGCTTTCCAACATCCCTTAAAAATGCGATCATGAAATGTCATTTCTTTTCTATTTATCTTGGTGATACAAAACTGCCTAACTATTGGCTATACGTGAGCTCTTTTATAATATTTTTCCAATCACAAACACCATTGCATTGTTCCCTGGGGATTCTTGTGATGGATCTATCTATCTATCTATTTACGTGTTCATGAATCAAATCATCAGAGTGGAGAAAGTTTGTATAATCTATAGTTTTCATAAGATTTCACCAAACTTATATTTCACGAGGGATTTCCAAGAGTGTGACGTTATCTGCACCCCTCTCGGGCGCATGCCAAACATCTCCTCTTTTCCACATTATTTACTATCCTGTCAAAAATGCTCAACTCACCCCAAAATCAAAGCTTGAAGCGTATTTTCAGCTCCCAGCCTGCAAAAGAAGTTTTCAGGAGCAAAGATGTTTTAATGGGCAGCTGAATCAGAGACTAATCATCCAAAACTGCCCTCATATAAACACATGCTGGAAAATTTATTACTGAGATATTTGGGGTTTTCCTGATAGAGAATAAAAGACAAAAAATCGAACTTATTGGAAAATATTTACATAGGGCCACACAGTGCAAACCTTAGGAAAGCTGAACAGTATTTACTCAGAGGAATAGCCCTGGTGAAGGCAGAGGAGTGGATACTGCTTGGCTGTCCAGGGAATTGGAGGGAGTTTGTCTGAGTCAGACACACAGGCAATGGCCCCACACTGGGGCATCATAATGCTTTAATTAATTAATGTCTGTAAACTGTTTGGTGATCTTGGGATGAAAGGAGTTCTGGAAATGCCAGGTATTATTGAAAATTAATTACTCCTCCTTCCCCCGAAATCTTGCTAAACATATTTCATTTTTTAATCTATCCTGCTGCTTTAATAAAGCTTATTGCAGAACTATTTTCTGCTAAATATTAAAGGAAAAAATATGGAACTATTTAAGCAGCAGATTGAGCTGCTGCAGATGAGACTGTAAAAGAGACACATTCCTGGGGTGAATGAAAGCCCCTGTGCATGACGCAGGCACTGGCAGAGGACACGGTGGTGCAAATGTGCTGCTTGAAGTACTTTAGCCAACATTTCCCCATTATCTCCTTCAATGGCCAAGCCAACACCTGTCATTCACACAGATCTGGAAGGACTGCTGAGGACAAGGCCATGGAGATACAGGACCAGCTTGAGGGATCCAAGGACAATACGAACTGTTCCAGCCACTGTCACGTGTGCATGTCAGCAAATCAATCGCTCTAAACGCTATTCATCATTCAATCAAAGGGAGACAGAACATGTATATTATTTACAGAAGTCTGAAATAATTTTGTGTTACTTACTGAAGAGTCACCTTCTGCATCATCGGGAAGCAAGAGGAAAGTCCTGGAAGAGATTCCATATGCCAATTGTATGCTTTGGATAGCTTTGAATGCATTGTCAAAACAATCAACTGCAATTAAGCACATTACTTTTTCAAGTACATACTTGAAAATACGTACTTTTTTGAGTATGCATTTATACAGATGCATTGTAATTCATGTAATGCACAAATAAATGTCTCTTCTTGGAGATGTTTGTGTTTGCTGAGATGAGGTAGAAGCTGGGTTAGTAGGGTCTCCATGGTTATTCCAACCAGGGTATCCACCAATTCTGAACTCTTCTCCTCCTCCTCCTTGTCTTCTTTCTCCTTTTCCTTCTCCTGCTTCTTCTCATCCTCCCCTCTGTAGAAGTTAGATGTCTCCCCAAAATACATCCTCAGTCATGGCTGAATGAAGATGGGATCTTCTATTGCACTCCTGCAACTTCTTTTCACAAATGCTGAAAGAAATAAACCCCTTACTTACCATCCTGAGCCAAATCCACATGTCAGGTCTCACAGCTTGCCAAATTTCGACAGAAAAAATGTGTATGTCTTCAAATCTTCCTTTGGATACTTCTGAAAGTGAACAGCAGATGGGGCTACCGAAATCATAACATTTAAAAAAAAATATGAAAAACAGCCTTTTAAATTCTGAAAAGCAATTTATTCTACACCATTTCAAAAAATAAATAGGATTCTCTTTTTCTGTTTTAAGACATCAATGAATCTGTTGCATAATGGGCTTTTGTAAACCGATTATCCTTGATAATCTCATTAGCTGAAATTATTTTACTTTTCTAACATGGTAGATTTTTAAATACCTTTTATTTCATATCCCTCTGGGCACATTACAGTGAAGTTTACTATTAAGCAAAATAATTATCTATCTCAAACCTTAACGCTAAAAAGTAAAAAAGTAAAATAATTACAATCAAAGGGCAGATATTAGAATGAAGAAAGTAGAAGAAAGCCCACAACTGAGAAGAAAAAGGGAAATTTCCCCAGCCAGGCAAATCTCTTCTCCCTGTTTAGAAATAAATCATAGTTGCTTTCCATCCTATGGATATTAAGAAGTTGATGGTTGATGCAAATGACCTGAGGTGGGGTTGACAACCTCCCACAGCAGAGTAGAGCATCAGCAGCACTGTGGCTTCATGCTCGGGTATGGGAAGGACAATGCTCCTTCAGCTCCCACTGGCCAGGAGTTGCATCAACCACTCCTGATACAGACCTGAGCAATTAAGAAATGTGAGTTGTTTCAAAATAAGCTTAAATCTGCATTTTTACATTTGGAAGTTTGCAGTCATAATGGGATTACGGTGTCGGCAGAAGGAGGGAAGTTTGCAGCTGTACTGGTGCAGGGGTAGGAAGCAGCTGTTAAAATAGAGGACTAATGGTGATTAATTCTTATTATGTGTTTGAAGATCACACAATGAGTTCAGGACCCAAACCCTCCCTCGGGGAATAAACTGAAGGAGGAGGATTTAAGAAGAGGGAAAATAGAAGCAGAATTTTAATGTAGATTTGGCCTAAATGGCCTGGTCTTAAAACACCTTATTAATATTTAAGTATAATTTAAATCAATGTTACTAAGACAAAAAATAATTAGCACAGGAAACCTGTAATTCATGCATATTTATACAGATTGGCAGATCACCTGTGCTCTCTCAAAAATGAGAGACCAGACAGGGAAACACCCCTTCAGCTCACTGCACAGGGGACAAGGCCTGGCAGACAGTGACAGTGCTGGCCAGCCTGGGAACACCCTTATGTCTTTCCCTGTAACCCCTCCCCAGCATCTCTGCTCCCACACCATGATGGGAAGAGATGGGAAGAGACCTCATCCCATTGCTGCCAGGAGGAGAGGGACCTGGGGGTGTTGGTCGACAGCCGGCTGAACACGAGCCAGCAGCGTGCCCAGGTGGCCAAGAAGGCCAATGGCATCTTGGCTTGTATCAGAAACGGTGTGACCAGCAGGTCCAGGGAGGTTATTCTCCCTCTGTACTCGGCACTGGTGAGACCGCTCCTTGAATACTGTGTCCAGTTCTGGGCCCCTCACCACAAGAAGGATGTTGAGGCTCTGGAGCGAGTCCAGAGAAGANTCGCCTTCCCTGGAGGTGTTTAAGTTACGGGTGGACGGGGTCCTGAGGGACATGGTTTAGTGTTTTGTGGGAGTGGTTGGACTCGATGATCCAGTGGGTCTCTTCCAACCCACTGATTCTGTGATTCTGTGATTCTGTGATTCTACATCCACCACCACGGCGAGGGATGCTGGTAACAACATTGATGAGGCGCAAGCAGCAGGAAGAGCCCAATCTGGGCTCAGCTTGATTTGCGGCCTCCAGGGAACCTGCAGCATTTCCCAGATTCGGGGCAATTCACATAAGACCCAGGTTATTTGCTGCAATATTGTGGTCAAGTCCTGTAGCTGACTTTCAGAGATAGGCAATGTGCAGGGTGTTCTGGGGCTTCCCCGGAGCACAGCAGGTAGAAGATATGAGATTTCTATTTATATACTATAGCCTGGCCAGGAAAGTGACAATTTAATGGCAAAGTTAAGGGGAGAGCAAAGCAGCCTGGAAAGGCCAGCAGATGCAGGCAGAGCTCCCCAAGCCCCTAAGACCTGGTGACCTAGGAGGCTGCAGTGGGGTCCTCAGGAACACCCAGCCCCTCTACCCTGAGAAGCTGCTCCCAGCTCATCCACTTTGTGGCTTGACAACTTAACATGGCTCTCATGGACCTCAGACAGACAGAAAAATGAAGAAAAAATAAAGGTGAACAGCAGTGATAGGGAAAATTCCATGTTCTGGGGTTTGTTTTTCAGTCAATATTTTCATGAGGATTAAGTACATACAATACCTGCCAAGAGAATTCACTGAAATATTAGAGGGGAGAAAAGGGTAAAAAAATTAACAAAAAGGTGATTTTTTTAATCTAAACTTTTTCATGTAGAGCTTAAACTTTGAAATAATATTATTCTTTCCAAAGCTCAAAGAGATCACAAAAAGATTTGAGAACCAAATGGAAATTCCTTCATCAAAATAACTGTCTATGATTTTCCCATTTCCACATTTTTAAGATGTTCTGTTTTGCAGATATGAAAGAATTAACAACAATAACTGATGACTGTGCACCAAGTGTACCAAGAAATCCTCTCTTTCACATGGCTGCGGCTGATACCCATTCCCAGCAGAGCTGGTTAGTAAATTAAAACATTCCTTTTAGCAGCAACTGATAACTTCGAGCTGATGATGTAGGTCAAAGACATCTGTAGTAAATTATACCCCCACAACAGGAGGAAGGGGCACTCTTGGGACACGAAGATCGTGTGGATTCCATACTGGAGACCAGAATACACAGTTTTACTCATAGCTGCTGCAGAACCAGATACCTCACTTTGGTTATTTTGCACCCAGGTATCAATGAGTCGGTGATAAAGGCTAGTATGGAATTATTAACCGACAGCCACACAGAGGGGAGCGGGGTAGGACATGGTTTAAGTACAGGGTGCTCCACCGCAGGGCCCTACATGGAGCTCAGATGACCAGAAAAAAATGTACTGACCTGCAAATACCTGTGCTGTGGTTTGTCGGCTTTGTGGGAGGCTGGTGTTTCAGCAGTGTGTCCATGATATAATTAATAAGCAATTTCTGTTTGAATGGCGTGTTTTGTCTTCATTTGAGCACGTTCTCTGCAAAGACAAAGATCAAGACAAACCTACTCAGAACACAACGAAGATAAAAGGGAATCATAAAAAGAGACAGGCAGAGGAAAAGAAAGAACAAGGAAAAAGAGAAGACAAAGAACAGGGAGACACCAAAGAGGACACAGAACAAAGATAGGCAAAATGAAAAGACAAACAAAAGACAAAGAACAGAGATGATAGAGCACCAGAAAATATGCAAGAAAGGCACAAAAGGAAAAAGGGGGGAAAACAGCAACTGAGAACAAAGAGCAGAGAACAGAGCCTAGGAACAGAAACACACAGGAAGGGAGAAAAATGGAAGAGAATTCAGCCAAGACTAGGCATGAAAAACAGCTTAAAGTACAAGAAAAAATAAACACAATGAAGAGAGAAAACAGCTAATCATATTCTGATTTGCATTAAAAAATAAGTCATGGGAACACAGGCTCAGCCACAGAAATGTTGTCAAGTTGAATGTCAAGATTCCAGTGTCCTCTAAATTCAGATCGACTGGCAGTACTTATGATGCCTACGGGTTGGATGATGCTGCTGCACTGGTTGTGGGAGAACAGGACTGGTGAACTGAAGAATACATGCCTGGTGTTGAAGAAGAGGCAGAAACCAGTGCTGAGGAAGGGATGTCCTTGTTACAGGGTGGATTTAGAGGGAGGAGCTTGCAGGCAAGGGACGATCAAAAGCCATCAAAAATCACTTTGTAAAGGTAAGAGATCCTTCTCCAAGGTGAAGCAAGCTGGCAAAGGCATATCTTAGGCCTTCTACCGCTTCTTTGGAAGAAAAGCACGGCAGAAGCCCCATGCACAAGTGCACCTACAATTTTAATATATTTCTGTTACACCCTCTGTTGAAAAAAATGGCATTAACAATAATCAGCCCTATTGTAACAGTTGACAGCCATGATGGAAATGCCAAGAGCTGAAGCTTTTGAGCTGACCAAAACAGTCTATGTGACTCAGCAGTAACACCTAGAGAAATCAAACAGATTTCAGTCCTGCTTCAAAAACTGAGCAGATAAATCATTCACAAATCTTGATGACAGGAAAAAAACCATCTGGGAGGTAGAGAGATTTATGGAGAAAATGAACACTCAGGAATTTTGTGCATAATGGAAAAAAAAAAGGTATAAGAGCCTACAGAATGCTGAGATCTCCCTGTTGCCAGGTACACCAGGAGGACACCAGGACACTGGAGCCAAACCAGGGCAGGGAAATACTAAAATAAGGGCTTGAGAGAGGGGGTATTTCCTGCTTAAAGTTTCTTGCCACATACCTTGTCTGGTCCTTAAGCTTTGCAGCACATCCTCAATTCCTCGGCAGCCCACCACATTTCAAGGGAGAAGTCATGGGCTGGAATGGAAGCAGCATTTTCCAGATCTGAGATAAAGAATTCCACTTTTGTAAAACAGCCTTTGAAGAACCTCAAAGGGTGCAATGTCCGGTTTAGTCTCATAAGACTAGATCTCCTAACTACCTCTGGATTTGCTCCTACAGGTGTTTTAAAACAGTAGGTAAGCTAATGCATCTGTAACAATAAAATATTGATCTCTTTCAGGTTTCCCATAGACCAAGGGAAGTTCTGGCAATTACATATCATACAAATGAGAAATCATACAAAAAAAGCCTCTTGAGATGCCACAGCTTTTCAAAACCAAACATTTTAGGTGTTTGTGTTGTTATTCTTATTGAAACACTTCCCTTTTTCCTTATACAGTATCAATTATGAAGGACTCACCTAGCACTGACTTTATGCATTTGTCCTTGGTACACTGTCTTTTCTTATATTTAAAGCCATTAAAAATTGTATCACATTTGTGTCACTAATACATAGAGTCATATTACTTGATATTCTTCATTCAGTGTTCAGTTAGCTGGCAGTATGGAAAAACTGGTGTGCAGTGGGTTAAACGTGTTTCCCATGCTGCTCGTTGGTTATATTTTATTTACTAGTATATCTATAATGTGCTATATTTTTTTCCTTTTGAGATTTCCTCATTTCTTTCAGAACACTTTCACCTTATTTCCGGCTGCTTCTCCCCAAGGGGCAGAATGGAAGTTCAGAAACTTCATATGAACTTCCTGAAAAAGAAACAGATCACCTATTAAAAAACACAAGTGGAATGTGCTGTGGATATAGTTTAATACCCACCAAAGAAAGAGCTGGCTCTAATCACAACATAAGTTTTAAAATTCATTGTTTTACTCATTTTATTGATTTAATACTATATTTATTATTTATTATTTCTATGGCAGATGAAATTGTATTTTCATTATTTGATTCAGGTTAATCAGAGGATAACATACTTCTTTTATACTTTCACCTAAAGACTCTGTTGGTCCTTAGAAGCAGACTGTTTTCCAGACCATAAATAAATTCCTTTCTGTCACACAATTATGTCTATTTCCCTACAAAATTATAATCTGTTTAAAAACTAAAGGCAATATTTGAACTAAAATAATTGCACACACATGAATCTAAGGTAGAAAGGTTTCCAGAGGTGCTCTGGCCTTTCAGATGGTTTCATTGTTTTTAAAACACTTGTAATTGCACTTTGGGATGTGCCACTGCTCCTTTCCCCCAGGTACCCAAACTTTACTGGTACCACTGCTGCTGGGTACTGGATGTGCTGCTCCTGATCTCAGTTTCCCATCACTCAAGACCAAGGCTATGGGAAGAACAAGCATTTGCCAAAGATGTTGTAGATCATAGAATCACAGATCACTGGGTTGGAAAAGACCCACCGGATCATTGAGTCCAACCATACCTATCAAATACTAAATACTAAATATAACCTCATTTGTAGACATCCCTGCAGAAATACACCTGCTGGCCATGTTCTGGATGGTATTTTGATTTGTTTACCTGCAGAACAGTTTTGACATTATTTAACTTAGCCATCATGATCTTCACAAATATTTATTATTCTTGCATCCCAACATCAAACTTATGATACTGAATCGTCAGTTTCCTCAGAGAACAGCAAGAACTACTAAAACCAGGCTATTAAAATCACGTTACACAAGGCAAAGGAAAGAAAAACTAAAGCAATGAGATTTTCATGCCAACTGGATAAACCTACCCCAGAATGATTTCCAATCTTGCTGATATTTGACACAGGACCTTGCAAGGTCTCCTTTGAAGTTTATATTTTCATTTTTTTAGAAAAGGACACTCTACCCTCCAAGTTTCTGCTGCCTAAGTGCAAGCTTGGGGTGTCCCAGGCACAGCTGTACCCAAGTCCCCAAGCTGCCAATCTGCAGCTCCATAGGCTGGAAAGAGGCTGCTATATGGGCAAAGCACCTCTTATAACCTCCATGAGCAGGGCTACACTCTCTGCCCCCCAACCCAGGTGATCACATTGAGTATAAGCAAGCAGTTTTCACACCCTGTTCTGGTGAGGGAAGCTCTTCACTTGCTTGAATATCTATGAAAGTAAAAGAAAGAAAAAAAGGATTTCTTTTCAATTCAGTCTCCCAGAAGCCCAAGTGGTCCTATGAGCGAAGGTATAATGTGAACTGAACTGGTAGCCCCTTTTTCATGAACATGCAGCTCACCCCTAGAGCTTGCTGTCAGCCTGGCTAGCTGTGAGATGCAAGACTCACACATTGCAACCTAGACTTCCGAAAAATAGAAAAAATGTTTAAAAACCCAACCCCCACCACAACAGACCTGAATTCTGATAAAGAAGGTGAAGACAATGAAAAAAAAACCAAAAAGCAGTGTACAACACTCTGGGAATATTTCCACAGACAGACATGAGAACAGAGAAAGCTCTTGGACTCTCCAGGAGGACATAAAAAGTAAATTGTTTCATCAGGTTATTTGAAGTCAATTTTCCCTCTCTAACTTCTGGGATTTCCAGAGGTAGGATTGAGGATGCTCCTTCAAAATCTCTTTGGACTTTGTCCCTGTTAGGGTATGTGAGCATGCCAGCTGTACCCTTGCAGCAGTCCTGCAATCAAAACTTCTCCATCTCTTCTCAAGACAGAAGATGACACTGCTTCTACAACACTGACAGCCTGTGGCAATGTACAACAGGCAATAAAACCAGGGAAGAATCCCACATCTCTGATATTCAATGAAAAAATACTTAAATTTATAAAAGATTTCTTTAGTTTTAATTTGTCTTTATTTTTCCCTGAAAAAAACCAAAATGAACACCATGGGAAAATCTTCCCTTCTGCTTAAGTGAACTTAGGAAGAGCAAGGAGAATGGACTGAGATGCAGAGATGTAATTTAAATGCTGTTCAGTCCACTTTCAAATATTGGCCCTCCATGACATTGAGATCAGGCACAATCCCAAACCTCAGCTGTAAAAAGCATCGCTCATTTTAAAGGTCCAGTTGTGCTGTGGGACAAACATACGGCTCTTACTAGACCATCCGTTCTTTTCTGCTATACACTATCTGAATTTTATAGTTTGAAAATGAGGGGCATCTTACCCAATTAGGTACTCCATAGCCTAATCAGCTTCTTTCTCTACCAGGAAAATATTATGTGTTTCAACCCAGCTGTTCCCTTGTGTTGTTGTGTTGTCAGTCATATTCTGCTGGAGAGAAAAGCAATGGTGAGATGAGGACATTCCTGCACATCTGTTAGCTGAAAGACAGGAATAGTAAAGAATTTTAGAATGATTTCCAGAAATGATAAGAATTATTTGCTCATCTAATACTAACAATGTGCACCTTTTCCTCTTCTTTACTATGTCTGTCAAATAATGTAATTATTAAGGACCAACAATGTGGCTTTTTATGTGAACCAGTGCTGACTACACTGGAGTATTGCATTTTTAATTATAATAATGTTAAACGGCTTTAATTGCTGACACTCTCCTGATTCACAGAGCATTTTTATAACATTTATTAAAAAAAGGCCAAAGTTTATTTTACAATCTGCAATAAAGCAGAACACAAAAACCAGCAATTGGCTCAATGATCCCAACACATTAGTTTTATACACAGACTGCATATTATTCTTGCTCTATAAGTGATGTGAAAAGCAAAATTGAAGTCCTGTAGAAAATTTGATCATCTTACTTAATAACAACAGATGCTCAGAGTGGTGGCATTTTGAAAAGAGCTCTGTATGCTACTGGTTATTAAATGGCAGGACATTTGGCATCCTCTAGCATTATACCATTTGAAAACCATAGAGTCACATAAATAGCCGATGAGAGCTAGAAAAAAAATTTAGCTCCTGTCTGCATAACAAAACTCACTTCATTTAAAATATTTAAAACGGTTAGGCTGCCTTTCAAAAGAAAAGTCTGGAAAACTTATTGAAAGGAGAGCTTCTCTTTTATCTGGAAAACATAGGAAAGCTAATAGGTTGGGGGGAAGAGAAGGAATGGTTCAACAGCATGACTGATCAGCCTTAACTGAGAATGCTAATGGCTTCTGCTGCTTTGTGTCAAAAGCTCAGAACAATTTGGAAAAGGCTCTTGCACAAAATTTCCTTCTTGATTTTAAAATGAAAATATTGGCAATATGTAGCCAAATTAACATAAACACAGAATGTATCAACAACACATGGGTAACATTTTAGTGGTGTAATTCCTATTCAATAAAGAGGAGTAAATAAAGACAGTGGCTTACTTTCTTCCCAGTATAAATTATAGTCATTGAACATCTACTGTTTACATAGTTGTACCATTGCTATTTGGTTAGATTCATACATACTGTATAAAGTTCTAATCAAGTTGATGGGCACATATAATGTAGCTTTCTCAATTTTATTTGAGCTTTGCAGCCACTATGCTGTACATTTATCAAGGCAGAAACCACTAACATGTTTTACCTAGAACAACTCATTCCAGCCACTGTTCCAAGGAAGATAAGAAGAGCTGCAAGTAAATACCTGCATCAGGCATTTTACCATTAAAATTAAAAAAAAATCAAATAACTTACAAAATCCCCAAATACACAAAGAATTTGCCTTAGAACTGAGGAAAGGATTCATTGGGCTGCAAGGGGGTGTGCATGTGCACGTGCCTCTTATGTCTACTTTAAAAAAATCTTGAAGATTAGCTTACGATGGAAGCACTTATACGTCCTTAACTATGGCATTGCAAATGGTGCTACTGTCATTAAGAGTGCATTGTTGTTTGTTTTATGCTAATCTTCCTTCAGTGTGACAGACTGTCACCTGCATGGGGGGTAACTTTCAGCACTATATTAGCCCATATGGCACAAGCTAAATTGTATCTAAGCTATGGGCTAATTACGGATGAGTCAATAATACCAAGCAATGTCAGTCTGGCCACTTCTTCTGGTCCTCTGCCGACCCCCCCAAGTGAGTTATTGCCTGCACTGTTCTCTTAGACTATTTTCATTTTTGTTCTCCACGATTGCTGCCAAGCTTTATGTCTAAGACTCTTTAATCCTTCTCCTTTCCCAAACCCATGCAAGAAAATATAAAAACAACCTTTCTACACTTTTTCTATGTGACAACTTTCCTCTGTTAATCAAGGGATGGTGCAACCTACCAAATACTAAACACACCATGTAAAGTTTCCTGGAAATCTGTTTGCACAGCTGTGATATAGCGAAAAGATTTTTATGTTCCCAGGGAGTGAAAAATAGGAATCACTTTCCTTAAGTGTGAAATCAAAGAGATAAATATTATTCCATTAAATGAACATCCAGGTAACAGAAAACCACACTAGTAGTAGAGTAGAAGTGTCATGTCTTATGTTTGAAGGTCAAGAATATGCCTTAAGTGATTTTTTTTTGACAAAGGCATAGCTTTTCCTCTTTTTAAAAAGGGTGGAGGGAAAAAGAGTGAACCTCACAAGTGTTAATGTTCCCACATCAGTTTGTGTGCTCTGCTTTGTTGCCACTTGTGCCTTTCAGTCGTCAGTCCCTGGCAGCTGTGAGCATGCTCACCCTTCAGCATAATTTGCTTTTCCAAAGGCAGTAACTACCAGTAAAGCACAGCGCTGCAGTACAGAAGATCAAATTTTGGACCACGTAGAAATAGAGAGAAACTGCAGAAAAATCTTGTCAGTGATTGCGAAAGTAAAACAAAGAGATTATTTTAAAACAAACTGGGATTCGATAACAGTAAAAGAATAACAGAGAAAATGATAGTAAGTGAAAATGCCCATCACATCTTTGCCTCCTCTTCTGGATTTCTCCTTCCTTGATCTAGAGCCTGAAAGAGCACCCCAGAAGCAGACAGAGACCAAGCCCCCTTGTGAAAGAATTACTTAAGACAGCCCAAGTTTTAATTAAACCAAACTCAAGTAAGGAATTTCAACAAAAACATTATGTTAGGGGATGTACTTCTTAAATCCGGCAATAGAATGCTTCCCCACAGGTACCTGTGTAGGGACACCTAGCAGCAGAAATCACAGTTCAGGCTGTGAGACATTTTCTGGCACCACCTAGCTCATTGCATTGGCCACCTTCAAACAGAGTCCAAAGATTAGGACAGATCAAACAACTCTGTTTGCTCAGCTAAGTCCAAGACAGCCTCCACTGGTCTATAGGTCTTTTGGGTTGTTAGTTTCTAAATTCAGTCCAGGTCAGTTAGCAATGGAGTAAGACAATAGAAAGGATCAAGCATAAAACATTTGGATAAAAGAAAGCAGAGCATCCTCTTGCCTTGTTGGAACTTCATTTGAGTCCTACTTCCTTCATCTCAAATAGAAAACATTCAGAACATACATCTTGAACTTAATTTTCTTCCCAGCAGTCATGAAAAACATAAAGGAAAGAAACTGAGAGCTGTGAATTTGGATGTGGTAGTAGATACTCAGCACTTCAGGTTTTGGCCCAAGCTTTCCCCCAGGGAGCAAAAGTTTGAATTATGTCAGTATACTAAGACATTTAATAAAAACTTAGATTAAAAAAAAAAAGAGGTTCAACTTCTGGGAGTCAGCAACATCCTTCCAGTCCAAGCAATTCTCAATTTTAGATAATGCTGTGCAACTCCAAAAGGAAATGCCACAAGGCTGCTGTGCTTCATAGCTATTACTTCCACATTACAACTTCATACCACTTTCAGTACAAGTATGCAAGAAATAAGTAGATTTCTTGTTCTTTATTTCCTGTAAGGAACAATGCCATGTTTCACACAATGCCTTTTTAAATAAAAAGTCATTGGGAAAACTGTTTTTAAACCCATCATGTGTAATGAAATGTTTCTTCTGGAACTGGAATTGTTTTTCCAGTTCCAAATTTTACTCTCTCCTTGGCTTTTTCCTCTTTCCTTTTTTATTTCTTCCCTCAGTTTATAGACAGTCTGCTAATCTACTCAGACACACAGTACTGAAAACTCTCTTCTCACTCAATGAGTCATCCCTGGAAATATATTATTGCCTTAAAAGTCAAGTTCAGACATAACCACCACTAAGATAGTACAAGGAGAGAAAGGCAGTATCATTGTTATTCAAGTTACTTAGTCCTTTACTCAAGAAAAATTCTTCCCTGGACTATTCCCTCACATGAGTGAACCCATTGGTGTGAAACTGAGATTAAGTTTTCCCCCTAAAAGATTAACTTAATTAAATTAGATTCAAATTCAATTCAAACAAATTCAACAATTCTGAGAAATCTTATGGTTCACGTTACATGGATCACCTTAAATTATTGTAACAGCACTTTCTGGCCTGGTGGATCTTGATGAGTCTATGATTCTGTGAAATTACTTACTAGATTAATTAAGTCAGAATGGTAAAGCCTAATTCAACCTTCAAAATTGAACTGGTGTCTCTTGTTTCCTCTATAACACCAAAGGATTTTTATTTCTTTGTACTCTTTTAAAAACATTGACCCAGGAATTACTGATTTGTGTTTCTCTTTCAAATACCAGGACCACTAAAGAAAGCATCTAGAGAGGGTTGTTCAGGTCTTCAATACTGTAACACATATTTTGCCTCTTCTTGGATAATAGAGGTCACTTGTTATCAGAATATCCCCCAATTAGTTCTTTCCAGCAATTTGAGAACTTAAGCAAACTAGGAAAGGCAATCAGGAGCATCTTCAGTGACAGAAAATGTCTATTTCTGGTATGAAAATAAACCCCAAACTCTACTCTGTGAGAGAATGCACATGAGCAAATACGCTACAGAAGACAGTAGTGGTTTTGTGGCTGAATCAATTACATCCCTACACAAGCTTGTATTGCAGAAAGCTCTTAGAGAATGACCAGCCAGGCTCTGTGACCTATTAGGTTTTTTAATGCAAAAAATAATGTAGTACAACTTCCCATTCAGTCTTTGTTCTTATGAATTATACCTCATGTTGCTTTCTCCTTGGCAGTCATTCCTCTTCTGTATCACCTTATGTTTGAAGAGATCTAAAGATTAGACCACTTAACGGCACACTGTGTTCACTATACAAATTATTGATTGCCTGGTCTTAGACCATTTCTCTCACAGTCTCCTGTAGTGAACTGAGAATGGAATATAGCTGATAATACATGCCCTTCCCTCAAGTTCAACCACCAAAACACTTGGGTTACAATCTCACAGGATGTTTCTATCATTATCTTGCTCCCCCAACCAATAATGTTCAAGTTTTAAGAAGCAGAACAGCACTTGCTGACAGCCTGGGACACTAATTATTTCTTTTTCTATTATAGCTGCATATATGAATACTATAGTAGAATCTGGATTATACATATTCTATATTTGTTTCCATATTTCTAGCAGAAAATAAAGTCTAAGCCTCGCTGCAAAGTTAGGATGCCTCCACGAACTTTCCCAACCTTGTCATTGTTCAGACTTCTGTTTCCAGACAACCCATCAATACACTGAAATTAAGCTTACACAGCAAAACCCTCTTTTTCAGGTACCTTGTAAGAACAGAGAAAAAAGCCCCGTGGTCTGAGAAAACAAATATTTGATTCTCATTTGCACAAAAGATCTCCTGTAGAACCTTTGGTATACAAAATTTGTTAAAGTATAAGTAAACTGTTTGGGAGGAGCCTATGTTATGCTTAAAACAAATTAATAAGATTACTCTTTCCAAATGTAAAAGGCAGAAACTTTCTGGCACTTGACAACAGGACTCCAGGGACCTTGGGCAACTAGCAGCTCCTCTACTTCTGCTCACTCTTGAGCAACCCCAATGGACCCCATGCATCTGCACAGCCTTCCCTTCTATCCTTTTTGAGGCTGGTTAGACTTACAGGACTGTCTTTAATGACAGTACAATACTTCATGCAGCACAGCATCTCACACAAAGGAAAGAAACCTCATTATGCACAGCCCATATACTTGTCCTTCTTTCATACTTCTTTCTTCCTAGGAGTTTGTTCCGGAGCAGGTCAGACCTGAAGTTTCTTCAGGGAAAGCTTTTTCCCATTAATCTCATTAACTACAGGAGAAAACAAGGCAGCAGGTTTCCTTTTAGAAGACCTTACCAATTGCACTAACTAGTTAAGCTCATTATGTTTGCCTTTTTGGTCACTGGGTCATAAAACCACCCATCCTATCTTCTCATATCTGTTTCTCACTACCAACAATAGCTGGAAAATGCTAGTGGAATTGTTATTGGTCCCATCCTTCTCTGTTCAAGGCTGTAGCAATGAGCTAAAAGACCTTTTTCAGCCAGCTGTTTCCATCCACCAGTTTATACGCATCTTCCACAAGCTCAGTCAGAACAGACACTCACCTAATATCATCATTACATCTGGTATGTGCTGTATTTATGTGTTTAAAGCATCTAACATAATCAGAGCTCAAGGCTTTTTCTTCAAGAAGGTTCAATATCTTCCCTGATAAAGGCTGTGAGCCTTTGGGACAACAGACAGGAACTGGGGGCAGAAGCAGCAAGGAAGAGAGGCTAGGTCTGTACCTACGGCATAACCTGCCTCTTTGCACACCTTTGCAATTCTTAGGAGCTGAATAAAGTTATATTGGCTCTGTGGACATGTGCTACAAGTGCCACTGTTGGGAATTGTTTCTTTAAGTGCCCTGGCAGGGTGGGGCACAAAAGTGGTGAATGACTTTGTTGTGTTATATTAATGAAGTAACTTGAGGATGGGGGCAGGAGTTTTCAAGCTAGCAACAATGTTATGTGAGATGGGTGGTTGCCAAAAAAAAGCTTGTTGCAAGGGCAGAAGTGACCAATCAGTGTTTACCTGATGTTTTGGCCTGCTTGGACTATATAAGCAGCGAGTTAAACCTTAATAAAGCACTTCATCTCAAATCATATTGATTTGTTCGTGAAGTTCACTTGACCCCGCCGCGATAAATGGCGCCCGAACAGGGACACCCAGATCCGACTTGAAGACAGCCGGAGATTAAATTGGTTGTGTGGAGAAGACCATTGTGAAAAGGGACATCCTGGCCTGGGATGTGAAAAAAGTTTTTTGGATGTGAAAAAAAAAGTTTTTTGGATAGCTGCATCTTATAGGAAATAGGAAATACAGGAAACTTACTGTTGACCAGGAAAGTGGTCGTTGAGGAGAAGGGCAGTGGGTGTTTGTCCGAGGTTGGGACTCAGATAGAAGCCGTACTGAAGCTCCTCAGAGAAACTCTTGCTATGAAAGAAATTGATTATGAAGAAACTGCATTGCATTCTTTGATAAAATGGGCTGATAAAAGAGGCATTATTCCAAGTGCCGACGCCCTAATGGAAAAAGAGACTTGGGAGAAGATGGGACAAAAGCTGTTCGATGAAAGCACCTTGGGAAACAAGAGCCTTTGGCAATATCTGCCCCTCTGGAGACTAGTTAAAGAAACTTTAAGTGAAGTGAGAGCAGAGAGAGAAGCTTACGCCGGTCAAGATAATACCAGCACGCTTGTGGAGCATGAAGAAACTCCGGACGAAGAAGACAAGGTGAATATCTACCCCCACAAGGGAATCCATCGGCTGCATCACCGGACGATTCGTTCACTGAAGACTTTGAGCATTCAACATCGCCTGAGCATTCCACGTGGCAACAGGAGCAACAAAAGGGAGAAGTCTAAAACCTTTGCTGTAAAGAAAGCAAATGCAAGTGCCCTGAGGGAACTGGCTGGATTGCAAAAACTTGGGAGAGCGTGGTACTTTGTGATTCTAGCAGGATTCTGCTTGGGTGGAGAAAATAAGTTCTGGGAACAGAATGATGTGACTGAAATACCTATTCATGGAATAGGAGAGGGGCTTCCCCAGAATTTAACACCTAGCCCCCATCTGACTTACCTTTGCCTGCGAAAAGGCAGAAGTCCCCAGACAAAAGCTGGAACCCACCCAACTTGAAAAAATAAAATGCCTGCAGCCACCCTGACAAAGGGGTAGCAACAGCCACTGCTATGGGTGCCTTTGGGGGGAGGGCCAGCTCCTCCAAACTTCGAAAGCTAGTGAAGCTATTATTAGCCAAACCAGAAAAAAAAGGCCACTGGGTTTACTCTTGCTCTGCTCCAAATTTAAAGAGACATCCCTTACTTTATCGGGTTTTCTTTGCCTTTGTTTTTGAGAGTAATTAGAAACTAATCAAGTGGTTTAGGCATTTACTATTGTATGTTGTGGGCACAATTTGCAGAATAGAACGAGGTATGATAAAAGAAGTAAAAATGTGGGGTTTGTATGCTTTACCATTACAGCTGCTATACCTGTTGGAACAAAGAGAAAACATAAGTATTTTATTATGTAACCATCAGCCTAATTTTGGCCTGGCAATCGGGAATAATCGTGCTGATCGCCTTGTTGCTGCAGTTTGAAATGACCCCCGAACAAATCTCTTTTTTTCCTGTCTGATGCACAAGGTATAATCAACTCATGTCCAGACTGCCAAAAACAGGGTATGGGCTTAGGGTTTGGAGTAAACCCTAGGGGATTACACGCCTTACGATTATGGCAAATGTATGTAACAAATATTCCAGAGTTTGGGCGATTTAAAGTATGTGCTTGTCTTAATAGATACTTTTTCTATGGCTTTATGAGCCACAGCTCAGACTGGGGAGTCTGCGAAACACGTGATAAAACACATGTATGCAGTTATAATGACATTGGGAATACCTCAAAAAATAAAACCAGATAACGAGTCAGCATATGTTTCTCAAAAATTTAAACATCTTTGTGTTCAATNATTTAAAGTGTGTGCTTGTCTTAATAGATACTTTTTCTATGTCTTTATGAGCCACAGCTCAGACTGGGGAGTCTGCGAAACACGTGATAAAACACATGTATGCAGTTATAATGACATTGGGAATACCTCAAAAAATAAAACCAGATAACGAGTCAGCATATGTTTCTCAAAAATTTAAACATCTTTGTGTTCAATGTGGAATTTGTCATCACACAGGCGTCCCACATTCCCCAACAGGTCAAACAATAATAGAATGTTCTCATGCAACTCTGAAGACACTTTTGCAAAAACAAAAAGGGGGGGGGGGGGAGAGGTGTTGCCTCCTAGTGAACGCCGTGTTACTTTTTCTATCTACTTTAATTTTTTTATGTCTAAGTGGAACCAGGACAAGCCCTCCTACTGTAAAGATGACAGAGCAAGAAGACTTCACATCAGAAGGAGAACTTGAGATGGTCTATTAATAGAGCATGGGACATTTTTGGAACTTGGAGAGAACTTTTTTTCTTCCGTTTGTCTGAGGAATTGTGGCTCTTGAAGCTGTATATTGTTTGTTTTGATTGCCATGGTTTTCAGAGAGAGAATGGGGGAATTGTTGGGAATTGTTTCTTTAAGTGCCCTGGCAGGGTGGGGCACAAAAGTGGTGAGTGACTTTGTTGTGTTATATTAATGAAGTAACTTGAGGATGGGGGCAGGAGTTTGCCAGCTTATGTGGGTGGGGCGGTTGCCAAAAAAAGGCTTGTTGCAAGGGCAGAAGTGACCAATCAATGTTTACCTGATGTTTTGGCCTGCTGGGACTATATAAGCAGTGAGTTAACCCTTAACAAAGCACTTCATCTGAAATCATATTGATTTGTTTGTGAGGTTCACTTGCCCCTGCTGCGATATACCACATCTCAAAGTCCTATGGCAAACAAAAGGGAAGGTTGATTGTGATTTACTTTGTCTCAAATTATCATCTGGGCAGGGCAGAGCACGGAGCAGGAGTTGCTGCACCTTCCAGCTCTCCCTTCACAGTTATAAATATGCCTTTGTAAAGGAAAGTGAAGCAGAAAGCAAGCTAACCACAGATAAAGAGGAGTCAGAGAGGAGATGGCGTAAACTTTAGCTGGATTGCATACAACATAGAGTTTCCCAGCAACATGAAGAATCTACGTATTTACATAAGAGAAAAGTCCTCTTTTATAGTGGAAAATTCAATCATTTTATATTCAGCAGCTGGATACTGTAAAAATCATTCTTTGTGTATCTCATATTAACTCACAGTAAGCTGATACACCTGAGCTTTTTATGACACTCAGGGTTGAGTATATATAGATTGCTCAACTTGGAAAGGTCACTCGTGTTGTACACAGCAACCTGACCACAGTAATCTGTAAAGAGCAGATATTGTTCTCCTTGTTTGTAAAGTCTTTAGGAATGTAAACAGCAGCACTCAGGCTCTTTCTTTGGGATGTATCGAATTCATGGGCGTTGTGTGCAAAGTTTACAAATGTAAGATTTCGCAGTTGGTTTTGGCAAGTCTAGTCATAATCTTCAGTGAAATCAAAACATAGCAAAGATCACACTCCACATTTCTAAGACCTAATTTAATTAAAACTCTTCATTGGGAAGGGCTAGTTTCAAGTTCTCCCCCCCCCCTTCTTTCTTTGCATTCAGACATAAACATTTACCAGAACCAAACCCGGCATTGATTTCCCTTTATCCTTTGCACTAGTCTGAAATCCCAAGAGACGAACAGATGAGGTTAAGGTTAAGAAAGTTATGCACAACAGCTCTTAACCTGATGTCTAGGAAGATAAACAATGTGCTAGTATCATTTATGTGAACTCGTCTATCAAATTACCTATCCCTGTTGGATTTGGTATGGAGTGTCGCCACTTTTAAGTCAATACTTTGTTAGTGTATCATAAAAAGTTTTCTATGCAAAATTTAAGTCAAACTTCCATTATGAAAGAAGTATGGTTCTTTAAACTTATGGCTGCCTCTTTGGACAATGTCACCTGGCAAGAACTATTGTCTAGTCAGATGCAGCTGAGACACAATTGCAAGGGCATCCAAACTATGATTAGAGACAGGACAAAACAAACAAAAGCACACAAAAAATGCTGTTGATGCTGTATTATGTGTTCTCTATATTCGTTCCAACGTAAAAATTCAGATGCCAATGCCAACTATTTTTTTTACAAGCTCATTGGAATCAGAAGTTTTACAGAGAGTTTTTCCACAGGTCAGATATTCAGCTGGTAGAAATTGTCTCTGTACCAGAGGCAAGAGTGAAACCACAACAATTTATATTATGGGGAAAATAATGTTGTTGGGTGGTCTCATGTTAATTACTGACAAGTTCCTATAGTATCGATGGTTGTTCCCAGCACGGATTTGGATGAACCTCAATCTAACTGTGACTTTCTGACAATGTTCAGAATTAAAAAAATATGTTTTTTAAGAGCAACTCCTGGAAATCAATGCAGTATTTGTTGTAGCAATGTACAATAAATAGTGCTGGTTTCAGTGATGTTATTTCCATATTGAAACCACTTATGATGGAAAGACAGTAAATAGACTGTTTCTTCACTACAAACCTAAGAAGTATTTGAATATAAAATAATACACAAGTTTACTGCCATTCTCAGACATTTGTTTTCCATTTGGCTTTTTTTTAAGAAGAAAAATAAAAAGTAATGCTTTGCCTAGTAATGTCTCCATTTTATTTAATTATTTGCACCAAATCCAGATTGTTTCCTCCCTTAGGTAAGGGGGTTTTATTTATTAAAGACAAAAGTGCATGAAGAGTTTTATTTTCCATTTGGCAATCTGGTCCAGTTTTCATAATCTGAGAACACTCAATGTTTCACTTGTGTAAAACCAAATTAAAGGATAAATTCAGTACGCATTCCTTGTAACCACTTTGGTCCATGGAAGACTCTGGAAATCTGTGGAAGCCAAAGGCAGTTTTTACTAATTTGGTCCTTGCGAGATCACATATCATGAGACAAAAAAATAAATTTCATATCCCTAATGTTGCAAGGTTGTTAGTCAGCTTGCAAGGGGTTTTGTATCAGGTTTTTTTCTCCTTTTCCAGTCTAGGTTGTTATATCATTTTATTTTTCTCTACAGATGTTTGATTGGCCTGAAAAACCACTTATTCATAAAAATGAACTTCAGCTATTGAATTTTAACCTCATTAGAAGTTAGCAGGGAGATTACTTGTCACTTCAGTCCTATTTCACTCTCCAAAGTAAGTCAAGATAAAATATTTGCAATGCAAAGTGGCTGTAGGCGCCAGGGTCCATTTAACTACCGCTGCTGGAGAAGCCAAATTCTGTTCTCTGATGCACAAGCTGAGGTTTTCCTTCTTTTCCCCACAGCTCCATACAGCCTGCTGTGTGCAGCCACCACTTTCAACAGCAGGTGCTAGCCTTGTTGTGCTCCTATGGGAGAAATATCCCTCATTGGATAAAACAGCTTCTCACATTTCTCTCAAAGCTCTTACTCCTAAACCAAGGAGTTTGGGACAGCAGTCCAACAAGAACAGGGTATTTCCTGATGAGCACCATTGTCAGCCAGAGCATTGCATCAACTCAATTACATAAATGAAAGTCAATGGTAATGGCTCATTTATCTAATTTTATCTTGAAGCAACATATTGAAGAATAGTTACTTAAGACTGTTCATGGATTTATAGATGTGAAAGCTAAACCTCAGACTTAACAGAGGAAATTTTATTTCCAGTCATTGCTTGTAGGACTTTGAAGTCTATTAGTATCATAATTAGTAGAAAGGAAGTGGAGAAAATGAAGTTTGTCAATAGAAAAGGAAAAGATTGAGAGTGAATGTCTGATAATCAGGCATCCTATCTTCTGAGATGAACAAAAACCAGAGCAAAGTCCTAACCTTGTGCCCCAAAAATGCACACTATTCTGCTAATATTACACAAAAAGAAACTCAAATGAGGAAGAGAAAGTTTAAGGGAGATTCATAAGGGGAAGGAAAGTCAGCCAAGCCCTGCTTACTTCCTATAACAAATAGTGCGCACATGCTTAAAACAGAAAGGTAATGAAAGAGAGTAAAGAATGTCATTCAACAGAACCTCATTTGTTTATCTGACCCATCTCCCGTGAGAAGTTATTTTTATAATTTCTTAGTAATTCTTCATATACTTCTTTACAAATGTGGCTACTGTGCAAAGACTTGAGGGGAATGAATAATTAAGTTATGCCTGCAAAGGACCTAGCACATTAAGCAATCTTCAAAGCAAACAACAACTCCCAATAAACCTGTAGAAGCACTAGTCAATAAATTATAGCAAATGCCTGTTTGTACTATGGGAAAAAAATGTTTGGAGTCTGAGGAATCTATTTTTCTCTGCATAAGACATGGTCTGTACTAGGTGGTCTTAGACTAAATGTCCTCAAAGCTGATAGCACAGCCCTTGGAAGAGACAGCCCCAGGATAAAAGGTTATTTAGAAGATGTAGAGCCTCTATGTCACCTCTGGCATCTTGAGAAGAGCAGGTAGTGGGAGAGGGGACTGTAAAACTATCCTTATCATACAAAGCAGTTCAGTCTGAGAGGTTCAAGGTGCAAGTTAGGGAGAATTTGGGCTACGTTTCCTTACTATGAGGATCTGCCAAAGACCAAGGTATCCTGAGATCAGGATGGGATATGCAAAAGACAGTTTTCACCCAAGCTTTTCCCTTTCGCAGATATGCACTGCATAACTTTTAATAAGGGCTGTAAGGATTTGGCCCTTCATAAACTGAATGACTGCATGACAGAGTCATTGCCTAAGCACACTTGTAAGAAATAATTTCCCTCAAAGAATCATCAAAAAAAAGGCATCAAAATTAGCTAGAGAAATAATGATGATTGGCTTGATCTTTGGCTATTGTAAATCAGCATAATCTGAAGGACTGCAGCAGAGTCATGCTAATTCACAATACAGGGAATCTCCTCTATTGCACTTAAAGTGTGCCCAACATCTTGACATACTGTGTTAGTGTAGTGTCTATTCTCTTACAATAAAAAGACTAAAAATACACACACTTCATCTGCTCTCAGCAAATTGCATGTGATTTCTCTTTGGCTAAAACCATCAGCTGTGGTCAGCCACAGAAAGGTTGTCCAGCTGCTTAGGAGCCCATTTAAATATGAATTGAAACAAGAGCGTTTCATGGAAATTTGGACACTCCTAGTTCTCACTGGTTTTGTCTGCCTGTAGATTATTTGTCCCTCCTTTCAGCTCAATAGCTTCTTTCAAATTATAACAAACAAGTGTGCTGGGAACACCACGAAACAGCTCCAAAGATGTAGCACTCTTTTATATTCCTGGATATGTCACTTGCTAACAGACCCAGTGCCTGCTCTTGCAAACTAGGGCAAGAACCAACAAATATTCCCTGCTCCTGAGGAAACAAACAAACCAAAGAACTCAACCTCCAAAACAAAGGGCAAAAAATATTTCCTCAATTACGCAGCTGAAAAAATGCCCAGAACCTGGCAACCCTTATTCATGTGTGGGCTTTGCTTTTCTCACTAGTCTGGTTCATTTCAAATGGTTTCTGTCAAGAATGATGGCCAAGAATTTGTTCTTGATCTTCCATGAAAAAATAAAGTACAAAGTAAACGAGATAAAATGTGCTGTAGGAGCACAAATTAATGATGATTTCATAGCAGATGACTTGCATAAGAGTAATTGTCACATTAGAATAACGGTCTAATTTGGGCACTAGACATTCTTTAAAGCTTGGATTTTCACGGATACATGTATTTCTTTTAAATTTTACCAACAGAAAATTTCAGCCTAAACTCAGATGTATTAATTATTGTCAAATTTTATTAGATAACAGTCTCTGGAAATCAGCAGCAGTGTAGTGGAATTATTACTATTACTAGTATGCTATTACTATTAGCATTATTATTTTTCTAGCTACCCACTATGATTCTGATAGATTTGTTGGTGGGGGAGGAATAAAAGAGCAGATATAGCATGCACTTTTTTTAATATGTGTTTAAAAGTAGTTGACATCATAAAAGAGGAAATTCTCATACTTTTTACCCCAAATTCCTGTATGTTGCTCACTGGCAGGGCAAGTTATCCCAGACACACACCTGACCTTTGTGATCCAGAATTTCTCTCTTTCCTGATATACCTTCACAGAAAGTAGTTTTCTCTAATGAAATCAGAAAATGGCAATAGCAATTACTGTGTGTCCAGAGCATGTTTCAAGCCTTTTTCCTTTCCCTGATGATCAGGGACTTGCAGCATGGGGAAGCTTATTTCTTAAATGTCATTGCTTTTGTCACTTTATGTTCTATTAAGATTGGTTATTGACTTTATGTATAATTAATGTCTTCCAAAGTCCTACAGTTTTACATGTGATAAATCCTGGCGCTGAGAAAACCAACAAATTTCTGTTGTTTATTGCTATTCCTTCCTCCCCACCCAGGAGTAACAGAAGTCACTTGAACTAAAGCCCTACGGCTTCTTCCATAAACGTGTCTGGATGTTTCTCACTTAGGTCGACATGACAATTATTAGAACTGGCACATATAAACACAAAAAGCAAGAAGCATTAACAGGTCTATTCACTAAGGGTTCTGCACCTTTTCCATGAAAAAAACCTTAAATAAAAGTAACATGCCTAAATTGTGTAAATGTCAAGGTTTTCTCATTCATTAACTCCCCTCTCTTTGATGTGCAATGCTCCCAACTCTGTCTATGCTCAATGGAGATGTGGGGGACTGAGAAAAAGCGAGTCATCCTGCCACATTCACCAGCTCACAAAGGATGCAGACTTGGACTATGATCCAAAAATGCACTTATGTGCATTTCACCTATGAAGAAGCATTCATTCGGAGCTCATTTACCTCTGCCCTCAAGAGGACTGACAGCCATAGTGTTCACCACATGGGCCCGGGAACAGCTTCACAATGTCTTCCTGGTGCCACACAGCTGTGACCCACTGTATCTGAAAGAAAGGTATAGAAATAGACAGAAAGAAAAGATCATTTTCCCCCTCTCTGAACTGTGGTAGAGAGCTTCTGCCCCTGAAAAAGAGGGTCAAGAGGGTCATTCCAGGTCATTACGGCACATACCCACAGAGGGAACTGAAGACTTGATGGTGTCTCCTCACCATCAGTAAGCTCTACCTTTGTAGAAGTAACGGCATCCTATAACAGTTGTCCATGGTCTATGGTGTAATGCACTTCTAAGCATAGATGTCAACTTCTGCTACTACTTCAGGCCATAGCAAAGCCAGGTAGCAATGGAAAACACCCAGGATTGTTA
The DNA here is from genome assembly GCA_013389865.1 of Piaya cayana. NCBI lineage: Eukaryota > Metazoa > Chordata > Aves > Cuculiformes > Coccyzidae > Piaya > Piaya cayana. The sequence goes on from WAAB01001243.1 coordinate 580,659, forward strand.
CTTAGACAAGAAAACTCTGCTGTTTGCTTTGACCTGGCAGACTGGCAACTTGTGTCAGTTAGAGATGGGTGGGCAGGTGTTGCCTTTCTATTATGGGGTTTGCTAATCTCTGTCTTCCATGCAATGTAAGGGAACATCTTCTTTGTGAATGGTCTCTTTCTTTGGTGGAATACAGTCTCTATAGAAAAATAATCTCTTTCTGCATTTGAAAAATACTTGATGCTTTCAATCCCTCAAACGATTCCATACAGAGTCTACAGAAACAAAATCCCCGCTATGCTTAATGCCCTCTGCATGTCTTGAACATACATTTACTCAGAGTGACTGCTTCAGCAAGAGTGGGGAAAGAGAGGAAAAGACCAAACCCACAGCAGATTTCAATGTACATTGTAGAGATGCACAGAAAACAAATGCACTTCTGTTGTGGTATGAACTTACTTTCTTCCTCATGACTTCTCCCAAGTCACGTAACTGGCACGTGACGTCTGGCACAGATGGTGCACCGTGGCACGCAGAGAGTGTGCCAGCTGTCTGGCATCGGGACACAGGTGCTGACGCTCACACTCACTGCTCACTGGAAGCCAGGCCTCCAGGAGTCAGCATCTAAGAAAAGAAAAGGGACATCATCCACATTTCTGATTCTCAGTTCTACGATCAAATGGTGCATGTGCACAGAATAAAGAATTACAAGGTAAAAGTATCTCCAAGAAGCTGTTCTGCATGGTGCTCAAGACTGATGCAATAAGGCATTAGAATTTCATTGCAGTATGTAGGCAGCATATGATTACAGACATTATTATGCACACATGATATAAAGACTCATCCATAGGACAGTTTAGGAATGAGGCACCAATCATTCAGACCCTCATTGTTATATCGATGTCTAATATCTCTCAGAGAGCACAGGCAACTGACCACACATGCCCTTTATAAGAGTGAAATATAGAAACAGGCAAGAGAAAATCCAAGATTCATCACCACTTTGAGTTAGCATCATCTCAATTGTGCAATGATTTTAAAGTTATCGATGTTTATTTTCAAATCCATACCTCTATAGATTGGAGTTAAGTCACTGCGGGCTGTATATATCAGGTGAGTGACAGGAATGATGACATCAATAACCAGCTACCATCAATGATGTAATGGCAGTATTACAGTGTCCCATTTTCTTTCAGCACCAGAAAGCACTAGTGATAGCTACTCTCAAATACTGTACTGCCAAGACGTCAAAAATGCTCATTGATTAGTAATAGAGAGTAATGGAAAAGCTCTTATGCCATTCATCAGTGGTCTCTATTAGTAGCCCAGCCCTTGGCTTTTGGACAGTGCAAGAATGCACCGTCTCTGCAGGAATAAGAAAAACAGGAGTTGAGAGCAGTCGCCAGCTGGAAGCCAGGGAGAAGCAACATGCCCCAGCCTGCTGCAGGCAGGGTGATTTAGGGCTCTGGCTGCTCGGCTCTGCCAAATAGGAAGAGCAGGGGTCATGGAAGGCATATGAGAGAAAAGGGTCTGACTGAGTGGCAATTTTACAATAAATTGTCATCAAAGAGGAACAGCTACAAAAAAGGGGGGGGGAACATAAGAAAGGTGATGCAGATAAAATGTTCTGATTCTTACATTTCCCATAAATATCTGGATGCCAGCTGAACTGTGAGTATTCTCTGCAGTTTCACTGGGGCTATGAGATTTTGCTTGGCTTCCCTGGAAGTTCTGCCTTTCAATCACAAATTGGTGTTTGCTCCTTTTTTTTGGCTTACATCCTCAACATTGCTTTCTCACATAAAAGTCTGGCTGTTAGAAGAATGAAATACCCCAAATTACCAAAGGAGGTACTAAGGATACCATTACAAGACCACGTATTCAGTGACTTCTAATTTCTCACAAAGTTGATGTTCCAGGCTGTTCACCTATTCCAGATTCAATATGTGTATGCAGGTATAGATATATTTAACAATTCAGGCAATCCCAAGAACCAGCCAAATTTTTTTAAAAAAGAAAAAAAATACTGTGATGCAATAAAGCAAATGGATCACTCTCTTTGCTCTCTCTCAGCAAACCATGTTTCATCTGAACAGGAGTTCAAGAGCAAGGATGATCTGAAGCCTTCTTCCCTGGTCCTTCCAAGACTGAACAATGTGATACGCCACCATCTGAGACTGGAGCTCTGCATCCAAACCACCAATGCCACCATAAGAAGGACTTTGCTGACTGTGTTTTAAATTACTTATTTTGCAGAGGTGGGTAACGAAGCTGGTGAAGGGGCTGGAGAACAGGCCTTGTGAGGAACGGCTGAGAGAGCTGGGGTTGTTTAGCCTGGAGAAGAGGAGGCTGAGAGGAGACCTCATTGCTCTCTACAACTACCTGAAAGGAGGTTGTAGAAAGGAGGGTGCTGGCCTCTTCTCCCAAGTGACAGGGGACAGGACAAGAGGGAATGGCCTCCAGCTCTGCCAGGGGAGATTTAGGCTAGACATTATGAAAATTTTTTTCACAGAAAGGGTCATTGGGCACTGGCAGAGGCTGCCCAGGGAGGTGGTTGAGTCACCTTCCCAGGAGGTGTTTAAGGCACTAGTGGACAAGGTGCTGAGGGGCATGGTTTAGTGATTGATAGAAATGGTTGGACTCAATGATTCAGTAGGTCTTTTCCAACCTGGATGTTCTATGATTCTATGATAAGCCTTCACCTCAGAGAACATGAGAATGATAAAAATGCATAAGATTCATTGGCTTGTGCCATCCAGATGCAACTGCACTAATATCAGGAAAAATAGAAGTGTGTCTCCTGCTTGCAACGTTGCTAAGGCAAAAGAGGGAGTGCAGGCCAGGATACTAAAACACAACCTGATCAAGTGTTTCATGTAGTTTCTCTTGGCTGCTTGATGCAATACCTCCTTTGTTTGTTCGTAGCAGAGCTATTTATATCACACACTGAACTGAAAGGCAAGCTTCCAAAGGTTTGCATTTTAGGGTTAGTTTGGGCAAGTATCCAAACCTCTGGATGCTAAACTCTGCAAACCACCAGGGTTTGCAGAATTAGGCTAGAAATCACACACAAATGGGCTTTCTCCAAAATAATTTTCTGCACTCTATTTGTAACTGAACCACTCTCTTGACATGTTTTTATATTTTCCTATCAAGGTCTAACCAGGATATGAGAACATTGAATACTGAGCAAGAAAAGAAATATAAGTAAACACTGCATAACTTGGTTGGAAATGCAGTGCAAGAAATGACATTTCCTCACGTTGTGGTGGAGGGCATCATCTCTTCATTCAGGATTACAGTGTTGGATCTGGTGGCGAGGTATCAAAACTAGATTTAATTTTAATTAAAAAGATTATAGAAGTATTACTATAGAGAGGCCATCCTCCTGGAGAGAAGATGAAAGGGAACCAAGCCAAAAGAAATGTCAAGGACATTTGTTCTGGGGGCTTCTGTGTTCTGCAAGCCCAGAGGTGGTCTGAGGTCCCCATGGGACAAAATGTGTCCTGTCCCTACAGGAAAGAACTTGGCCAGGATATCAGAGAGGCCTGAGCTCACATTTCCAGCTTATTTTTGGGCTTGAAAACCCGATGTTCCACTTGGACCAATCCATCTTCATAGATGGAGCAGGGAGAGTGATTTTGCCAGCAGGGACCAGGTCCTCTAATGCTCAACTGTGCTGTTGAATTCAGTGCCATGGGCCACGTGTGCCAAGTGACCATCAAGCCAACTTCCTAGGCACAGGCTAGCAGCCCAGCTCCATGGCAGGCACGTTCCCAGACACTCTGGCTTGTGTGCATTAGACGGCAATCTGATGAAGACAACGCAGCACTGAGTGCCTGGCCATGCAGAAGCCTGGCAGGAATCTGCTCCCTGGAGCTGCAGTGCAGGCAAGTCCTACTTGCAGTGCACATCCCAAGCTGAGCCAGCCAATGCAAGGTGTGTTTTTGAAATATTTACCCTGCATACAGAAAGGTTTGGGAAGATGGCAGTACTTAGGTGGTAGGTTTGAGGGGAAAGCAGCGTACTTCTTTCACCGTTCTGATTCCTGTGTATGTGTTCAAGACGTAAAATAAGGCAAGCAACCTTCTGCACAGCAAAAATGGTTACAAAAATCTCTGAGGTTGAAGTTTTGAGTTCCTGAAATCTCCATTTGAAAAACACCTACTAACCACATGCCAAAAACAAAGATAATTTGAAAAAAAATATTTTGTAGTAAACTATTCTTGAGAACTATTCTGACTTGTTCTTCTACTGTTTTTCAAATTGGGATATTCATTGAAATAAAACACTTGCAAATAGTTCCCTTTTGAATGAATCAGCATTTTCACCAAGCAAAGGTTCTATTAAATCCTTGTCAATCATCCTTATGCTGAAACACCATGAAGACCTACAGCAACCTTAGACACTGATACATCTGTACATCCAAAGCTGTCCTTTCAGCCACTGATTTTACCAGTAGGTAGCTATAACCTACTGCTATTTTTTTTTCTCCCACCACTGTCTTTCATGCTTGCACTTCATCCTACAACACTTTCCTTTTCTGTCTGCTACGAGGATATAGATGCAAGAATTATGAGGGGCAACTTTTAGACAAGATGCAGATGTACATGTTAGGCCACTGCATCTGTCCTCGTTACTAAAGACAAAGTCTCAGTTTATTTAGCCTTGATTTAGTTAACATTTCAAGTGAAAGACAAAATGCCTCATGTCTCTTTCAATAATAGATGCCACCAAAGCAATATCCAGTAATAAGGGATTAAGTTACTTTTTAATCAAACTCTCTGTTTCTTTCTTCTTTTAAATTACAGATGATCTGCGCTATCCCAATATGTCACTCAAAAATGCAGCGATTCTGCAAGAACACGTATTTTTTAAAAAACCCTAGAAACAACTTGTAATATTCATGCGGTAATGTTGTGCCTTTTTAAAGTTTAACTGACTGTTTATTTAAAATCATTTTTTAGAATGCCCTCGCTACCTAATTTGTTAAACAAATCCACAGTCCCAAATAAATCCAAAGGTGGACATATGTGTCCTTGTCTACTTACTAATGTCCACTATTCCCATGCATTACAGTGGTTTATCAGCTTGCTCCTTTAAAGAATTTGACAGGATTTTTTTGCCTTTGGCAATCCAGTTGCAGTCTCATTCTACATCTGTTTTGATTGTCAACCTAATTCTGAGAGCAGTCAAAAACATAGTCAGATCTCTCATGAATATCTTGGCAGTTTATGGCTTATTTAGGCTACAAGTAGCTCTCTTGGAACAGCATCCAAATATACTACAGATTGAGTCGCACAAATATAAATCCCTGAGTGTTTGCAATACCTCCCTGCAAACAATTATTAAAATGCCTCATTGAGCAAAGATGTAAATAGCAGCCTGCAGTACTTTCAGCCCGCACCAAGTTTTACCCCGGCTGCCACTGAGCCTTGCTGCCTGCCTGCTGTCCCATGGTCTCAGCTGCACGTGGGCTGAGTTCTCCTCCAGCTGCAGCAGCAGCAGCAAGGTGAAGCACGGGAGCTCTTCAGGGAGGGGAGAGCAAATTAAAGCTCACTGCAGGAAAGTTGTGCCCCTGGCACTCTGCTCATGCAACAGCTGCAGATACAACAACTATCATCTGACATTCTGACATATACGTTGAGCAAAGCAGCAAGCGAGCCAATGCCTACACAATATCGCGCAGGGCTCCAAGTCCCAGCCTTGAGCAAAACAGGTGTATGACATCCTGTTGCTAGTCTTCAGAGGTTATGGGTACGAGGAGAGACATCTGAGAGAAGAGCAGATGAAAATAACAAAGAAGGTTAAGGCTCGGGTTGACAAGCTCATTGATAATATTTTAGATGGAACAGACCTGCACGTTGACTACAAATTGCTCCTAATGTCTCTCGTAGACTGCAGGCCACGGTAAAACTGAAAATGACTCATTCATTACTTTAGGCAAGCAAATTTCTGCAAAAAAGAACTGCCATGACCCAGAAGACTCCAGATGTCCTCCGGGGTTGAGGTTGCAAAGCTGTCCTGGTGCCAAAACGATGGCATTATGTTGTATAGCCACAGCCTTCATGCCTAGATTTAAATAAACAGGGGCAATGAAATCCTTTAGTAAATATTTTTGAATTTGGTGGAAAATCCTGTTGCAGCATTTTGCTTTTTAATGTTCTGAGACTAATTGATTACCTAATTGAAGGCAAGGACATTGCCAGGAAAGATATTTCTCTCATGTTATCATCCGGTTATGGCTCTTTGGAAAATTTAACTGGAAAAAAAAATATATTTTGAAGAAGAATCTTAAATCCAATCTTCTAAATTTTTACAATATAGACATTATGGCCCAGAAACAGAACATCAGCTGCCATTCCTCGAAGTTCATTGTTTCAAGTCACATAGCTCCCTAGGCTAATCAGCCTTTTCGAAGTTGCTGTATTTTGGGGAAAGAAAACACGTATTAAAGTGAGGCCATGTCTACATAAAAGATGCTCGGAAGAGCACTGTTGGATATTAAAGTTAGCATCTGCTATTGTCTGGTTAACAATTGGCAATTACAATTAGTTTCCACTGTGGCTGATGGAGTCACAGATGGCTGATTGAGTCAAGTAAGTGCACTTATTCCTATGGAGGGGTATGCTATAACAGGAAAATAGTTAGGCTGACCTTATAAACAATCTAGCCAAAAAGTCATGACACATCAATTTCAGCTTGTCTGACCTGTTTGACACCTGTGCATTTTAGTCATGAAAGATGCTATAAAAAAAAGGGCTGTAAAAACTCAAAAGCTAGGTATCAGATTGTGGAGAGAAGTTAACACAGCAGAGAAAGTCATTTGATAGTGACCTGCAGAGGTATCACTGTCATTACAGGTAAAGCTGCTGGGAAAAATTTGGATCACTTCTTTACTTTTTTAATAAAATTGGCTTGCTCCATAACACATTAAAAACATTTCAGTAATCACAATTTATCATTTTTAGTGGAAAATCTTAGACACTTGGTTTGCGTGTCCTTAATTAGAGATTTAATAAGCAGACAACTGTTTAAACACAGCCGTTTTGCCCATTAATATCATGTACCTTGGTTTGATTTAACAACTTTAACTGCTAATATACTGAGCCATTTGGTAATATGACTTTTATGCTTTAAATAAGTCCATCCTTTAGAGTTATTAAATTAAAACGGGCCTATTGCATCTGCATGCTGCATCTCTGTATTTCTGATACTTTGCACCTATTGTCCGTTGGGTGGTACTTTTTCCATCTGACCAGATCCCATGCATTCCTACTGCTGTCATGGCTTGTTGCTGTGGAGGACCAGGGCAGGGGCTCTGCTGCTGGATGCCTTTCCCAGCTACAGCAACCCTGTCTTGCCCCATCCAGAACTCTTTCAACACCCACCAGAGACCTAGAGACTCTTTTAAAGACGTCCAGTTCATGGCAATGCTAAGCAGAGCCAGGCACCTCCAACCACTTGGCTTACCTTGGTATCTGATATTAATAACCAAGGTGGCATCGTCACTCCCATTTAGTGTGACAGCTAAGCTTTGCCAACTCTCCCTGTGTCAATCATAGACATTCGTAATCTCTGCCATTTTATATCATGCAATATTGCACCCTGAAATGATGCTTTGAAGACTATTGAGGAAGTGTGAGAGGGGATTGCTGGAGCTGGGAACAGCTGGAGAGAGAGCACAGAATAGTCAATCAAGGCTGAGTCCACTAACTAGCTCTTGACTGTCCCAAGCCCATTGAATCAGGCCCTAAGTAAATCCCAAGGGTGTTTTGCTCAGAAAAAAATATTCCTAGATTAATTTTCCAGACCTATTACATCTTCAGAGACATCAGGCATTATTGGATGTGAACATGTGAAGACTGGGAAATAAAAATCAGAAACAGTGAAAATCATTTGTCTCAATCTTAATTTCTGGTGTTCATTTTAAAAATACTTCTGCCAATCACTTCTTAAAAATTAACATTATTATTTGCTGCAGAATTCTAGCCAGAGTGTTTTTAAAGCACATGGTGTGCACTGGAGGGGCCAGGAATGAAGGGAGGACTTAGGTAAGGACACTAGCACATAAAGTCTATAGCAAGGGCTC
>WAAB01001243.1:591229-608729 GCA_013389865.1 Piaya cayana
TGCCCAGCTCGAGAATTAACATTGAACTAATTTCTGAAATGCAAAATGGGAGCAAAGAACATTTGCAGAATAGTAAAGTCAGTAAAATTAACTTCAGACTTTAGGAAATTATTATAAGGTTAAGTCACTAAAAAAAATAATATTTTACTTCATTTGGGGCAAAAAGAGGATGTTTGGGACTAAGGTCATGAACAAATCCATGGCTAATGCCATCTATATATTTAATATGCACGTTAAATATTAATATATATACTAACATATACATCAAATTTAATTCATTTTCTAAATTAACTTTAATTATAGAATAAGTTCTTTTCAAAGTAGGGAAAGAGCTTTGGGTACCTCTGTACTCTGCATTTTTTTTTCGAGATGATCCAGCAATTCCAGGATCACAACATCAACTCACATAGTTAATATCTGTGACAGCCTACTTGGAGGTTTTCTTCACCATCTAAGGACAAAAAAAAGGTGAAGAAGTGGTACAGGATGCATATAATTCCACGAAGTATTTCTGTAAAATGCAACAGGGTAATTTTACTGGTTTTTTTCTACTGGTACCTAAGAAAACACTCTCATCTCATGTTCAACCTCCAGCCCCATAAAAACCTGCCAATGGGAAAAAAGTGCTCTGCAGTGCATCACTTACGCATCTCCTGTCTCTGCCACGTGCTCTGCGAGTGCACAAAGCCAGCAGCACTGCTGGTGACCTTGGGTTAGGAGAAAGCCCCTGGGGAGATGGCTCAGGTCCTCCAGCCATCCTTCTCATCATAGACCACAGCTCCACGGTTCCACGTGGTTGGGGTTGGGAGCTGTGGTGTCGAGCAGCCACCTGAAGCCAGGCAGAGGTACTGCAGCCTCACCGGTCTCCAGAACGCTGAGTGGACCTCAGAGTATTTTTAAATCCTTAGGGTTTTTTTTCTTGTTCTTTGACTGAGAGTGGCAGATAAAGCAATTTCTATATGGCCTCTCCCTGTTGGCACTTAACGATACAGAGACTGGCAGCCCAAAGCCTGCAACCGTGCTTTTTCCGCCCCCCCAACTATGGACACCCTGCTTCTGGTCTACAGGCTTACTGCAATTTTGTCCCTCTCCAGTGCAGAAGAGGAACCATCAGGAACTTCTGTTGCCAACAGCACTGTTAAAAACTGTCAATTTAGGCTGCGCTGCGTTTGCTCTTTGGCTCAATAATTCAAAAGTGTTCAAATGAGCTCCGCATTGACAGCATTATTGGTGCCCCTCCTAATCTTACAAAACATACTAAACTATAGAGCAGTATTTTGATTAAATTCTTCAACTTTCCATGATCCTAGACACTGTTTTATGCATGACCTTGAATGCACATAACCAGAATTTTTCAATTCACAGAGACCTTCTCTTTGCAAAATATGGTAAGCGCATCAGGAGCTGATGTCTAAGTAACAGCATCCAAGATTTAATCAAAGATTGCCTTGGACAACTGAAGAAAGTCAGACTCTCCCTCTGTGATTTAACTTGCCAGAATACTCATTGCAGAGGTTGCCAGATAGGTGACTGAGTACAGAGGCTGAAATTACTTCCCTAGGCTTTCCTTTGTTCTACATAGGTGCTAAAGTTTCCAATATTAGTGTTTATTAAGGGTGTCCTTTTAGTCCAGAGCAGCTCAGGTCAGGCATGGTGGCGCCCAGGGTTGGGACTTCCACTAGCACAAAAAAAAAAAAAACCCATCCCCTTAAATGCTTAAATGCTCTGAGAAGAGGTTGCCAAAGATACCAACATCCCCAGAGCAGAGTAAAAAATATAAGGGCAGTGAGGGGCCAAGAGCATAAGAAGCAGGGCAATGGAGGTCTTCCCCAGGAAAGCTCACCCAGCAAACACAGGCCCCAGGGGAGCTCTGTCAGAGGGTCACTTGTCACCATGGCTGCCAGCTTTCCCATATAAAAAAAAATAAGGGAAGGATAGTCATTTTAAAAAAACACTATTAACTCATGGAAAGCCCTTTAACCACTAATGCTGGGGGTGCCTTGAGTGTCACAGTAACATCTACTTCACAGCTTCCTCCAGAAGGGCAGCCCAGAGCTCCAGCCAGCATCTCCCTAAAACCAGCTAAGTCAATTTTTCCATCTCTAGGACAATATTGCCTCAAAACACCAAGCTTAGCCTGGAAGGTGTTAGCAAATACATGGGAATTTGGATATTTTTATGAGCTACTCACTACATAAAATTACTCATGCTCGTCTGGCATGGATAAACTCCCACAAATTCAGGATCCAAATGCTGTTTTGAACAATAAGCTAAAATGCACCAGTTTGCATTGCAAGACCTCAGATATCTTAAAGATTTACATCTCCTGGTTCCTGTTCTCTGTTCCCCACCCATTTTTACAGGTGCTCTCATTGCAATAGCAGCGCCCTGTAAGAGCTTCCTGCATTAGGGTAGGAGATACAGTGGCACTAATGTATGCAGCGATGCAGCTGCCAAAGCACAGCAGCACCAAAAAGCACATAACATTGGAGCAAAAACCTCTCAGACAGCAGACAAAATCAGGAGGAGCAACCTGGAGGGGTAGAGATGAGGAATATGAAACTGTACCGTTTAGGTCTTCCCTGCACAGCTATTCAGGAAGCAAAGGATGTTTCATCTAGGAACTGCTTCTTTATTAGCATTCTACCCTAAACAGGCATTGAAGCAACTTGATGCTAAGAAAGGATGGACTTAACAGAGCATTCCTTTTTTATTTTTTTTTTCCTCAGCACCTAGGCTGTTTCAAATTAAAGAGAATCCGGCTTCAGGAGGCAGTGCTATTTTAATCATTCCAATGTGTCCAGTACGGGAGATGAACTCAAAAGGTGAATATTAAAAGTAGTTGTGGAATTCAGTCATTTCACGAATGAACACATAATAGCCAAAGGCAAAACCGGAAGGCAACTTCACTTCCAATCAGTGTTTTCATTTTATTGAAACCAGATTGGAATTCCTGGAAAGAAGCCTACATATCACATCTTTAATACTAATTTTCATATACTCCAGTAAAACTGTCAGGGTGAATCAGTTGTTGAAGAAAGCTTCCTATATAATTTACAGATGTACCACCCTGTAGCCTGCGATTTCGTCCTGAATCAGAAACATGGTTTTGATCATACTTGCAGATTTCCTCTCACCTGTACAGGTTTTCTTTGGCTCTAATTTGATTATTAAAATTGGACATTTTATGATAAAAGTAAGCCAGATGCAGTATACTCAGCAAGGCTTTACTTTATGCACTCATGTACATACACACCTATATTTATCAGAGGCGATTCATGCCTGTACACAGACATACTCGTACAAATTCATCTTTTTAAGATGAAAACCACTTCATCTATTTGGTGCAAACATCTTCATCTCTGAAGAAAACATCAAAGAATAAATAAGCAGTCAAGGATTTCCAAGTGGTGATAAATAAAACGCTTGGATGATGACTATAAGAGCCTTTTCTCTTAAGCCCCATGATAAACCCAGTGTGTTTTTTGTTTGAAGCGGAGTCTAGTGAGGCTGCGTGGCCACCAGCCACTGTGGCCGCCTCGGAAGCCTCTCCGTTTTGCACTGATAGCTGGTCTTTTTGTTTCCCTGTGAGCTGCCGGCCTGCCAAGGCTGCCTGCCAAATCCCTTATGTGCAAGTACGCAAAAGAAAGAAGGGCAAGCACGCTCACGAGCCCCCCGTGTCTTAATTCCCCAAGTGCTTCTGTAGGAAATGTACCATTATTCCCATGCTCCAGAAGGAGGAATGGGGTCAGCAGTGGGATGCAGAAAGAAGCTTTGGGAAGGGTCTGTGGAGCTGTTGTAGCAGTACGCCTGCTTGGCTTTACGTAGCATCAGTACTTCCATTAAAGCTCCACTAGTCTGGGGTTTATAACTCATCTGTAAAAATTTGCTCAGGTTGCAGGAACTTGGCAAACAAGGGGTGCATTGAGAGGAGGTCTGCTCCCCCCAAGTTTTTAAAAAAACATGATTTGGCTGCTTTTTAAGCATCTTTTGACACGTGTATAAAATGTTTATTAGTTTTAGACATTTCTATGCTTGTAAAACCAAAATTATCTTCATTATAAAAAAATGAAATTTAAGGATGCTGGAGGGCATCTCTGGAGACTTAGATTCAAATCATGACGAGGCCACAAGTATAAACAAGAGCTTACTTGTCTCAAACTAGTCTCCATTCACGTCCTTCACAAAACCAGGACTCTGCATTAGCACAGGGGAAAGGTCTCCCTCACCAGCCCCAGGACAAGCAAGGCAGCACCAGGTGAGCTGGCAGAGCTCTAGGCAGGAGGTGGTGAGTCTCAGCCCACTTCACATTCAGCAAAAGAGCCCACTGCCTGCCCCAAGTGTTTTAACATCACAGCATCAGCTGAAAGTGAAAGAAAATCTGATCAGAACATTGAAATCTAGTATTAAATATTGTGCGGTGTCCTTCAACCATCTAATTGTGGAGGAGGGAGGATAAAAAGTGTAGCAAAATAGCTGAGGAACCAGTGTTTAAACAGCCAAGTCTGACGTGCAACATGTTCCTTCAGTTGAAACCGCATTTTGGCTTTTTGAGAATGAGAACTCATTTTTCCACACTGTGAGTAGAGTATTAACACCTTGGCTGGACCTGGCTTCCAGCACCTTAATATAGCAGGATGCTCTCATTCCTGCCTGACCTTGCACAACTGAACAGTCCTACCCCAAAGTAATCCAGAATCTCACCAAGGCTGCTTTCCACACTGCATCCGGAAAGTAGAGCAGAAGGGCACGCTATGTAGATCCCCAAATGTCACACTTAAACAGCAGCAAAAGCAACAAGGCAATATTCATGTCCTTGGCAATGATCAGCAATATGCTGCAATATGCATATGCCAGCTTCTCTTTGTATTTTAAGTCCCGTCAGTACCAACTAGTTCAATAGTATGATGTCTGGGGTTTCTTTTTTCCCTTATATAGGATAATTTTCTTCTTTTCAATTAAAAAATGTGCTTTAAAAATATATCAGTACAAGCCTGGATAACAAAGTGGGTTAATGCACAAGCATTTCACCTCCAGAGGTTTGGTTTCAAAGTTGGATTGGGAGTCTGCTTGTCACATCACGGACTCGCTGCTCCCTAGCACAAATGGCAACATCTGCATGCAGGCAGTCCATCACTGGGATAAAATAACAGATCATCGCAGGTCAGGACCGCAGCTTAATGTATGAAATGAGGTTAGAAATTACATAAACTCTGAACATCCAAATTAGATGCACCCGTTTCTCTAGTTAGCAGATACATACAGCAGAGTCTATATATTTAAAGCATATGGAAGATGAGTAGGGGTTTTATTTGTTTGACACACTGATGGAATTGTGATTTTGCAAACACATACTGAAGTGTATTCATAATCAGCAAAGCATGTAAACATACCCCAAGCTTCAAGACTGTGCTTAAGAGCACATTGAAAAAGTCTGAAATAATTTAAAAATCTATGAACTTTTCCTTGTTCATGTTAAAAAATTAACTTTGCAATCCTTAGCATCAGACAAACTTTGATAGTTGAATTAATGTCCTACATTTCATCTAGGCAGAAGAAAATAATACTGACCTGCAGTAAATTCAAAAGCAGAATTTCCCACAATGTTTGCACTAACCACTCCAGTAATACTACACATATTACTCTCTCCTTCCTCTTCTTTTATGTAAAATCCATTAAGACACACATATAGAAAAACTGTACCTCCGGCAACATGTTTGCTAAGTTTGACTGTTCTTTGTTTGTCTCAGTGTCTTATATCTAAAGCCATTCAGAAGGCATCATATGAGCACATACAAAAGTGAAGTGCTGCCGTTTAAGCTGGTGGTGTTGAAAGAGAAGCCTGCACCTTGGGTTGTGGGGAGCTGTTTAAGAAGCTTATGGGTTCATAGTTACTTTTGTGCACTCCAAGTCAGTCATGATGGTATTGCACGTCTTGTCCCGGGACTTTTTCCTATAGGATGTGATAGACATGTCCCAGTTGGTATCCAGCACTCACTGTGGAGTAGAAGAAAGATATTGTTTATTCCTGTTATAAATGATGAAACCCAACAATTGTGAAGCGCCCCCAGACTATTATCCTGTCTGTCCTTCATTTTTGCCTACATCTTCTCCCAAACCCAGCTTCACATACACTGGACTATATCAATCCCATTTGATCCCAAGGAATTGCTTGTATCAGTCTTTCAGGTTTTGTTCTAGGGTTAGTTCTTGAAAATCTCTAATCAAAGCTATTTTATTCTACACAAAATTCTAATTAAAATCTCCTCATATCCAGCCTGCATCAGCCACATACGGGTTTCTTCCACAGGATTTTCATCTCTCTCTGTACAGCTTTTCTTCAGGGTCCTCAACCCTGAATGAGTGAAGATTAGGCATTCCTAGCACCAATTTTTCTAGTGTTACAGCAACAGTTACAGCTCTTCCTGGCTGGCTGGAAATTATAATAAAGGCATTTATAGTCCATAAGCAAAAATTCCATCAAAACTTAGTACTTCAAAAGCACAGAATTACAAATAGGCCTTAAACCAGAAAAAGGGTAAGTGTTAATATGTGTCTATTAAACACAACTTAAAGTGTTTTGCTTCCCAAACTTACTTCAATATGCAAGATCACTCCAGATTTTCTCTCTTTGCATGTCTTTTCTTAAGCACACTTTGCAGACCCTGTCACTGCCCATGAGAGAGTGCTACAAAACTTTTTTATATGTATGATACTGAATCATACGTAGTATATGTATGATACTGAATCAGTGACCAGCCCGTGATTCCCTGGGGGTGGTGAAGACACACTCCCATTAGCAATCCAGAAGCATTCAATGTGGCACAACCATAACCATCTTTTCAAGTATCTCCTCCATGCTGAGAGGATAAAAGAAGAATGAAAGAATATTTCTGTTAAATAATATGGAGAGTATAAAAAAATGCAGATGAATCAGTTTCTAAGTTCAAGTTTCTAAGCAATAGCATTCACAGTCATGCTTCTTGCAGCATTTTCATTTCACTGAATCATTAAAAAAAAAATCTTCAACACCTGAGTGTTGTAGCAGAGTACTCAGAAGAGTCCCAGATCTGAATTTTTGCCACAGAAGTGAACAAGGCCACACACCACATTTGATCAGGAAGATGGTAAAAACTCAGCTGTGGCATCTCCATAATAGGTCTACATTTGGACTAATTAGTACAGCATGAAACAACAAGCTTTCTTGTCTCCCTTTCTCTTTCAGATTATCAGTGGCCACCTTGGTCTCCCTGCCATGAGGGTGTGCAGATCTTATTGCAGTCAGAGCATAGGACAGTATTTCTCGTTACTGTTTGAAGTTATTATTGTTTCGTTTTGACTACTCAGGTAGTACCAGACAGGCATATCGTTCCACACACATCTTGGAGCTCGAAGGGGGCAGGAATGCAGATCAACATGGTCACATTTATCATTGTGATCCCAAGATTAAGTTTCTTAAATAGATTAAAACATCAGTCTAATGGGTCAGTCTGGTCCTACCAGGGAAGAGCCAATAGAAAGACAAAACTACTTCAACAACTTCCATAGCTCAATACTGGTCTGATAAGGATGGAAAATTACAGAGAGCAAAATGAACACAAAGAAACATGAAATAAGCACAATGACAGATTCCCTCTGACAGGAGTGACCAAGAAACCCAAATCTTAAGGAACAGAAGTCCAAGATTTCATTCGAGTGCTAAGGAAACTGAAACGATGGATCCTGGAAGTCATTTTGGGTAGAACCTGAGCATAAAGCAGACTTTGGATCCCAAGGTACAAACCATCATCAAACTGAAGTCTTCACATTCCTTGCAGAGAAGCAGAGCTGTAATCTCTGGGGTAATTTTATCACTGTGGAAACTTGTATTCGACCAGACAAAGCTTCCTGATGCCATAAAGTAGCTGTCATTTTCTTGGAGGCTGTGAAAGCAGAACCAAAAACTTCTTCAGTGTAAAAGGGATGGTTGGAGAGAGACAGGAACAAATCACTTTTTTTTTTCTCAAGGAAAAAAATAAAAGGAAACAAAAAATAAAGCAAAGAAAGAAAACAAGACATTCTTATTTAATTTCTTACTCCAAATCCAGAGACAAGTCCACTCACTAGCACTCTGAGAATGGGGAATCAAATAAATGTCATTCCTTCTGCTTGCTTTGGAGGCAAAGATAACAGCACTCAAAAAGTGTATGTATTGCCAGTGGCTTGGGATACAGCAGTGATGGTCCTGCTGCTCCAATTCAGCCCAAACTTCATTTCAAGAAGATGGTTATGTATCATCCACGAAGAAAACTGCACCTGAGGTGCCATATACAGCGAATGATCTGCAGGGCTCTTCCCAGAAAGGAGAGATCCTGCAGGATGGACATGAGCCTGACAGCATATACTCCTCAGCTGGTCCCACTTGGAGGATGGGTGACAGGGCTGCCCAAGGTGCCAGCCGCTGACTCTAGTCTCTGTTTTCAGGCACTGAAAAGCTTTGGGCACCAGCAGCACCTACAAGGTAGCCAGGACAGGTCGACCAGGAGGACTGGCTGCAACACTGCCACCCTCACTGTAATCTGCAAACCTCAAGAGCTGCTTCTTCAAATTACAACCACTTTATTCCTCCCTTGATCTTGGCTTCCAGTGCCTGAAACAAGCTAACGTGGAACTGGTAGCATGGTGCCTTTTGGAGTGGGATGAAAAAAGCCTTTGTCCTGGTTCTGGAGGGCAGCCAGAGCAGAGACTTCTGGATGGAAAGAAACACATCTTGAGAAGGCAACATTTTGTTGTATTTTTCCCCCATTTGGTTAGTGTCTAGTAACACATCTTGGGTGACCCAGTGCAGACAATTAAAATTAAAATCCCACAAACAACATTAATAGTTGCAGAAGGAAAAAAAGAATCTTAAGGTTTATTTTCCAAAAATAAAATCTCTCTCAGAAAACATATCAAAACAGCCAGCACTCAGCACTGTGAATAAAATTATCAGACTCAATAAATATTTTATGCTCCCATTCTAATTGCCAAAAAAAAAGTTAATTTCTGAAGCAAAGTTTTTTTTCATCTTTATTTTTAAACCCTTAACATAATGACTGAATGCCTAATATGAAATTGATAAATTTTTAAAATGTTTCTTTGAAAAAATTCAAAGCTGAACTTCAGCAGAAGACCACAGGGAAGTCTATAATCTTTAGTCGGACGCCTGGCACACCACCGCTCCGGCCGGTGCCAGCATTGCATTCTGACAGAACAAGTGTTGCATGAGATGTGAAGGATGACTCCGGTCTGCCGAAAAACCCTGGAGCAGGTGTTCCTCATCCTCATTTGCAATGGAGCATGGCCCCTGGCTCAGTGAGCTGGAGCAAATGCGCTGGCAGGACCCATCATGTACCTGCGTGCTGAGATGCACTAATGATAATGGATGCAGGCCTATTAACCACCCCATTTGTAATGGCACACAACGCTGATTGCTCGGGGAGTGAGTCAGCGGCTTTCCAAGAGGGAGCAGGGAATGCCGGGAACCCATGATCCTTTGTACATCCCTTCTGCTCTGCTGGGTGTACAACTCTGTTAGTCTTTATTTAATAATACAAATGAATACATGATTTGCTACATGATTATACACGAAGATAAGTCACTTTGGGCAGTGCAGCATCAGCCTTGTTGTCTTAGGCTGTGGAGCAGCTCCGCTTCTGCTTTTTTTTTTTTCGCCAGGGCGCGAGATGGTCCCTGGCTGGGCCTGATCTGAGAACCGCCAACTCCAGGGCAAAAGTCAAGGGTCCAACAAGCACATGTAAGCTTCAGGGTTTACAGAAAGCTTCTGCTTATCTTTCAGTGAATTTTTCAGTGCAGCTAGGGAAAAATGTGCTACTCAGCTTCTACTCCTCATTGCCTTGCTTTCCTTGGGAAAGAAAATCCTCCAAGAATAACCTTTGAAAGCACATACCTGAGCTGCATCTCTGTTTATGTTGTTCTTAAATATCTCCTGGCTGCTCTGTTTCACATAAATGATTCTTGCTGAAAGTCTGTTCCCCTGATTTGTGGAATAACAAGGCAATTCAGAAAGGATGCACTCGTAAAACCAATATTTAATAAAGAGACATTACTTGTGGGTACTTGATTCCATGGTCAACTCAGTTAAATAGTCACTTTTGGGCTTGAATATTGCAATCAGCAAAATATACTGTAATTATTATTGTAAAGTTTAACTACTGTCTTTGCCAGGTTCTTGGCAAAAGCCAAATAAGCTGCTTATGCCGTCTGCTTCACAGCAGCTCTGTTTTCATTTCTTTACAAAATGTGTTAAAGGGCTCTTATGATATGTTTTGCAAAACAGGCAATTTGGTTGCCAATTTAGTCTAACAGGCAAATGTCTTCAATTATTTTGCTTAATAAAATGTTGCTTTTTTAGTGCACAACAGGAAACACATGCAAATAAATAAGGAAGATCAGATATTACCTGAAGTTATAACAACCAGTTTGTACGCTTGTACTTCCCATCGCAATCTTTCATCTTTGAAGATCTGCATGCAGAAAAAAAGACAGTTTGTGCACCTAGATTTGTAGATAACTGCATCACTATTGTCAGGCACATGCTGATGGCTTTACATCATGTCAATAATGAAAACAACTGTAAATATGTCTAAAAATTCTATTTAATTAGCTGAGCGTCTTTGTATCTAAAAGTAAAAAAGCAACTGAATCCTATTAGCTGGACTGGATCCAACTTCTTTTTCTTGTTGTTGTTTTTTCCAATAGTAGTCAAATTTTTGAGCTTTAATAAACAGTTAAGGCAAAAAAAATCTAAAATAAGAGAGGGATATGTACATCATCCACCCACAGTCTTCCTGTGGTCAGGTAAGGGCCACAAATACATGTCCATATAGATACATATACAAGAACAACCATATTATGAAAATTGACTCTGCTGGTCCATGATATATTTTATCTATAGAGGTACAAAGGTGCAGTTCACAAAGACTGAATATGAGAAGAATGAAGAATGGCGACTTGGCCGTTAAATGAACACTCCAATATTAGCAATTAACCAAATAATATTTTACTGTGCTGATTGTACCCTTGCTCAACACATTGTTTTAAAGAACAGACTTGGCAATCCAATCCACCACCCCCATGCACACAGAAACCACTTTGCTGGCAGTCACACTGCAGTCATCAAAGGGGCTGGAATTTCTCTATATGTATTGTACAGTATATTTCAAAGGAATTTTTCTGCCATGCACAGTATATCAATACTCAATGTGGGAGTAATTTAACTTCTTAATTTATTGCAGCAGTAACAGCATTTTCAAACTGGTCATAAAATATTCCTGTACTCTTCTAATCTGGGTTTTCAATGTTCTATAATGGGAATTCTATGAATAATATTGGGAAGTGAGAGATATTTTATATGGTATCTCTAAGGGAACAGTGTTATTGCATAAAAGTTAGGTGACATGGGAGAGAGTGATAGAGGTGGTGTTTAAAAAAAATTTACCCTTCAGCATTTGTCCCATGAATAATAATGATTTAGTGACATTTTTCTTTCTTAAAAATCAAATCTATCATAAGATAGGGTTACAAAAAGTATTTTCTAATTATGGATGGTTCCAAACTATATAGAGCAAACACAGCTAGTATCAGCAATCTAATGGCCATTGCAAACTATCCAGCTACCCTCCCTTGTCCAGTTTTGAATAGATTCTTACTATTTTTGTAAATTGCTATTATAAGACCCAATGAGATCAAGGCCCTGCTATAGGACATGCTGCATAAACAACAGCTACAGGCACCTGCTAGAAGGATTTGCATTCACCATCCACCACCCAGATGAAAAGAGAAGGGAGCAGTGGTATCCTCCTCTCCCAGGTTAGGCTGGAGGAGAGTTTGTCCTGGACCGCAGAGGAGGGCCTAGATCAAAGCAGGCACTCAATCTGTCAAATCTCATCTCGTGTTGTTTTTTAACAAGTAAGATGTTTTCTAAACACAGGCTAAAATGTATAGATGTCTTTCCATGGGAGATCTGTGTGCATGCTGAGGTCCTGGCACTGTGGTACAGCAGCCACTGTCGTAGCACTTCCAGAAGTATTAGCTTGGCTTCCATGGAGATTACTTTTCAAATTTCCTTTCAAGGACATTTGTCCTCTGATACTCCCTAGAGTCAACAAGTGCCTGCCTATCATCTTTTTGACTGGTACATAATTTTGTTTTGGCTGCAAAGAAAACCTTGTCCCTCCACTCAATCGATGTTTGGACCCACACTTTCTTACTTTGCAGGAACCTCATGGGCAGCAGTTCAGAGTGGTGTGGGTCGATGTCGCCTACTCACCCCATCAGTACCCACTACCAAGACCTCCAGTCTCAGAGCAGCACCCTGGGCTCCACCATCCTGCAGACTTTTACTGCTGTTTCTTTTCAAACACTTTATTCGGCTGTTATTTTTGGAGCAGCAGGTTTCATGTTATTGTGCTTTCTGGTTTTTAGCACTCCTGGTGAAATTTATTGTTGTAAAGTGCCCTGAGCACACTGCCAGAGAAAGACAATTACCCAGCATTTCCAGTCCTGGAAAAGTGTAATTGTGATATATATGTGCACTACCTTCCAACTCGGTCCTACGGCCCGAGTCTCATCTTTCCAATCCTACATCATTGTCTTGATACACTCTGTCCAGTGCACACTGTGCCTGGGCTTCTGCACTTTGAAATAACCTTACACATTCAGACACAACTTAAGAGACTTGGAGTTGAGGCACAATGTGCAATGGATTATGAATTGACATTGTTATTTCAACTCATTTTAATGTAATTAGGAACACATATTTTTCAATGAGACCTTACCCTGAGCGTCACCCTGTTCAGTGTACAATTAGAGGATGCTAGGCACTTTTTGACAAAGCTGTTTTCCAGGGAAACAGCCAGTCATTGAACCCAAAGCATTTCGTGGAGCATGGAAAGCTCAACAATATACTGAACTAGCATCTTTCCAGTTTCCCTGTGCCATAGGTTTTGGGTAGTCATACAAACTGAGTCAAACCCAGTGAGCTCAGGCTGTCAGGACAGAACCACCCTGGGCTGAGATGCATCACTCTTAAAGCAATATGAAGGCACTACACACCTGGGCAGACAGTTGAAGACAATTTCTCTAATCATCCCCTTAGCATTTTTTTGGAGTAGGTACTGCAAGCTCCAAAATCAGAGATGAACCGGCAGCTTCTTCCCAACTTACTCCAATGGTGAAGGAATTAATACACAGGATCTTACTGATGGACTAGGCCCACGGAACAGCATTTCCAGGACAGATTGTCACACCATGTGCATTCCTAAGGTCTAAAAAGATCAATACTTGAAATACTGCCCCTATATACACCCTTTCTTCCTCCTTTATTTTTACCTACTGCCATTTAGTCATTTAATGGAAATAAGACACAAGGAATTAAACATTATTACACGAGTGATTGCCTGGGACTGGCCATCCTGGACTGGATCAAAGTTCCATCCATCTCGGCACCTGTTTCTACCTGCAGCCCAGACCCAAGACCAAGGAAGGGCTGCAGGATCAGAGCAGAGTGTGATTTTTACTATGGCTGTGCTCTCTGTTCCCAGATATTTGAGAAATGAACAGTTCTGCTCTGATATCTTTTGGCCCACACTCCCAGTCTTTAATCTCTCTAATGCCCAGTGCCCCTTTTCACTACACACAAGCCACCTCATGCTCTTGACATTCATTGTGGTCTCTTTCTATACTGAGGTGGAAGGACTGAAGGTCTATATGTTCTATATGCTCTCTATATGAAAGTGCATCATAGGTTTATATACTAGTAACATAGTGGGTTTTTATCTTTCTCAATATTTCTACATATCATTTCGCTTTTTTTCCCTTTTGACATTACCACCGAACACTGAATGTACGTGAGTGCACATATACAAATGCTCAAGACCAGGCACAACTATCCCGAAGCTGGTATCTCCATTCCTTATAATCATTAATTATTTTACACAAGAAACACCAAGCAGCTGGAAGCTTGGGAAGGGTAGTTTATGAGCTGACTTCAGAAGGATACAAGACGGATGCAAAGGACAGGTGCAGAAATTCCCTGTATTTTCACTGTCGCAGAGTTTCACATCAATTCAGTATTTTTTTACAAGACCTAAAGCATGCCTGCTGCTTGGTCTAAGACATGAAGGATCTTGTGTCTGCTTTTATGTGTGTTAGCCTTGCTGTATTTTCCGGACTGTGTAGCACAGCTGGGCTTTAGTTACCTCTAAGGCTGACCAAAGACAGCAGGATTTCCAGCTTCATATACATTAGTTTGCTCATGTGCACATCTACAAACATTTACACACACACACACACATATGCATGGACTCCCCCCCCCCCCCCCCATGCCTCCCCCCAAAAAAGAAACAAGTTTTCAAGTAAAGAGAAGCCTTAAAGGTTACTAACAGTGCAGGTTAATTAATATTTTTTCAGTGTCACTGCTTATGCCTTGCGGTATAGACAAGGCTGAGAGGAATATTAGTTTCTTTGCCTGGCAACCTATTTCCAGACATGTTGGTCAGTGGCAAAACATCTGGAGCTCAGTTAAAGCTCCCTTCAAAAATCAAGAAAACTCTGGATTTTTAAGGGTTTTATCAAACCAAATATGTTTCAAACAACATTTCAAGCTCAAATAAATTACTTTTTGGGAAAAAAAAACCAACAGTTTTTTGAGACAAAAAACATTTTTCTGGAATATGTCCAATCATTTCATTTGCCAAATTTAAAGTACCTTTGGCACATCTGCTGAAACTAGAACTATGTCTCTGTCTGTGGTGAAGGAGGAGGAATGTAGTGACTTAAGCCTGCTTTCTGGGGGCAGGAAGCATACAGAAAAAGTGATGAAAACCAGCCCAAAGCAAGAAGAGAGCGATTTAGTTTCTCTTGCATGAGGCTGCCTCAGCAGCATGTGGGAGGGGCGGAAGAAATATAGGAGAAAGCTAGAAAGAAAAATGAATGTATAAAAACTGAGTGCTGCTTGGTTGGGTTTTTTTGGTTTTGGTTTTGTGTTTGTTGTGTTTTTTTTTTCCTTTCCCATCTGCAATGGCTTTGGTAGAGATATCAAAATCAAGAAGAGAGAAATCGGATCAAAAAGACTGAGCAGATTCACTTGTAGCAGAAAATACTTTTGGCACCTCTCCTTAGGTAGACCAAGAACCACACAATTCCTTGCTATTGTTAAGAGGGGATTTTCCTTGAAGTCCAGTTAATCCATTAAGGGAGCAGGCTAGTAGGGGCAACAGGCCAAGAGAAGCTCTGAAAAAGAAACTCAGAAAAATGCTGTGGTGCTGCTGTAAGGGTTGGTGTCTTATCCCACTGCACAAGACAAAGGATTAGCGTGCTTATCTGGGAGCAGCGAGTGAGCCTCAGCAATGGCGCTGCTGCATAAGCACTTATAGGCACTGGTTAGTGGGCAGCAAGAAGGAAAAAAAAATATAATAAAAAAAATCAATCAGCAGAAGCCCTTGGGAGAGGGGTATTTTGAGGCTCTCTGATTTCGGCAGCGCACTCGGTGCAGAGCAGGAGCAGTGCAGAGGGCTGGGGCATGGTAAGGCTGGTGAGGAGAGCAGGGTATACAAGCACGTGCACCAGCGGGCCCCCTTGGTTCATGAACCTGTCAGTCTAAAAGCCTGTTTATGCTTAGCCAGTCTGCTGGAAGCACATCTGCTAATATCCACTAAAGAGAAAAATGGTGTAGGGAATATGCGGTTGTCTTCTCTGCCTTGCTTGGGAAGCCAAGTACCAAGGACACAACATTCTGCTTGGGGGAGAAAACAAGGCGAGGAAGTCGTGAAAGTACTGCAAGAGGCTGCCAGGAAAACATGAGTGTTTTCTATTCTCATTAGGGGGAGAAAGAGGGGAAGAAATACCCCCTATCATTGTTATCTGTTCCCTTTCAAGCCTTCCAAGGGATGCCTCATACCTGTGCTACCATGGCAGAATGAGCGACACCCAGGTGCTTTCATCCCCTCTTGGTAGCCTTGTGGCCTCAACACCAGCATCTAGCACTTGATGAGATGCATTTTGACAGCTCAACAAAAGCCCTTGTCAGGGAGGGTGTGACAGCAAACAGGTGGAAAGGCTTGCACCCATTATCAGATGCTCTAAGCTGATAGCAAAAACCAAGCAAGAGCAGCTCCTGCAGTCACTCAGATGGAGCTGCAAGAAGCCCCTGCAAGGACAAAACACACATTGTTCTACACGAGAAACACCCAAGGCAGCTGCTCCCATGGGTGCTGAATAAAAAGGGTTTTGACAAGTGAGTAACTTTAT
Source organism: Piaya cayana (assembly GCA_013389865.1). Lineage (NCBI taxonomy): Eukaryota > Metazoa > Chordata > Aves > Cuculiformes > Coccyzidae > Piaya > Piaya cayana. Next base: position 607,520 of record WAAB01001243.1, read on the forward strand.
GCTACATTCACCCCAGCACATAAATGATGACCAAAATTACCCCAAAAAATCTACACTTTATGGCACTGAAATACTGAAGAGAAATTTAGAAAAACACAGAGCATCTACAGTCTGGGATCACAGAGTTTGTTTATTGTTGTGGGTAGTTTTAAAAAACCTTCCTGACAAATATTTGGGGTAGTCAACAGCTGTGACCAGAGGGCAAGGGAACAACCAACACTCATCTCTTTCTCTGCTTGACTTTATAAATTCAGTCAGGAAAGTGAGAATTGTAAGGAGTTAAAGGAGGATGCCCTAGTAATAAAAGGAAGAACTGGAGGTCTGGGTTGTTTATTTTTCTAGAAATATTGTTCAAACTATGTGCCAACTAGTATAGCTTCAGAGGTTCGGAGTAAACTTGAACACAAGTTAGTTAAAGTTGAGCAAATTATTTGAAATCACATACACATATCCACCCTTACCTGAAGGTTTTGAGACCTTAATTATAAGCAATAATATAGAACAATTTCTTACTGCATTTTCAACCTGTTACTTCTTAAGTAGAGGTCTGTGCTGTCCTCATGCAAGACATCACACCAAACAACATATTCTCACAAAACTCCCACCTCAGCTCTAGACTGACTCAATCCAGCTAAGTACAACAAATTCAGGAAATGGAAAATAAAAGTATTTCCAAGAATAATGGGTTTACCAAGCTGCAGGACCACTGTCACAGGCAGCAGAAAGGCTTTAGAGCCGTCCATCATTGCCAGCAGTCAAGTGGCACCAACTTCTCTAGACATTGACTTGTAGAGGAAGGGTTTAAAGGAAGCAGCCTTTGGTTTAAAGCCAGCTTGTCACTCAATTTTTCACACAGTTCTATCTACACAGGTGACCTTTCTTACCAACTTCCTAACTATATCCTATGTTATGTTGTAGTGTGATGTGTCACATTGTACTGATCCTGTCTATTCATCCTAATTATTATTTTGTGAGACTCACACAGGAGATGCAGGAAAGACTAGGGAAAACAGGAAAAGGAGGTAAAATGCCTGTAATGAAAATTTAAAGTTGTGTGACTCCTGCTGTTTCTATTTTTCCCATCTCCAAGTGTATCAAGTGTATTTCATCCCACAACTAATAGTAACTTTTTTTAAGCATTAGCTCAGAAATGAGTAAGTAGGAGAATAATCATGCTAATAATGTTTACGTGATGACATTATCACTACGG
>WAAB01001243.1:611229-792766 GCA_013389865.1 Piaya cayana
CCAGCTGGCCAGCCTGGCTCAAAAACAGGAGCACAGGGATTCGTACCCATCGAGCCAGGTCTCAACAGGCAAATCTCTGCCCATCATGTCTCGGGAGTACAGAGGCATCCCGGGCATGGATGTCTGCCCAGGGAAGAGAAGGGACTGCACTGCTATGCATAAGGCAAAATTTGGCTGCAGCTTCAATCATATTGCTGACAATATTAGCAACACCCTGGGTAGACATTACACAGAAACGGCTCCGGCATCTAAAACCTTGACTTGTCACCAGTGTTGAACTCTAAATACTTACTTAGTTCTCTGGTGCCCAATACTACATCTGACCCAGATGATGATAATGATTGTGCTATAACTGGTCAGTCCTCAATTAGTCAGATAGTTAGATTAGGCGATTGTTGTTGGTCCCTTCCAACTTAAATATTCTATTCTACTTTGCTCTGCTCTACTCTACCCAACTCTACTCAACTTTCTGGCCTCACATCATATGGGAAGAGAGCTGCACTCATCCCTAGTGAGAGGACACCCTGTTTCTCCTCCACATTCTTCTTTGGGCAATCAGGTTGCCGTGTCTATAGTTTGTTTCCACACAGTTCTCATGACACATGAAATGAATTGGAGGTCATCATGCATGACACGGGACACAGTAGACCTGCTGACACCACACCATGACAAGCGGCAATGCTCGAGAGCTTAAGATGCTAATGAGGAATAAGCCATACCTGTGGCTGCATTGCAAAGCTGCCTTGCTCTGAGCGATGGCAGGTAGTGGTACCCATCGGCGCGGTGACGGAGAATGCCAGGACTAATGACAAGCTGTTGTAATGCTGTTCCTGCAGCAGCGAGCAAAGATTAGGAGCCTGTCAGAAGGCATCACTAGTGGTTTGGGGAGCACTTTCTGAAGTCAGTCTGAATTAATAAATAACGACAAGCTTCCTCTTACAGCTCTTTTATGATAGGGATGGGTCTGCATGAAAATCAGCCAAAAAGGGAACAAGCCTGGATTATTAATGGTCACTTTTGTTTAACCACCTTGGGCACCTTGGGAAGGGAGGATGTTCAATTATTAAACTGAGCATTAAATTATTTCTTTCTTTCATTTGTTTTCCCAAACTAAAGAGATCATAAGCAGAAACTCACTGTTCATAGTGGTCTTATTTGTGGTTTGTTTTTGTTTTTTAGTAATGGGTAGCACACCTATGCTGATTAAAATACTCCAATTATCTGAGCTCTGTCACAGTAGATTGCCCTTCCTTCTCCCCAGAAAGCTGTCTTTTTCAACTAATCGCATAGAATTTACACATGTCTTTGGACAATCCCAGATTAATTAACATGAAATTATATTCCTGAGGAGACAAAATGAAAAACAACCCACATCGAAGTCTGGTTTAAACCAACAGAGCTCTACCAGTCTCTGCAAATTGGCCAGGCAAATTAGAAAGTATTCTGTTATACTTCCACAACTCCCCGTTGGTGCAGTTCCTGTCGAATTGTATATGTCTGAAATCAAGATATCTATTTAGTCACCTTAGCAAAGACTCAACTACTGAAACTAAAAAGTGCCAAAGTGAAAGAAAAAATAAAAGGTTCTTTAAGAGATTTGTCTGAGAGCCCAGCAGGTCTTAAGTGCTCCAAACCAGAACCCAGATGTGTTAGAAGATCAGCCAATTGAAGAAATAGAGAACAAGGGCAGGAAAACTGGTTGTGGAAAATGAGGCACAGAGACAGGGCAGAGCCACCAGTACGTTCAGGGTCCAGCACTGGGGTCTCCGAGTACTCATGAAAAATAAAACAAATGCTACTCTCCAGCAGGCATAATGGTGAAGAAAACCTTGAAAATGTGATCCAGGTGTAACCAATGTGGCAATTCCTGTTGTGTTTGTCAACAGCCCAAAATGATGCAAGATGATAGTCCGAGCTCTGACTCAGGGATCATACTTTAAATGTCAGAGTTGCTACTTACTGTTCTGTTCATCAAATCATGTAGGAGAGGGAAGAAAGCCTGTATTTTGAAAAGCTAAAGCTGAATTACCCACAGCACACATGTGGGGCAAGCTACCCAGCAAAGGGATGGAAGACACAAACTTGGGAGATCGGATTCTGATTGCATGGGATGATCCTACAGTCAAATATGCAAAAGTTGGAGATGAAATACTAGTAAAAATTCTAAATTTTACAAATATACGAACATGAGGCATTCATCTCCCGAGTGAGCCCACACTTCCCTACAGGAGGGTGATTCCACCCAAAACTTTTGTTGCATACTTTTTCACCATCATCCCCTTAAAACATAGACCAGCTGCACACATCAGGCTTACCTGCCGCAGAAGTGTGTTTCCTCTGGCTGGTGCAGGATGCTTGCTGTTTTGTGAGTCTCTTCAGCACAGCTGAGTACTCTTTCACTCAGATAATTAATTTGAAATTAAATATTAAATATTAATAAATACAGCTCAGGTAATAAATTGCATATACTAGTTTAATTAAAAATAGATTGTATCATATTTTGCAAATGGGACATTTTTTTAAGGAAATATAATGGACTTGTTATGTTTCTGCTTTATCCTAAGAATGAGCAAGCTTCTTGTGCATTTAGACCTTATTGTGTCTTATTAAATTTTTAAAAACAGCTGTTTTAATTGTCAAGTATTTGACAGACTGTTAGAAAAACCTGACACTTAAGTTTCAATTTTACAAAATGCATTTTTAATGAAGACTTTTGCATCCTACTATATTATCTATAATTGTCTTGAAAAAAAAGAAAGGGGAAAGAAAAAGGGAAAAAATCAAACACAACGAGATTTCTATACCTGGGCAAACAATCTAGGTTAAATTAAGAGGTTCATTTGAGATATCTCAGACATCTGGGTGGTGCTGTGCCAAGCACTGAATACACCTGGGCAGAATAAATCACAAGTGCCCAAAGTCATAATAGTTCAGTGGAGGCCTTTTCACAACTGGGTTAGCAGGCACTGGTCCTGAAAAACCTCGAGTAAGGGAATAGCTTTCAACAAAAGATGGGACTGAACAACATCATTTTCATAGCAGGGCTGAGTCACAGTGAACATCAACTGAAATGTCTCATCCTTTCCAAGAGCTGTTTGGTACAAAATGGGTGCAAAAAGCACGACATACAAATCACAAAGAGACCCATAGAGCAATGCTGCCCGCTTCTCAGTCTGCACTGGGGAGATTTTCTCCTCGCTGGAAAGGAACAGGCATGGAAGAAGTACACAAACATGGAAAGTGCTTTGGAGATAGGTTTAGTTCAAGAAGCCAGTTTTCCAGAGAGGAAAAGTGGTCTTTTCCCCTTGCAACAGATATTCCCAGACACCCGGGTGCAGCACAAATGGCACCAAAGAGGAGAGAGGGCAGCAAAGGGAGCATCAGATAGTCAGAAACAGCTGTAAGTGGACATAAGTGATAAAGCAAAGTAGCACAATGACTAGACATTAGCAGCTGCACAAAACAAGTGTAATTTATACACCAAGGGGGGGAACTGGCCTTGTAACGGGAAAAGCAATTAGCAGAAGTATGCAGAGGGAGGCGGAAGCCCGCTTTATATTACAGCCTTACTGTCACTTACCTTCTTTGCTTATATACTGCTTCTGGCAAGGCTGACCTGATGAAAAGGGGATGCGCTGACAGTGGTTGGTAAGCTGGGGTTCTTAAAGTTGAGGCATTCCATTTTCCTTATTCATTTTCTTTTTGAGTGACTTGCTTTGCTGTTAACTGTTACACGTTAGTGCATCTATGATCAGAAACTTCTGAATTGTTAAAAGTGATCACAGGCTGGTTAGTGGTGGGGTTCCCCTCAATAGAAGAACATCTACTGAATTAATTCTCTCTGGGAAACCTAGCTCTACTTTCTTTTCTTAGCAGTACAAAAACTATGTGTCTTTTCTTCTTTTTCTTTTTTTTTGTAAAAAATGCCTCCACATGAACAAGAGTTTCTGTGGTCTTTTTTTCCTTGTTTATAAAATGAATAGATATTAACCAGGCTATGAGCAGCAGATGGAAAAAGGTCCATAACTGTAAAAGGAACATAGTTTTGGAGGGAAAGGGTTTGCACATCATACCACCCCCAAAGGAAATGCAACTGATTCGCTAACAAGTTAAATGGATTTTACGTACCTATGCCATGTGTTAAATACCTGGCAACCCATGAGGACACTTCTTAAGGGAGGGAGGGTCACACCCTAAAGAAAGGCATAAACACACCTACAAATATTTTATAGTGTTTTAATGTGAAATACATGTTGTTGCAAGTTAACCACAGGCTGCTAATATCAACAGAGAACCTGTTGCCTGTCTTGGCAGTCTCTCTGACGGCACGGCCCCATTCCCTCATTCCTTCTTTCCCTCCCTTTACCTTTCCCTTTCTCCATTACCTGTGTCCTGCAGCACCGGGGTCCATTCTGCTGAAACATTACAGGGTTTTGAACTTCATAGATCAAAACCAGGTGAATGATTTCTTCTTACATTGAAGGTTTGGTAGGAAAATGCCCTCTCACATGACTGACATCAAGAGAAAAAAACTCACCTTACTATTTAGTATCAAGATAATCATAGTGAAATGATAATTTTGTATATACTTTGTAACAGAAGATCCTTTCCTGTTTGAAACTTTGTAAGCTTTCCCGTCATCTGCATTTGCTCTGGGTTCAGGTTGCTAGAGGACTCCCTCTCCGCAAACTTCTCAACAAGAACAAAGACAGCACTTTACTGAAATGTTTTATAGCCCTTTTGCATATAGAGATGGTGGTATTCAAAAGGTAGATCCTAGAAATGGCCAGTGATGGAGGCAGGGATTTATGAGAGTTTTCTATGGTCACTGGAAAGGCCACACATTTCACCTCTTATCTCAAGGTTGCCAGTCTGAAGTGCTTCTAAGGCAAGCAGTTATGACTAGAATCCACCGACCCACCTTCATAATGCACAAAAGTTTACTGATAAATTCCCACTGACTTGATTATACTGTAATCCAAGTTATGGTGGAAAGAGTTCATTTCAATGCACAATCCACAACAGCAAAGACGATGTAGGGAATGAGAAAGAAAGGACCTCTGGACTGACATTTCTGTGTCTTCTTCATCATAAGATGCTTCTGTGAAGCAGAACCACCAAGTCCCTTTTCCCTACATCTGAGTCACTACGTTTACACACTGGTATCCAGCTTCCACTGTTCTATGAAAAGCTTTTTTTTAGTCTTATTTTCAGACTTCTCTGACTGCACATGCATCATGTTTGTCCTCGCTACTAGCTTCCAAATAAAACAAGAAATGGAGATGCCCTGAAGCATCTTCTGAAACCAGCTATACAGACACTCCAGGAAGTCAAGGAGAGCAAACATCCAAAGCTGTTTGCAATACCTTCCTTTTCCTAAGAATCACCATTTCCAAGAGAGCTTTCATACTTATAAGCTTCTGTAAACATTTACACCTTGTAACCAAACCCCTCAAAAACGGATTCACCACTCTGTATTTGATTTCTACCTCTAACCATGCATTTTGTTTAAGCCTTGGTCACATGCCAGCACCCATCTGTGTAAATATGCAATTTTTCTAGCTGAATTGCACATCTACAGCCACGACTCAACCATAGAAAGATCATGTAAATAATGGAAGCTGACAGCATAAGTAATTTTTTTCATGTATCAGACGCCATGGTTGACTGCTGAACTGTGAGATCTGCTGTTTTTAGACTGTGCTAAGTTCTCCCCTTTCACCCCTGAAGATTCAAGACTAAAGGATGAATCTTGAATCACATGCCTCAAATGTTTTTCTTATCACACAGCTCAGTCAACGCTTGTTCACATCCTACGACCTTTCTCTACAGTGAGCTGCATCTTTCCTCTACCTTTCAAAGCCTCTTATTAAAACAGTAGCTGGTGGTAACTGGAAACAAATGAAGTGACCATCACAAACCATGGGCCTCCCCAGTTTATTAATGGAGGGAGCTGTTAAGAAGTCACTAAGCCCTAAAAGAATTCGTTAGGCAAAGCTAAGGAGTATGGAGCTTTTAGTATTTCTGTTTTCTGATGTTGTCATTAAGCTCAGATATCTGTCTTGCAAACAAGAGAAATTAAACATGGAGAGTCCAAATGCAAGGAGGGACACAAGGCTTAAAAGAAAGAACCAGGTCTATAACACAATGGCCTGTGTAATTGGTTCTTTTGAAGTTTCTAATCACTTTTGGTAAGATCAAGTGGAAGTGACAAGTGAGGCTATCGGAACAGTGACTCCATACAATAGTGGCACATGGGACTCAAACCAGTTTGTGTGGTAATCGTTAATTGTTTGGGGACTTCCTTTAAGCACAAAACATATCTGAAGAGTTGCTATTAAAAAAAAAAATTCCTCCCGGCATAAATTATATGGTCAGTATTTCAGATCTCATACAAATCATTTGCCTGTGAAAATGTTATCAAAATATGAGCTATCCCTTTCAAATACATTTTAAACAATGTTAATGTATTTTCGCATGTCATCAGTTGACAGCTCCACCATCGTTGCTCGTCAGCCACCAGGGAAATTTACATGCATTTGAATTCACCCTGCCAAGTACAGGCAGCCCAGACTGACAGCCCATTTAACTAGGTGATAAGTTAATCTGTACAACATTTGATAGATTTCTGTCTTTTACCTAAGCCATCGTTTGTGAAAATGATTCAGTGATAAGATTTGCAAACTGGGCATGTCTCTGTGTTCAGTCTCAGTGGGAGGCGTTATATTTCTTCGTGTATAACGCTGGTCTCCACCCAAGTCACTCATATCTAGCTAAACTGAATACCATCCCAAAATTCTGAATCATCAGGATTCACTGTTTCCATATTATTTCCTTCCACAAATGCAACTTTTTAGCTAAAGCTCAGCTTAATTACAGAATCTGGGATGATTTTACAAGGAAGTTCAATGGTCTCAATCTGCCGCCTTTTCACACCAGCCTGGTTCTGCTCTCTCACAACATCTGAGCAGTGTTCTAGGGTCCTCATGCAGCATGACACGAACACTGGTTTGTATTAGAACCTAGGCCAAGTTGGCCCTGTCGCATAGCTCAACACCACGTGATGTGTTTGATGCGCATAGCAGCTTTTAAAATTCAAGCAGAAGACATAGTTTATCAAAAGTCATTCACAGATCCTAAATACACACAGAACTCTGATGCCACCAGTAACATAAATTACCACTAAGCAACTAGACATTGCAGGTTTTATGTACACCCCTTGCATTGTCAGTTGTTTACATTAAAAAGTCCCAAACCCCAACAACAATTCATGTTTCCTTTCAGTAGGTATGATTATTGGCAATATTTGTGGTATTCGTTTGCAAGACCATCAAAATAAGTCTCAAGGCTTCTGATGGGGCTTGTATATTTAACCACAACAAAATGCAGGGGGCATTTTAATGTTTGGAAATGCCCAGAAGGATATTTCTATTTACTTTCTCTTACACAGTACATTACCAATGCCAAAAGACTCAGTAATCAGCAAACCATTATTTATTTATTCAAAACATCTTTCATTTCTTGAGATGCATTATGTTATTTATGGGGCACATACTGTCATTACATTAAGTAAATATGAACAGGCAGATTAAAATCAGGATACTTCACTCATAATGATATATTCTGATAATGACCATTCTCAAAGAGTTGCAAAAATGTAAGTAAATAACTCACTGGTTTCAGTAGCAAATACTCTGAAAGGATAGTCAGGAAAGTGGAGATGCTACCATATGCAGCTGAGTTTGGTGAATTAAATTTTAGGGATAGAGCTTCCGTGCCAAAGTTGCTGAAGATGGAAAGCTACAAAAAGATTCAGAAATAAAATAGATTAATATTCACTGAGCCATTTGTTCAGGCGTAGTTTCAAATAAAAGTAACAAATTTTCAGCATTTGAAAGGGATTGTTTTTTCATCAACACAGATGTGGCAGATTAAAATATGAATCAAATAGAACTCACATCTACATAAACCTTGCAAGTAAATGCCAAAAAAACCTAAATGTATTGAACCTAAAGGTAGACTAAAGTAGAAATACCCATGGGCAAGTTCCAGTGCAGAAATGTAGGTCAGGATCCTTCTTCTCAGAACACATCATCCATACTGCTCCCTATTTAATATATGGAATATTAATTTAAGAGATGATGGGATTTTATGCAACTTCATGTATATAAAACCTTGATGTGAGCAACTAAACTTTACTTCTTCCCCAGTACTGTCAAGAGTCCTTCTGGATCCTCGCAGACAATGTAAAAGCTAATCTGATAAATACCACTAGAAACTCTAATAATTGCCTGAAGAGTTATGAGATTAACCAGTTTATCTAAAGCTGAATGCATTATGGACACTGAACTCTCATCACAATCCTCAAAAATCACATTTTCATCTACTCTTGCAGTGTACACCTGTAGCTTGCTCAGAAGGCAGAAAGTAAATACTGGAAGGGTGTGGGAACAAACTGCTAATTCATAATAGCACAGGTGTGGTGGTAGTTGTGATAAATTTAGAAAATTCTCCGTGTTGAGAGGCCCCTCAAATCACACCTCTGTGAGCACCATGAGGCAAGGCTGGGCAAAGACACTTCTGGTGTTGTGGGAACACATTCACTGCACATTAGGAGAGAAAAATGTCTCAAGTAAAACCAGGTCATCTTTACTGGACCTTTAGAGGTAGATAACAGGAAAAAGAAACCTACATTATTATTGTTGTTGTTGTTGTTGTTGATATTATTATCACTACTCCTACTCCTCCTCTTCCTTCTCCTCCTATCCCTCCTCTAGGTGCAATAGTCCTGGACTATGATTATTAGTGTTTGATAGGAGTGGTTGGACTCAATGATCCGGTGGGTCTCTTCCAACCTGGTGATTCTATGATTCTATTAGTTATTATTACTTCTCTAGGAGAAGGTCCTGGGCTGCACCTTAGAAGCGGTACATCAGTTCACCAGGGAGTCTCTGATGCAGCTGGTGTGAAACACTGCAAAACTGAACCTTTCTACACTGCATGAATGATGCCGGCCAACCTGAATCTTCTGCCAGGACCCAGACGTTGCTTTAAGAAAAATAATTTAACATGGAATAAATAGCCATGATATTAGGGGTATGAAAAACCAAGAGGAGAATTAATAGGAAGATAGGAGGTGGTGTGGTGGATAATGAGGTGCCTACGGGGGGGAGAGGGAGAGAATAGGAGTAGGGGCCAGGGAAAAAGGGTTTCTGCCTGGAGCAGGGTTCAGTGTCTGGAAGGGAGGCAGAGGGTGCAATAAGGGTATGGCTGAGGACTGAGTGTGATGGGGAGATGCTGGCTTAATTCTGAGCTGCTTTTCAGGGGTTAGGATTCACTGGGATGTTTCATTAATATTTCTGTGTCCTGGGAAAACTCTTGGCACTGGATGCACATACCATTAACAACACAAATAGCAGCAGGACCAGTGGCGTTGAGCTGCTCCCGTATTCAATCCCATGTACATTTCAGACAATAGAGTCAGCTGAGGACAAAGCAGAAAGCCATTGGACCCTTGCTAGCAGTTTAAGCTGCCACTTGCCTTTCATTCTTCACTATGAGGCAGTGAGAAATCAAAATCATAGTTCCTCAAAGAAACCTGCAAAACATTTTATTCCACATGAGATTTAGCACTGCCAACCGCACATCAAGAATTAAGATGTGTACTAGTTCACTTAGTTAACAAATTATTTATTTAAGATAATGATCAATTTATCAGCTTTTTTGGTCCCACAGTATGTGCTTGCAATGTAGACTGTATGGGGATACCCATGTTTTCTGCACTCAGTACACTGTCTTGAGTCATATATTTGTCTGTTCTGCTGCAAACATTGCAATATTCAGCACCAATAATTGTAATCTCCTGGCCACAAGACCAGATTTTCCTCTTCTATGGTAACCAGGGGTCGACATCGATGTGCAACACTTCATCCAAAGTGTTTGGCAGCAACTACTGCAGGAAAAAAAAATCACTCTACAGGACTTTCATCCAAGAGAGAAAAAAAAAAAAACCTAAAAAAAAAGAAAGAATGCCAGGCTGTTTTTAGAGAATGAAGACTTCATTTCTTTCAGTTCTTTGAAAGGAAGCAAAATATATTAAACCCTACTAAAAGTAACCACAATGTAAATCTATCATGCATATATGAACACACAATTTCCATTTAGAATATTTTTCAAATTAACATCATGAAGGAGAGAAAGAGAGAGAAAGAGAGAGAGAAAAGAAAGAGGGAGAGAAAGAGGGAGATAAAGGGAAAAAGAGAGAGGGAGAGAAAGAGAGAGAGAGAGAGAGAAAGAGAGAAAGAGAGAAAGAGAGAAAGAGAGAGAAAGAAAGAGGAAGGTAGAAACAGAGAGAGAAAAAAGAGAGAAACAAAGAAAGAAAGAGAGAAAGAGAGAAAAAGAGAGAGAGAGAGAGAAAGGAGAGGGAGAAAGAAAGAGAGAATCATGAAGTTTCTTCTCTCCCATGAGTAAATCAAGCAGCTTTCTTCTGAAAGTCAGAGAATACTTGCAGTACACACATGCATGGATACCAAGAGCCAGCTTCCCCTGAATGGTAACTATGTGCAAGCACCCTGGGTGCCTCTCCCATATGGCACGGCAGCCCCCAGCCAGCACAGGTAGCAGAAGGGACACAAAGAATACAGCCTGACTTTAAAGCACATGAAGCATGGAAGGGTCGAACCGTGCCTCATCTGCTCCCGTAGCAAAACGTACAAAACCAGAAGCACTGGCATCTGCAATCCAGAACATCATTTGGCACAGTTTAAAATTTTAAAGTAATTTTCAAATTCCCCCTACCCCCCCAGCACCACATGGTGATTTTTGTCCTTCGGAGAGCCAAAGACAAATACAGGCATGCTCAACATACATTGTCAAAGGGAGAGGTTTCCTAGCAACAATACCAATATGAATGGAGCTGAAGTTTCCTTTCCAATCCCTTATGTGACATTAGAGCAATTTGTAACACACAGGAATGGGAAAAGAAGTATCTAAGAAATCTGGCTATGCATCCTTACCCTAATAGATAAGCAAATCAGTTTGTCAAGTTTTGCTAGCACCACAATTATCAAAAGATTTTAAGTGCAAGTTGCAGTCAGAAAGGAAAGAAATCCTGGAGTCACTTCCCCATCTTCACCCAGTACCATGTGCTGCCTCACTAACTCCCCCCAAGCCAGGGTCGATGTGCCCTGGTCCAAACCCAGTGTGCAGGGGTAAGGAAGCTGCCCCCAGAGCAAACATCAGCCATCACCTCTGCTACCAAGTTCCACTTCTCAAATCACCATAAATAACCACCTTCCTTAACCAGATTAGGCTTCAGGCAATCACCTTTCATCCAAGTCCCAAGCTCAGCAGGATATTTGGTATGTTTTAGCATTACCGCAGCCAAACACATGGTGCAGCTTCACCCAAATGCTAACCACACACCATGCTGTTTCCTACACAGCACATGTGTGCCAAACGGAAAGGTGCTAGAAACAAAAAAACCTAAAATATTAGAGCAGGAGAGCAGCTCCATTGGGGTTTGTGCTTGTAGTCTCATGGCTAATGTCCTGCAACCTAGGCCAATAGAGGACAATTAACACCAGCTCCTGTGTGGTTCCCACCAGCAGCCGAGTATCAGGGTAGTTTTGCCCTGCTCCTTTAATGAAAAAACTCATCCATGCTGCAAGATAATGTGGTAAAACATTGGTTTCCACCTTGGATGTCATGCACTTCTCTGTTTCTTTCTTTCCTCCCGGTCGGCCTCCCCAGAAGGATAAATATGGTCCTGTCCAGCAAAGGATCTATAATGGAACTGCCCACAGGTGTCACATCTAGGCCCTCAGCATCCATTTTTAATCAGTGGTACATAATAGGTCCCTAAATTAATTCTCTCCTCTGACTAACCAGGAGACTAAGTGCCTAACTCAGACAACAAATTTAAACCCCTAAAGATACAGGGTTTGAACACTGCATATTATCACAGAATCATAGAATCATAAATAACCAGGTTGGAAGAGACCCACTGGATCATCAAGTCCAACCATTCCTATCAAACACTAAACCATGCCCCTCAGCAAATGTGACTCAACAACCCCCTGGGCAGCCTGTTCCAGTGCCCGATGACTCTTTCTGTGAAAATTATACCTAACAAGGAAATGGTGACCCCTCTTATCTATAGTAAGTCCAAGATTCCCATGTCCCAAATCTAATTCTGGGATACCAGTTATAACTCAAGGAGGGAACACCCTGCATTTGTCATATCTAGAAACAGCATTTGTAGTTCACAGCTTATTGTGAACTACTGGAGCTGCAGGATGCTTATTTACAGGGCACCATGCAAGACATCTGTTCAGTCTGGCTTTTTGACTGAAAGGGGATTTATCTTTGGCAAATCAGCTTTGTGGGTCAGGAACTGGTTTCATTATAGTCCAAGATTTTGGCCAACACTATCATTTATTTTGTTTTTTGTACTTTCTCTCAAGCACTCTGTGACAAAGAGACCACAATCAATCATCCAAGGAGGTGCACTGCTAGAAGTGATCAAATAAAATTAAAACAGTTATCCGAACAGTGTTGATGGTTTTGACAGTGAGTTTTGACATACTTTGTATGAATTTAGCAGGGAGTAAGAAATTATTAGAAATATTACAGGGTTGAGACCTGGCCAAATGCACCCTGCAGTTGGCAGGGCAGGTTACTGCTGAGATCACCACCCTTTGCTGTATATCACCAGCACACAGCAGAGCAAGCCAGTTTGGCACAGCACAAGAGGAGACCACAATAAAAATGCTGGTACACTAGATGAAAATCTTGAGAGAGCCAGAAATAAAGCTGGAGGACTTGCATTTTATCTTTTCAATGCAAGACATGGCCATATTCCTCTTTGTGTCTATTTTCTTTACACATCTGTGAAGAAAGGAACATCAGTTCTGACATCACATCGCTAGATACTAACTCTTCCTTGCCATGGCACATACCAAAACCAGCCAGGTGTGAGACAATATTACATGCTAAAGCATGACACTAGAATCCCAATAAAGATAATCTTCAAGCATTGAGACATATTTTCTGTTAAGTGGGGAAAAAAATAGTATTTAAATGGATTCAAGAAATCTAAATATTTACTTTAATAAAACATTTGCGTTCATTACCAGGGAAGATATTGCAAACAACTCTGAGTAAGTGAATTTAGTTGAACTTCTGAGCTGTGCAGGCTAATGACTATGCTGACCGGCTTCAAAACCGTATTAAGATCACTGATTATTTATTATAAAACGCCTGCACAGAGGGAGAGACCTAATTGTCTGATGAAGATCCCAACCCCTGTGGGTATCACAGCATACTATACCTGTAAGAGTCGGGGCTCATTAGCCTAATCACAAAGAATAATACTGGGAGCAGAGCTCTGCGAAGCTACTGATTTTTTACTTCCTGTGAGTTTCACAGAAACACCCTCTTTTTTTCATTTTGGTGGGGTTCTTTTTCTTGCTCTTTCTGTCTGACAACAGATAGCCTTCTCCCTCCAGTCCTCACTGCAGCTAACAGCATCCTCAGGCTCCACAGGGCCACAAATGCTCGACATCTCCTACGGCACCTGATTAGTCGAAGCCATCCTTTCACCATGCATGGAGCCACGTAGCCTGCTGAAGCCAGAGCAGATGAGGGTGGTCAGCAGATGTGTGGGTGGTGAGGCTAGAGAGTGATCTTTTACTTTGTGTTAATCTTGTTCATACAGGCACTGATGCAGCAGGGATTTTTTAGTCTCAGTAATATGTATCGCTGATGAGAAGCTTCCCCATCATGCTGCTTTGGAATACAGATGCAAATTCATTCAGTCTGAATCCCTGTGCCTCACTGTTACCTTATGAGTTTCATGTGTAGATGCATCCAGGATAACTTTCATACTGGCATGTGTAATTTTCCTGCTACTCTTCTATGTTGTCCCTTTTCCTTTTTCATTCAGCCCTGTTCACTCTCCTTCACAAGGCAATGGCGGCTGTGACCTTTCATAGGGAGAAATATTGCAAGGTTTCTCTAATCAGGCTGGTTATACATATTCGTGTAGAAAACATCACAAGATTGCATTTTGCATCCTTTTCCTCCACCAATTCATACCTTGTAAATAAGAAAATGCCTATTTGTTCATCAAAACCATTTAATCCTCAGTGAAAGATCACATCCTTGTGGCAGATTTTAATCTTGCTTCATCCACTCTTGCTTTATAAATGGGGCAAAAAGCAGAGGCTTTGTTTTAGACGGCACAAATGATTGAGTCCCTCAAGAAACTACAAGTCTTAAAAGATCATACCGTCAACAAGTCATTCTTGACAGTCTACCTAAGCTCCTCCTGTTCTTGATCTCACCATATTGCTTTCAAGGATGGTCATTCTTCTGGACTGAGGGCTATTTTCTTTGTGACTGTACCTGTCAAGTATTGCCCAATTGTTTTTGCGTCCCTCCTTTCCACACCACATTCAGTATTCTCATCTGTCTTCTCAGGAGTCCAGCCCCTCTCTTGCAAAGTTTATTTGTTAACATATTCCAGCTTACTAATGCATTACAGGTATGTACATCCAAGCTGCATGACCTTATGCATTTGTATATGCATTACACCTCCTCCATGCTTGGTGGTTTGAGGGGGTTTTTTGCACACGAGCCATTCTGCATTACTTATACAGTATCCCGGGTTTAAACACTTTCCT
Organism: Piaya cayana; assembly: GCA_013389865.1. Lineage (NCBI taxonomy): Eukaryota > Metazoa > Chordata > Aves > Cuculiformes > Coccyzidae > Piaya > Piaya cayana. Next base: position 625,914 of record WAAB01001243.1, read on the forward strand.
GGCTTCTTTCTGAAGAGGTTGTAGGTAAACCTGGTCAGGCTTCAGGTCAGCTTCTTCTATCCAATTTTTTTAAACTTGCTCACTTGGATTATTTGCATTTGTGGTTCATTCCTTCCTGTTTGATATATAAAACCTGTGAAATCTGTAAAAAGATTCCTAGCTCCAGGTGCTAAGCAAGTCCATCAAACTGTAATGAACAACTCCAGGTTCTCTGTTTCCATTCAGAATACAGCAGGAAGAGTAAATCTTAGAAATGCAACAAAAAATGAGCATTTTTTCCCTGGGAGGATGCAGTTCTTTGCTCCATTTGCTGCAAGTACAGAAGTGCACTCAAAGATCTGACCTGCCAGCAGACACTGCAGCACTATTCAGGTCCCTCACATCAGAAGGCAGCTCCAGATTTCTTCATAATTTTTTTTCAGCCTTCAGAGGCTTCTTACCAGACATTTGTCCAATCCCAAAATCCTAAAAAGTCTGAATCAGCCAAGGGCCCAGAAGGTGCACACGTATTAAACAAAGGGTCCCTGAGCCCACCTGAGCAGAGCTCGCATCACACTCCCACCACATTCAGCTCCTGAGAACAGAAGTGAAGTCTTCATTGCCCAAATGAGGCCACTGCCGGCAAAGTACTTTACTCTAAAAATTTGTCTAAAACAGATCACCTTAAAATGAGGTACTTGGTTTTAGCAGCGGTGAGTTAATTTTTCACAGAGCCTAAATGCATGCTACGAATGAGAAAAATGTCCAATTTTGATAGCTAGTAAATACAGATTGAGAAATCCTGGAACAAAACATCACACATTCTACAAATAAAGAATATATTTGGCCTGATTTTAGGAAAATGTATTTGTTTTCCACAGGTTTCTAGAATTCACAGCATAAGGACAAACAAAATGTTTATTCTCCATGCCACAGAGATGTAAAGAGATGCAGATGGTACAAAAACTCTGTCCCAATCTTTTTAATTATCGTTGAAGATCCCTATCAGCTTGGTAAGATGCATTTGGACTGAGATCAGGGTACAAAAACCAATAAATTGTCAATACAGTGGCTCTAAGGAGCAACCATTTCCTGAGCAGTTTCTTTGGGATTACAGGAGATGCAACCACAGTGCATTCGCCTACCAGCTGCGACTAACCTACCTGTTAGGCAGGATAACAGGATATTGGTGGACTAGGCTTCAGCGAGGATCCAGCACCTGCCTTGGACACATGTGGCTGCTTCACAGCTCATACAGGGGGAGCAGATCCCTGGACTCAAGGTGGCTCCTGCACCACAGCTCAGAACAACCCTATTGTCTCAGCATGGAGGAGATCAGACCAGAGCCCTGCTCTCTGGGAGAGCTACTGTAAATGTCGTGGATTATGGATCCTGCTGTTTCTCAAATACTCACTTCCAAGCACTGTTAGACGTCCAAAGCAAAGGGAAGAGCTGATGTTAAATTTATCTGGAATCTGGTGCTGTCATCTCTCTCAGGGCACACGTCAGGGGTGCAAGGGCAGGTTGTAAACCCAGCCCTCAGAGACATCAAGAGTATTTCAAGATACATTCTTGTAGCAGAAGGGGGACCACATAAATGCATTTTAACTCCCAGTTAATCCGCAACAGTGCTGCTGGTCCAGTTAAATCCACAAAAATGAATAAGTGTGAAACTATAAAACTGAAGTTCCTTGGCTGGTGGCAGGGTTGGAAAGGGTTCAGAAAGACCATGTGCTTTTTAAGTTATATGTTTTCTGACCATGTTCTCAGTATTTCCCTGCTAACAGTGCTCCTCTAAGGAGGGAAGCAGCCTGACCTCTCTGGGAAGTTTTCACACAGATCCAGTGTGTTCTCGCCTCTCCACAAAGCGGGGTTTGACACTGAAAACCTGACTCCTGGTGAGCCAAATGGATCCCTAACTATGTGCACAACCACTATTATTTCCTTTCGCTTGCTCCAGAGCTGTCCCAGGGGCCCTACACTCTTGCCAAGAACGCATGACATCACTTGTATTATTAATAATTACAATATATTCACAGATGGATGGACAGACGGACACTCATGTGACAGAGTTGTGCTTAAAGTCAATATCTTTCCTTTCTCACCCCTCCTTCCCACACCCCCAGATTTCCCGTTTGCTTATCTATTCCCTCCCAGGGAGGAAAGGTCAAAGCTGGTAGTAGAATGACTTTGGAGTATTTTTCCTCTTGAATAAACAAAAACCACATTGCTTAAACGACCCTTCATTTTTCACCCCAAGCTCACGTTTGCTCACTGCACATCCCTTACTGAGATTGTATGGTTTTAAGTTCTCAAAGAAAGGGATCACAAATCTTTGTTACTTGTCTTAGTCCACCACATACAGGAGATTGTCCAATGAAAGCTTTGCAAAGGGAAATGCAGAGTAATAGCTACGCAGATTCTGCCCCAGCCACCCTGCTTGTTGTTCTGAGTTATTTCACAGTGGTCAAAAATATGTTAGGTCTTTGCAGAGCAAAGAAGCGGAAAGACCTAGCTCCTGCTGGGTCGTAAAGAGCCTGGCTCCAATTTTTATGGCATGGAAAAACACGGGGAGGGGAGGGTTAGAAGAAATGGGGAGTGATGGAGGCAAACAAAGTCATACTGTGATTCAATGTAAGGTTATGTGGTCACTTAGAAATTTAACGCTCTTTTGTTTCCTGCTTCTCAGGGGCCTCCAGGTAAACACTGATTTTCAGGAGACTAGTGGTGCAGCATGTGGTTTCACGCCTAGCTCAAAGTTCTTTCCTGGATGCAGTGGAGGAACTCATGCAGTTTAATCTGGGGACTATTACCTTCAGATACATAAAGGCAGCTAGTTAACAAAGAACAGAGCAGTATCTGCTCTGACGGGCCTGACTCCATCTCACACTGCTGCTTGCCCCAAGCACAGACTGGCTGCATCCTGGCTCAAGTATGAAACATTTGGACTTACCTTCCCCTGAGCATCCAAGGAGACGCAGCTCCATTTGTAGCAGGGAAGAAGTTGTACAAACTAGTATTATACCCACAGTTGTGCAGGAAGGGGGAAGGGTTAGCCCAAACAAGCCCCTGCCCTGAGTATAGATTGACTTACTAAATGTTTCTTGACAAATCTCAGGTTCAGTATGCAATTTCACTGTAAGAAATATAAATCTTTTGGGGTTTAGAAATTACTTAACAGATATATTGTTACATACATGTCCTTTTGCACAAGAGTTTTTATGCTGTCTCCTTCTCAGACACTATCAGCACACAGATACCCTCTTCTTAAAGTGTGGATTAACATCCATAGTCTATTTGCAGAGCATCTCTCTATGGCTTCACCTATTAAAATTATGGTACATGTATGAAAGAACAACAAAAAACCAAAACATTAACAGAGCCTTTACACTGAATCATACAAAGACACCATTGGCCACCTCATTTTTGACCTGGATTATGCATTAACTGTGTCCTAGGGAACACTGAAGAAAATATCTCTACACAAATACATAACAATTCTGGGTGGCTTTGGGTGTGCATGCTCATTTGTATGCTGTGGTCAAATATTTGTGCCAAAGTAAGTTTCCCAGCTCCCAAAATCTACCCACTGTCAAGCCAAGTCCTACTAGGTCTTGTACAGGCTCTTGTGCTTACAATGGAGAGCTTCATCTCAGGAAGATTATTACAAACAGCAGGCAATGAAGTAGATTACACCTTGGCTCATTAAAGAAAGAAAATTCCTGTAAACCTGCACGAGCTTATCATAAAAGAAGTATTTTCCTTCCCTTGACAGCTTTTGTTCTGAAAAAAAAATAATTTCTTGCATACCTCAAAAGCAAACAAACAAACATCCAAGTCACCTTGGGTTTTGGGGTAGCTAGGTTGTTTTTTTTTTCTTTTGTCTGCTGCTAGCAGCCTTACAATTTTATCAGAGCATGAAAATCAAAATAATATTTTTTATTAAAAAGGACACAAATTCTGATTTGACAAAGCTTTTTCTTAGTATCGACAAGCAATCATCATCAATCTTACAAATGGGCACTTGCCTCACAGCACATTTCTACAATCACTAGATTTCTAGTCCTTCGAGAACCAGGATAACAAGTGAATCTTCACTGGCTTCAGTGATTTCAAAGCTAATCAGAAGATAAAAAGACTGGCAGGATGACTGACAACAATACATTACTAACCAATGAAACAGATCTTCACAGGACATTTATGTATCTAAATTCCAAGAGTGGGGCAGCTTGGACATGTTTATGAAGGTGGCTAAAGTAAAGCAAGGCCAAGCAATTAATAGAGCTGTATGGATACCACGAATGCATGTGGGTGCATCACCTGGATCCCACATAGCTGCACAAGGCTGTGCCACTAGGATGAGACCTGCAGAGGGGTGTTGTACACCACAGTGGAGGTCACAGCTGCATTCATGGGATGAGGGGATCTGATTCCTGCAGGAAGGTGAAATAAGTAATGGAGACAGAAAATCCCAGTGGCCCCATCCAAGAGCTTTCGATTTGTGAGAGAGCCCCCAGATGCCTCCACATTAAGGTCAACGACTGAATTCCCTTCAAACTGGCTCTGCTCAAAGCAACATTCTGCTACTGTCTGTGTTTGGGTCTCAGACCAGTTTTTGTGGTGAAAAGAATCAGCTTAGGTATTTCTGACAGAGTATGATGGACTATGATCCAAGTTTTACAGCCTCTGCAGAATCTGTTGCTCTTGTGCCCTGCTTAGGACCCATCACAGCAATGACTCTACGTATGGATCAAGGATGATGATGGAAAGTATAAATGGTGCTTCCAACTTTTACCAGGAAAATTCTTAAATCTACTGACAGTTCACTCTTCAAGAGAGTTTGTTCTCTACACCATGTGCCAACATGTAGCTGACCTGAAATATGAATGTCTATATATATATATTGGTCATCAAAAGTAATTACTCAAGTCACCATGCAATTGAGGCACTGTAAAAGGAGTAGTTTGTATTCCTCAGCAGCAGTGTCAGGAGGCTGCTGATAACCCTTGAGACTTGGAAGGGGGAGCCCAGTAGGAGGTGGTTAGGGCATTTGACTGCCTCTGATGAGGGAACAGTTAGTGAAGAAGAGCTACAGTAACCTCCTGACTCTAGAAACCTGTCAAAATGCAGCTTAGCAAGAATTTCTGATTGTTTTACTTCACCTCTGGACTCTCAAGTTCAAAGCAGTGAAGCTGTTTCAGAGACAGAGGAACATATTTAGATTTTGGTGATGGATCACAAGTTTCCCAAAAGCGTGCATATTCATCCCAATGGGGAAGAGGTCACCAAGGGCAGCTGTAATTGGTCTAGGGGCATTTTGATTATCTGCACATTACCTGTTTCTTGATGCAAAGAAATATCTGTCAATTTGCCCAGTAGGGTTTGGGAGGAGTTTCAGTGGGTGACCAGATATCATGATGAGCTCTTCTAACATCAGACCTCCCCTGTAGTGTCCACTTAGAGCCACTCCAAGGGGCTGTCACAAGACTCCTCTACCCTGACTAAATCTCAGCTACTGAAATGAAAATAAATGACATACAAGCTGGTTTTTACCCACCGAAGCAACCCCGCAGTTCTCCTCGCAAGGGTCGACAATGAGAACCTGCCAAAAATGTGTCTCGAAAAACACTGCATCTTCAAAGCGGAAAGAGGGTGATGGGACAGGGGGAAGCAGCCCTATTCCCCATCTAACAGTCACTCCAATTTATTATATTTCAATCTTCAGTCAACTTTGAGAAAACAACTGAAGAGTGAGTTTCCATTACAACATACATCATTTTATCAACCTTATTTTTTGTGATATTTTGTAAATTACAATAAATTTGCTTTCTTCTGAATATTCAGATGCTTCAAAAGGTACCCAAAGGATGCAATTAGACCCTAGGGAAATATGCTATTATGTGCACATATCATGTTTTGCATAGGCTTTCCAGCATCTACATAATTTATGTTTTTCTGCATAATTTTCCCTTTTTATGTTTCCTATGTGTTTGTGAGATAATGCAGAAGTCAGTTCTCTGCTACCAAAAATACAGAAAGAACTTACGTCTGTATTCTTACTTCGCCCAATCTGCTTTACTTCCCACAAAACCCTTGGAAAAACCCCTGGAGAAACCCTTTCATATGCACCAAACATCAATGCCTGAGGAAAAACCCAGAAGGTCAACGCAGCTCTCTGAAAGGAACCAGAACCTTGTCCACTCCCGTATTCATCTGGGCATTCAGAGGGGCCTCTTATGGATAACGTTGAAATGGTAAAGCTTTTAAACTGTTTATAATCCTCGCTTTGCGTTTGAAACATACAAAAATAATTCTGCAAAACTTTCAAGTTGCTTTTTAGCTTTCCATGCCTGTCACTTGTATCCAAGCTTGCTTTTAATAAAACAAAATAAGAATAATAATAAAAATAAGGAGAGTTTTCAGTCAGGATGTAGTTAAAGTTGATGCCTACTCTTCCTTTTTAACTCTGCTGACTGGAGTTTTTTATTTGCAGATTTTAAATTTATTTTTTATGAAAGTAACATGGAAAAAAGAAGGGGGAGGGGGTGGGACATGAAGGGACAGGGATTTGTTCTGGCAACCTTGCAGCCCAACAGCCTGGGGTTGAGTCCCCACCACATTACCTAAATGCAGATCCTCCTCTTCTCTGGGGTGCAATAAATGACTTGTGAGCAGGAAGAAATTGTTTAATGTCTTCAGTTGAATTTTTGCTGCCCTCTCTCTGTTACCACCCAGGTAACTCATCTTCCCCAGGAGGTGATAGACAAGAAACAGAGACCTCTCTCACACCACCTACCTTCAGCCTCACTGAACCCCTAAGTCACAGTGGCTGCTCCCTATGACCCAGCTCCTGGAGTCATGGAAAGCATGAGAAAACTACATTAAAATTATTAATAATAATAATGATAATAATCATCATCATCTTTGCACTCAGATTTTCAAATGCTCATAAGAGTGATCCCTACAAACTCAGACCCCAAAATTGTGAAACTCAGAAACTCATAACTCACCCGTTTGCCTCCAAAAAGATGCCAGCCTAACACAAACAGCCACTCTCAAACACAGTCCCTGCAAGTGAAATTGGGAGGAAAAAACATGCTTCCTTTTGCACGTTAGACAGAATATTACAGGGCAATCCACTTATTTAAAACTCACTCCTGAGTCCATGTAAAATCAGTCACGGACCAGTAAGGAGACAGTACTAGTATGTTTTCTTCTCCACAAACCATGACAGCCTTCAAATTCAAAAAATGTCTCACACGAATAAAAGAAAATATTTATGTTGTGAAACTCACAGTGTGAAACAGCAAGAATAAAATACTCTGATAAAATTTAAAGAATAAGATTCTTTGTAGAATACATAAGAGAACACCTGCTGCTTTCCTTATTTTTTATTTATTATAATTAATAAGTTCAAACTAAGCAGTATGCAGATGTATAAAAATAAACAGCTGAAAAAAAATGAATACTTTTCATTAAGAAGTTCATTTGAAGTTGAGAAAATGTATGACTAATTAATCACAACAGAATCAGCTTACTTAAAAACCTATTGACATATGTTTTAAAATCATTTATGTAATTCAAGATAACTAGCAGTGAGGACCATGCACACTCGGGTGCTCTCCCTGTGTGTGGGATGCTCTCCCAGAGCTGCCAGCTCCTGCAAGGATGAGCCAGGACAGATGATTGTCACTTGGTGTAATACAACTTATTTTAAGATTAAAAATACAGAAGACCAGAAAAATGCCTCTCAGAGAAAATTTCACTGTGCTTCTTTACCTCTATTCATAATTCAAATACAGTGCAAGCTCACTGATCCTCTTGCTCTTCTCCATTTATTTATGAATAAGCACCCAAGTTAGCACACAGGGTCTCACATCTCCCAGTAAAACTTACAAACGTAGCCAGGGATTGATTGCATATAATCAATCTGGTATTGATAATAAATTTCAAAATGAGATGAAGGAGGACTTTTAAGAAACCAAAGGTTTCAACTGGGTAAAAGTCACTGAAGATGAAAGGATTTATTTTGAAGAAAACCTAAACACATTAGATCAAGTCTAGTTTTGGTGTGGCTACACTGAAGATGAAATAGTCAAAAAGGAATCTCTTGAGGAGGAAAATTACAGGTAGGAAGAACAATGACAGGGGAGAATGTTTGATTCAGGAGTGGGCTTGCAGACCCACGTTCATGATGCATTCTTGCCCCCACCTTGGCACTCTCACCAAGCATTTTCTAAGTGATGAGTGGAGTGATTTTATAAAATAGTTGTCTTCACACGATGTGTAAGAAATATCTTACTTTTCAGGCGTGCCTGGTATCTCAGGAGAGCATAGAGCTGTTTATACTAAAACTGTTTGGCCTCACCTTTGTACCTCTGTAAGATATGGAGCCTGTTCATGAAAGCATCGATCCTCTCTTGTTCCTATGATATTGCTCTAATCTAGAAACACAAAGAAGCTCATGTCATACATATATTGCACCACGTTTCCCAACGGAATAGGAAAATTAAAACAAAACCACGAGAATTCTGTGGGATAAACAGCATCTTGCTTTCCACAGTCAGAGTGACTGATTAACACAAGGCTCAGCTGCTTGGGGAGCACCCAGGGCAGCAGCCACCACCCTGAGTGGTTAGGGGTGCTCCATTTGTACCAGGACTAGGAAAAAACCCTGTTCACCTACAGTCCCAGAGCAAAGCCAAGCCAATCACCAGCTGCCCCTGAAAATTCATAAATTATAACTAATCTTTCTCAAGATGGGACAACACATAGAAGTACAAAGAAGAAGCCAGAAAGGATGTACTTTCAACCCCCCACCTTCCCAAGGCATTTCATTTCTGCAGCATCAGCATCCAAACCAGACCTCAACTAAATCATTGTTGTGTAAGAATATAAAAATCCCTTACAAATCCCTTTACACAAAGTAAAACAAATTTCAAAACAAACTCTCCAGCAGCAACTGCCACCAAGCTTATTGGATGTAAAACCTCCATGGAAAAAAAAATCAACACAGTCAACACAGAGAAAACAAAATACAACAACAACAGAGTCCTTCAAGCTCCCTCGTACTCAAACATCAACTCCTTGGTTATCTGAAATACCTTAATTTTCAAAAGAATTCAAATCTGATCCTTTCCACTGTGCACCTGTTCAGTCTCTTCCAGCAGTGCCATCATGTTAAAGCACTTTCCCTTATGAGGTGTCCAAAAAACAATGCAGATGAGCAGGGTTTTCTCAAAAATCAGGATTATGTGAAGCAGCAGAGAAAAAAAAAGAATGTTTCTAATGACACCAAGCATGTAAATGGGAAGGTAGACACAGCTTCTTCTAGTCTTCCTTCAGTTAACTCTATGCATCTTTCTCCCCCAGACGCAGCATCCTTCTCCTTCTGACACTTCCAGGGCCAATATCATCCTGCTGCATACAGAAAAAATGCTGAAGCATCTCTAAAGGCCTTGATAATATTTTGGTAGCACTGGTTTGGGACTTTTTTTCAGCATAACTTCAGTTCACTTGGTTTTGGTTTCCTCTTGTAACTACCAGTGAAGACCATGAGTTTCCAGGAGACTATGGTGTCATGTACTTGTCACTTGACATCACACCTCACCACCAGGTTCGTAGTGCATATTCCATGCACATACACAGCTGGCCTCTCTCCCTGTCATAGAAATCTTTTTGCTGAGGTCTCACACAGACTATTATTGCACTCTAAGAAGGCATTATTACATCCTGCCATTCGAACTGTGCTCTTAAATAACAGCTTGTACAATAATTAAATGTAGTAGCGAGAACATTGTTAAAATCAATGACCCAGTGCATTAGCAGTTTAAACACAGTTTAAGTTAACTTGATTATACCAACTGCAATTTGCAAGACGTTAAGTGAGTGAGAATAGTGTGGATGAGCGTCCAGAAGCTGCTTCTCTGCAGGGTTCAGAGGTGCCCCAGGAAATCTTTCACTACCTGCATTTTGATGGGATGCACCATGACTCCATCCATCTTTTATGTGACTACTCACAGGCTGGTATTAAAGGTAGCTTGGACAAACAATATTCAATATTACCACTAGTACCAAAATTTTAAAGGAAAAACACAGAGGAGCAGCTCTTCCTTCCCCTGAGGTGACTGTGAAAAGTGAAGATACACGAGGGCACAGTAGGTAGGAAGTTACCGCTATATTTTTTTCCACAAGCCCTATCCCAATTCAAATGTGTTCACCTGAGCTGTGACCACACACTGTTCCCTCTTGCCTCCTGAAATCATTGGAGTGAGAGGACTTTAGGCACAGTGAGGAGTGACACCTCTCTGGCCCACAATTTATCATGATGTCATGTCTCCTGGGGGACCTCAGGAAGTTTGCCTGAATTAAACTAAAACAGGAAAACTGAGCAATGCCCCAGGTAAATTGTGGGCTATATAATCAAATATAAATAACAGAGAAATACAAAATAACATATGATTTCAAACCAAAACTGTGTGGAACTATTCATATTTATGAATATTTTTTGATTTCTTTTCAGATTAAAAAGTGACTAAACTCAAAAACTTCCTAACTCTTTCAAATAAGAATAAGGACTTGAGAATCAGAGACCAATTCTTTCCTACTCCTGTAGCACTGATTCTTGTGCTACTGTGAAATGAAGAAAATAACTGAGGAAGAGTCTACTAGAGGGAAAGAGAAAATCTTTTTGTCCAGAACTATTTCTTTTCATTCTTCTACAAATCAACAGTATTAGATAGAAAGAGAGAAAGTTGTTTTGAATTCAAAATTCTTCTGAAACCAAAAGGAAAGGACTTTTGGACAACTTAAACTCTTCCCTTGAGTGACAAGATTTATCAAAACTGGCCTCTTCTCATGAAAAAAAACCACTTTAATTAACTGCAGGGTTTTGGTCCGAAAGCATTCGTCAGAAAATTCCCAGGCCAAAATACTTAACCTTGAAGCACATATAGCTATATGTCAGCATCAAGAAACAATAGCCAAGGGGTTTAACAGGGTTTCTTTTTCCCTGAATTTTTTGGCATCTGCTTGGCATATCATAGTTGATAAGATTTACGATACATGGAGGAATACCTATATATGTTTTATGTAATGTACACATAAAAATGTATTTCTTCATTTCAGGCGGGTGGTGGAGGGATCCCAAACAGTTTTGACCTCTGCTATTTACAGAGACCTTTGCTGGCAGAGGCTGTGCTCCCAAGTACAGCAAAGAGATTATTTTCTCACTCAACTTTTTATTTATAGTATCATAAAAGTAAATGTGGCATATTTAGGGGATGTGTCATATTTTTAAAAACTCAACCAAGGCACATTTTTGACTTTTTTTTTTTTTGAGGTTTGCCCTTTCCAAAAGCATAATTTCCTGACTATTTTTCTTTGTAGAAAGATCTATAACAATGCTCAGTTTTTATACTATTTCAGTTATCATCTTCAAAATAAAATACATTGATGTCTTTATAAATCTTACTGGAACCAAGAACACCACTAAATTTCCCTTTTATAGCAAAGAGTCATGTAGCATCACTGAAACTTAGACCAAGTCAAGGAACTGAGCAAGTGCAAGTTTTTCAGCAGGTACCCATGCACTGTTCCATCCTAAGAAGATACAAAAGTCCCACTTAGCTGCAAATAGTTCAGGTGTTTTATTAAAAAAGGTGTTTCATCCAGGTCAATGGCACAGCTTCTGCTCTGCTCGGATACAGCGGCTCTTTAAGTGCACAACAAATATTAGAATGATAGAATAGTTTGGGTTGGAAAGGACCTTAAAGATCATTGAGTTCCAACCCCCACTGCAATAGGCAGGGACACCTCCCACTAGATCAGGCTGCCCAAGGTCCTATCCAACCTGGCCTTGAACACCTCCAGGCATGGGACTGCCACAACTGCCCTGAGCAATCTGTTTAATGTAATATTACGTTTCTATTTTGGTGGGCGTGGAAAAGCTTTGCAAAGGCAAGGGAGTAAATAGGATATAGATTGTGGAAACGGAATTTCTAAAGATCACTGAGGTGAATTCTCCTCAAAGTGATAAGAAAAGCCTTCTCTCACAAATAGGCTGAACTAGGGCTGTCCTTTAATCTCAAAGCACACCTCCAGCAGTACCTTTTAAGTAACAGCATACAAGAGAGACTATTTTTAACATATTCACATAAGAGAGGTCCATGATCAGGCCATACTAAATCTCTTGAGTGTAAATGTCTACCTCACTCATGTCCCTGACCTTTCTGGTCTGTTCCTGCCTTTAAAAGCCACCAATGCTGACATTTTCACTTTCCTCTTTGGAAACAAGGTTGGTTTAACAGCATTGATATTGGCACAAACATATGACACAAACCAGGACATGAAGGGGTACCACAGGGGTTTAGGATAAAGCCCTGCTGATGCCTCCCTGATTCAGGTCTTTAAAATCACCAGTCTGGACACACAGAAGAGGTACTCAATGTGTAATGATAATCACCAGCCCAAATCATTCAGGCAGCATTGGCACATCACATAGATATGATATACTCAAAATTTTCTTTAAAAAGTAATAAATTCACTTCTTACATTCCTTGCTTTTTAAAGTGCAGTTGTCATCTAAACTTAACCTAGGAAATGTAGAATCATAGTCATCTCTGTTCAGTATCTTAGAATCATAGAATTACCAGGTTGGAAGAAACCCACCAGATCATCGAGTCCAACCATTACTATCAAACACTAAACCATGCCCCTTAGCACCTCATCCACTGTCTTGCAGCAATTCTTGACCAAATTTTCTCAGCTTCCACAGGATGAGTCCTTGTCCGGCTTATCCATCATCACTGTGAATGAGAATCCTGCAGACACACTTACCCATGTTAACACCACCCAATGCTCCAAGACAGACAATTCTGATTGCAACAGAAGATTGCAGCCTCACGAATCTGCTTATTCAGTAAATTTTCATCTAAATAGGCAGGGCCATCCACTGTTATTGACACGCCTGATGGAGAGCAACTCTGTGCGGTTGGGTACACATGGCTGCAGGCTGACCTTTGCCGTGTTCAAAAAGCCTGCATGGTGCAAGGTTACCCACACCCCACACCAGCGTTTTCAAAATTACTGCCTAGAGCCAGTTGCAATAATTGAGTGTGTGTAAAGCGAAAAAAAAAAACCCAGAATCCTCTAATTGATTATTTAGTGCATAAAAAAGGAGGAAGATTATCACAGGTGGTGATGGCAGATGTGACAGCCCAGGATACTTGGCAAAACACAGAGTATATTTGATTACTGATATGGATGCTTCTATGGTGTTGACGGTTCAACCTCTTCTAAGCTCTTCCAATAGTAAGGATTTACATAGAATAAATTAAAAAACTTACAGTTACAGAGTTCGGGGTTTTTTTTCTCTTATTTCTAAATACCTAAATCATCATGATCAATAGCAGCTGCTGTGAGATATTAGCTGGCTGAGTAAGGCCATAAAATTCCTTCAGTAAAACAATGGCAGTAATTAAGTGTTTAAAAACTGATCGTTGCTGTCAGGTTTCAAAATGGATGTGTGACCACATGAATGACAGCAGCCATACATATTCTACCGTGGCACAGGGCCGAAGCTACTATATTTCCAGGCAGTGAATCTAAATGATATTATTACAGTTAATTAGAGAATGCTAATTAATTTTATGGGTTTCTTTTCCTTCTTCCTCAGAATTTTAAGATTTTTACCTGAGTTTTAGGAAGAATCTGGTCATGCCCTTGGTGTGGAAACCCCTCTGCTGAAAGAACCCATGCCCTGACAGTGCAACCAGTCCAGCTATCCCATTTTCAGATGGGTCAAGAAAGGAGATGGTTTTGATAGTTTTGCTAACTCCATCTCATGACCTGATGTTGTCTCAGGCAGCTAATTGTGATCCAGTTGCCTACAGAGGGAAGATGCATGGTGACATGCATTTGCAGAGAGATGATGACACATATTGATCGGTAACATGACTCTTACTAACTATATTCAAGCCATGAAAAATTCACACTGTTTTTTTAACTCCAAAATCATGAAGGAGAGGTGGGGAGGAAGAGGGTTGTGAGTGTGTGATGCAACTGATGCTTGGGAAACAGAACAAGCAGTGAGAAACTTCATAATCTCCCCAGCAGCGGGAAAGCCTCAGCTGAACAAAGTGGTTCTTTTTCCCATCACCTTCCACCGAGCATGGTCCTTTGCATCTAATGAAGAGGTGAACAGCCCACACTGACCTCTAAACAAAGTGGCAAGATGCCTTTTATGGTAGCAAAGATGCTTCAGAACAGTAACTAAAAAGCACATGGCCTTTTTTTGACCAAGAAAGCCTTCCTGTATGATCTACAATGTGAAGCTGGGAAGAGAGCATCTATCTCTATGGATTAATTTCTTCATTTTGTTGCACATTTGGAAAAAAAAAGATAATACATATAAAATAAGGCTGTTCAATCTTACATGGGACTCATGGCTAAAAAAAGACTTATAAGGCAGAATGACAACAAAAATTAAGTGTTTTCAATAAAAAACTTTTTTAAAGACAGGTTTGTCCAGATGAATTAATTTACCACACACTTTTTATATGTCCACAAGTAAAAAGTGTATAACAGTGAAAGGTTTGAGTTCAGAATATGTACATCATCTCACAACACCAACGAAAATATTATTTTTAGGAAGCATTAGTGATCTACACATGGAGACAAGTATGGAAAGCATGAGTGCATCATGCAAACAGTGAAGGGGACTTCACAGAATCACAGAATCACAGAATCACCGGGTTGGGAGAGACCCATCGGATCATTGAGTCCAACCACTCCCACAAAACACTAAACCATGTCCCTCAGGACCTCGTCTACTCGTAACTTAAACACCTCCAGGGAAGGCGAATCAACCACCTCCCTGGGCAGCATATTCCAGTGCCTAATGACCCTTTCCGTAAAAAACTTCCTCCTAATCTCTAGCCTAAACCTCCCCTGGCAGAGCTTGAGGTCATTTCCCCTTGTCCTGTCCCCTGACACCTGGGAGAAGAGGCCAGCTCCCTCCTCTCTACAACCTCCCTTCAGGTATTTGTAGAGAGCAATGAAGTCCCCTCTCAGCCTCCTCTTCTCAGGCTAAGAGTAAGACCTGCATCAGGACAGCACATGGTGAGGTTTAAAAACAAATGACTAGACGACTAGGCACTGTGCTATCTGGCATCATCTGTCTTTGCCTCTTTTAAGAGGAAGCAAATTGTTCTTCATATAGCTCCAGCTGCACCCTTAACCTCCTGAAAGATCACAAAAGAAATATGCCACCAGTACCCACGAAAACTCCCACAGCAGTTTAACTGTACTAGGTTCGGCATTTTATTTTACCTCTCTGAAATATAGACCAAATAAGAGCCCTTGCCTCACACAAATCTTCTACAAATCTCCCTTTGTTCAGAACTTTTAGACAAAACAGAAAATTTAATACAGTACATCTCCAGGGAGAAAGAGGAGGTGGAATCAACAAGGAGGCACAAAATCAACAGATAAAAAGGTGTTTCCAGGTCGCATTTACAGGCCCATGTCCATCCCATTGCCACCAAGACTTACCCACCTGGGCATGAAGGAGACTTGAGCAGGACAAGCAGACAGGGTGGACTAATCACACTCTCACATTGCCTCGGACATGGGAAAACCTGCAATCTGATGCTCTTGTCACAAAACTGGAAATAAAATGCAGTAGTATTTCTACTTTAAAAAATTAAAGCCTCCCTTACAAGCAATCAGGATGTTTTTCTTATTTACACTCTGGTTTTTGGGCCACCAATTTGCATTTTCTAGTTGGTTTGATTCTGCTACGTTTTTGTTCTAATATAAAATCTCTGTGGTTGGTGAAGAAGTCAGAAAGAAAAGATGCACTTCAATTCTTCACATGTTTTCAGCAACCTTGTGGTGGTATTGACCCCTCTGGAGAGTAATCTACTGACTTGTTATAAGTTTCTCTTCAAAGAGAGAAATAAACAATGTGTCAAAATGCCTCATTTTTACAGCATCACTCATCTGGCCCAAACAGTGTTTTACTTTTTTAGTTTGTTAGTTTACAAACAGAAATACCTTCACTACAAACTACTACTCACACTCCACAGTGAAATCTACCCCCTCCCTTCATTTTTACACCAACTTCAATTGGTGTAAAATTCAATTGGCTTGTGGGGTTTGGGGTTTTTTCTTTTTAAACCCCAGCCTTCCCAGACTTTACCTTTTTCACCCATAGATTGAATCCTTGTCATACAGGGACACTTGGAGGACCTTGCCCCCATCCTTACCTACATCCCAGCCCAGATTTCAGTGGAAAAAACTGGTGTTTTCCCCAAATAAAGGGCAATGCAGGTGGAGGGAAAGGTGTCTCCTGGAAATCAGTAATTACCCACTAATTCTGAGGCATCCTTTATCCTAGAAACCACACATCAGTGTAATGAATGTGAAGGGTTAGCAGGAGGAGACAAACACACAGAAAAGCCATTTACAAACAAGGGCTACAATACAGCATTAGCTATTATCTTTCCCTTTATTTAAGCACATGTCTGGAAGCACTGCCCCAAAAGACTGCCTGTGTTTAATAAGCACCCGGTTCACCCCTTGCTTTGTTGTATCCTTCTCATTCCTGCCAATATCCCACTTACAACTCCATCTCATCCATACACGGCCATTCATTCAATAGAAAAACACATTGTGATGCAGAAACAAGCTTTGATTTTTAAGCAATTTGATAATAAGTATTTTCTGAGTGCTAGATAAAGTCCCTGTGCGTAGGAACAGTCGCTGCTTCACCATTCCCTGACAAATGACATCAAGTTAACAGTAATCAAATCAGTGCTTCAGCTGGTACAAAATTGTTAACTATACACCAGGACAGTGTTTGTTTTCCTTTATCCGTGATTGAGAAAACTGCCCCAGTGCCTCTCCATGGCAATTTGTCCCCTTCCACCAAGGCCACCGGCACAGCAAGGAATAAGGAGCAATTTGTATCACAGGTCTCCTTCCTACCCTGCCTGTCCCCAAAGCTTCTTTGGCTGGGACATAAGCCCCAGTATCACATTTGCACCAATGGGAGGAAGAGGAGGTGAGGAAGAGCTGAAGATGGGAGATGTTTTCCAAAATATGAAGCAAAGTTTTTCCACTATAAGCATATTTCACTATAAAGTGCCCAAAGTTCAGTGTCCCACACAAGAATTTTTAAAACATTTGACTCTATTTCGTTTAATGCAGTCTCCTAACTTTCAGTTCTAAAAATTTTTCCCTTGCTTAAAAATGCCTAAAAAGGGAGGAAAATAGTTAAATAAAAAGCATAAGTAACACAAAAGAAAAACACATATCTATAAAAGGGTTTATAACATTTGGGTTTTGTGGGGTTTGGGGTTTTTTCTTTATTTCTGAAGTCAATAAATTTTGATTTGCATACACCAGCTCTGATCTGGGCTCAGGAAGATTTTTACATAGAGAGTAGTTCTATCTCAAAAGGTCCCCTGCTGATGGCTGCAAGCAGAACTAAGAAAAAACTGGCAAGAAAAATATTTGCAAACATTTTAGTAGTTGCCAATTTTCATAATGCTGTAGCATGTCTGTCTCAGGCTGGAAATTTTCTTAAAGCCTCCGTTTTCACAAGAAGCAACTAGAAGAAACTAATGATTAAATGAGAATCAGAGCCTTCCTTCAGCTAAGCAAGAAAATCACTAGTCTCCATAACTGCAAAAATTCATAAAAACATGTTCCAAGAACAACTTAAGGACTAAGAAACAAAATGAAAACCTAAAAAAAAAACCCTGATATTTTTTGTTATAAACCTGAATTATTTTTTCATTAAACTGTTGCTGGAGGTTTTTTTCCCTCGTTAATTTTTGTAAATATTTTTTTGTTTTGTTTGCAGTCTTCAGGTATGTATATTGAAAAAAAATAAAATCAACCCAAAGATAGCAGTTGCCCAGTGAAGAATCTTGTCCTCAAGAACCAGAAACAAGGGATTTATGTCCCCTAGTTTCTTCTTCCATATACAAGGCTTGTACTGTACTGCTTCTCTTGGGGCTTTCACTGTCAGTGGGTAGAGGGGAAGGGAGAAGGCTTTCTCCAGAGGGAGATTCATGACACCACCAGAAAGAGAAACCTCCACCTAAAGCTGCCTCCCTTCTCCCCTCTGACTGCAACAACAGCATCAATGAGAAGCTGAAACGGCATTTCTAAATGCTAACTTTCCAAGTCCCAGCTGGAGGGACCACACCTCAACGTTACCTGGCAGAAATTATGCGGATTAAATTATCCAACCTGGGGCCAAGAAATGGCTGTGCAGTTAAGTAAGCAAAGGCACAGCCCAGACAACTACTACTGAGTTGGAATAGAGAAACACAGCCAATCTGAAGTAATCAATAGGCAGAAACTTCAAGTAAATTAATTCTTCAGGCAATTTCAGCAGTATGCAGCAGTAAGCATAGCTGGGCTGACTCCTCCGGTGACAGAATTAAAATGTCTTTACCTCCCTCCGTCTCTGTCTTTGTCAACTCAAAAAGCCCAAAGATTATACGAATTTGCAAGACCCTGGTGACAAAAGTGCTCGGAGCGAGCTCTGCCAGCACGTCCCTGGCGTGGGTGCTCGCCAGCAGTGGGGCAGGCTGGGGAGATGTCGGGGGAGATGCCTGGAAGTCATTGCCTTCTGGCTCACCTCCAGTCATCCACTAAAAATCAGTCCTGGTAAAGTTCACACCGTGAGCACTGAGATGTGTTGTCAAGTGCAGAGGAAAACATGGGAAATGTTACATCTGCAGGGAGGGGGGTTAATAAATGTTTAAGGAAATGACTGTTCGCACAGCCTGGCTCTTCCCCATAAAATTGAGATCTTGCTTAGATTTCTGTCATTGAGTTTGTTGTCTCCAAAACTGCAGCTGTCTCAATGCATTTGTGGGGTCCAGCATGATCTTTGCATGTTTACATGTCCTGCATCAGGGCTATGTTGTCTTGTGGTTTACCTTGAATCCTTTCCAACCCTCTTTCCCTGCTCCTCTGCAGTGAGCAAAGAAAATATTTTTAACAAGAACCTTTGTTTTCAATTCAATATACAGTGTGCCAATCTGATGACCCCATTCAAAATGCAAATGTGAGAGTAATTCTGGAAACACCTTTCGCAGCTTTTACCTCTTTCTGATGCATTCGCGTTGGTCTTCTCATTGTTAGACAAAGAACAAGGCATTTCTGAGAAAACATAAAAGCATGATCTGAACCCAAGAAAGTGCATCATAAGGACCCGTGCACCTCCAAAAACGCACATTGCACAGAGATGTTGCTTTGATCCACTCAGAGAGCACACAGCAAGCCATTGCCACTAGCCAGTGCTGCATTATCCTACCACTCATTTGTTAGTTTTTTAGCCAAAGAGTGTCTCACAAACAGCAAAACTGATCTAAGAAATGCCTCTATTCAACTTATTCCCATATTGTGAGCATCTCAATTTAAAACATGAAAATAGCCCTAATGGATCTCTTATATAACTCTAGGCACGGGCACAGGCTTGTGAGAGCAGCAGTGAATGGCCCTGAACACTGAGTATTTTCTTGTAGGTCAGAAGTTTAAACACAGTCTATGTTAGATGTAAGCAAAAGCCATTTACCTGCTGCTAGTTGTGCCAACCAAGCCACTAGTACAAGTCCTCTTCACACGAAAGACCTGGTAATAAAAACCACTGTAAGAACCGATGTGGTTTGTGCTCCTGGACAGTAATCTTGACATAGAGGTCAGAGACTGGGACCTCCCAATCTTTGCTCTTTTAAGGAGAGCCAAATTATTCATTCATCTTCCAAAGCAAGGAGACCAACTATGCTAAGCTACAAAAACGAGATCATTTAATTTTTCAATTCACTAAAAAAAAAAAAAAACTAAAATAAAAAACAAAAAACAACCATCATTAAAAACTGACANCATAGAGGTCAGAGACTGGGACCTCCCAATCTTTGCTCTTTTAAGGAGAGCCAAATTATTCATTCATCTTCCAAAGCAAGGAGACCAACTATGCTAAACTACAAAAATGAGATCATTTAATTTCTCAATTCACTAAAAAAAAAAGTAAAATCTAAGATAAAAATCAAAGAACAACCATCATTAAAGTTTGCCTAAAAGGTAGAAGTTTTGCAGCCAACAACTCAAAAATGGTCCTGATTACGCATCACTACTGCTCATAGATGCAATATCTGCAACTTACCTTCAGCCAAGTCACCAAGGTCCCTGTCCACCATGATTTTCTGGGCATGTCTGAGGCATTAGATCTTCACAACCTCTTCACTTTTCAAAAGCAAAATACTACATTTTTTACTTACATGAAAAGATAAAGCAACATTTGGAGTCTGATAGTCTCAACAGAAAATTGTCAACAGTAGAGAAATGTGCAATCAGCAGTTAGGACTATTTAATACTGCCAGAAAGAAAGAAAGAAAAAAAAACTACACACAAAAAAAATGAGATTTTTCAGGCAGTTAATTACCAAGCATTTAAATTTAAGAGTTGGGAAACTGTAATTTTAATTATTACTGCATTATGCATTCATACATTTTCATGCTGATGTTAGATAAGAGCCTCAGAATGACATGACACATTTTAATTGAAACATAATTATTTATTGACCATTACATCTATTCAAATAGTGCCTACTTTTCGGTACCTTTTGTTATTTTCTTCAATCATGAATGACACATCAAAACCAGAGATACGAATAGCTCAGATGTGACACGTCAATTTTTTTTGATGCTTGCTACACATTATTTTATTTTATTTATGACTATCCTTTCTTAAAGCTGTCTCTGTATCTCTGGAATTATATAATTTGTGCTGCAGAGCAGTACAGTAGTTATCTCACATAGCTATGAAATAATATATGGCTCTCCTTTAGCTACTGTATAACAAGTGACTCAGTTTCTCTTTGTCAACATAAGGAAAAATAAACCCAGTCTTTCATTTGTTCATCACACTGAGCACACGAACCATTATAAACTTCCCATAACTACCATTACACTTTTCAAAGTTAAGCTTTCCATTTACAAACAGGATGCAAACCAATTTAAACTTTCAGCAGGGGGGCAGCTTTGAGCCAAAACAAAAGAACCAGGTGGATTCCAGAACAACATTTCTCCTTAGGAGTGTACACAAACCATGCTGGTTGCCCTCTATCACTTTCCTTCACAAATTCTTCCCTCTGTCCCATCAGAAATTTATTTTAGAATTTGTTCTTCAAACCTAACCAAAACAATTTTAAAACTACATACAAAACAACCTAGCTCACTTGCTTCTTAGCTGTAAACATGGGAAACGGGAGAAGCCATCAGAATTTTAACTTTTTCCCATTTAATGTATTCTAGGGTGCTTAAAATAGCTTCAAGATGTAAAAACAAACAAACAAACAAAATCAAATAAAAAGGAAAAGCTTACAGCAAAGGGACTTGAAATCCAGCACACAAATGCAGCAATCCTCTTTGATCCCATACTTTAAAGCCACAAACTGAAACTTAGTTTTGGGGGAAAACGGATGCTCCTTTCCACTGAAATGCTACGTATTGTTGTGAACTAATGAAAGGAGTAAGAATAAATGTAAATATTTCATCTTTTACCACTTGCATTCAGACTCCCTGATAATAGAAGTATTTGGGTTCCACCACTTCCACACTTGGATTTGGTTTCCTCTAATTAAGAACTTGTTACCCCTAACGAAGGCAGCTGCCAGTCCATGCTCCCAGCCATTACTAGTCAATCAGGGTAACGAGCGGGTCCTACCCTCTGCTCAGAGAATAACACAACATTAGTCTTGGCACAAAAACATCAGGTCTGATGGTTCTAAAGGGCTTCCTTGCCCCAAGCTGGGAATTAATGCACTGTACGGCATAAAACTTGGAGCATCATCTATAAAGGGAGGTGATATCCAAAGTATTCATTTCAAAAGGAAACATTAGTAGAATATGTAGCAAAAGATCCACAAAATGAATATAAAACACTAGTATAAATTACACAGTTAAAGGTCTAGTGGGCAAGGGGACTTCTCAAAGCAAAGTCAGTATCTGTCAGATACAGATATCCTCAGACATTTAGGATATATTAATTACACCCCTACATTAGCATTGGAGTCTATGCAAAAATCTGAAAATAGCAGTTGAAAAAATCTCGCATTAATAACATTTCCTCTAATTCCATAATTTTCCTAATAAGCTTTTTATAATTTAAAAAGCTTCATTTTCTTTCTTTGTTTAATTGTTTTTCAGGTAAGATGACATGTTAGCCAGGCATATTGGATGGGTTGCTGGTATTCATAAAGGATTACCTGAGAACTTCTGTCTCTATAATACTGTTCCAGAAGGAAGGTACCTGGAGTGAAAAAAAACCCCAAACATATTTTGTAAATACATTTTTTGAAGCTTATACTGGAATTTCATTCCTTTTTTTTTGGATAAGATTTTTTTATTCCTTAAATGATTTTTGTTTTCCATTTATTTGTCTTTTAGGTGGTTATTTGCCAAATGCTTTGGTGATTAACTAAGTCACTCTAAGCAGCAGGTTGCAGCAAAGCATCAGCCTCCACCCTGCACCCCACCTCTTTCACACCTTCTTCAAGAGCAGGAATTGTACAACCTTCATCATAAATTCAAGGTTTACTCCATAGGGAAAACAATCACGAAACTATAGTGCTATTCTGCGGCAAATGACAGAACGTAACTTCCCAGTGACTCATATAATCTCAGCCAAACTTGTCCTAATTAGGAAACAGGTAATTGTATTTTCTTGAGAGATGACAGCTGTATTATAAGGCCAGAAATGCAACTTTCTACATGTGGTGCAAACCATTCTTTCCTCTCCTACTCTCCCAGAGGAAACCTGGGAAGCCCCAAAGCAAGCACACAGGTGGAACATACGCACAATCCCAAGGCCCAAGAAGAGTACCTGCCAGCAACAATGTGCAAAGGGAGTGCAACACTGTGGAAGCCTCTAAAGGCATCAAGGAGAAAAGCTGAAGTTTTTCAAGATGATCGGCAAGAGATAGGTTATATTCAAGCTGTTGCCAAGGACTAGGACATAATGAGATGTCAGGCACAATTCAGCAGCGGCCACCAGCTCCTCATACCATTCTAGCACTAGCTGTGCAGTGCTGGATTCCTGACTGTGGACTGTTTGGAGCATCACAAAGGAAAAAGTTGGGAAATTCCTTGCCTGTGGGTACTAATTTTAAACTGCTCCCACCAATCTCATGTCCACGGGGTAAGCATGTAGGATTTAGGGCAAGGCGGGAGGGGGGGGAAATAAAAAAATAGAACGTGGAGGAGAGAGAGAAAGAAGCATATAGAACACATTACTTTTTGAGATTCATAAAGGGAAAGATGAGAAGACTGTGCCCTCACCGCTTGTAACAGTACAGCAATGTTTATCAATACTGTTTTGCATTCTCCATGTGCTAGTTTGCAAAGGAGCCTTTTTCCATGTGCAGAGTACACACTGAGAGATGATGGGTTTGCAAGGATTGCATTTCTTAAAGGAAGACAAAAGCAATCAACAGTTAATATATAAAAGCCTGACAGTCTACATGGGGATAAAAAAAGAAATGACAGCTCTCAGTATGCAAAACCTGTGAAAACGCTCTGCAGTCTTAACAGCGTGAACAGTCAGATGTTGAATACTACCTAATATCTGGTTACTTATGTTTATTTCAAGGTCCTCCAAAAATTGCGATGCAGGACATGCTCTTTACCTGACTTTATTTAGTTTTAGTTTCTCTTCAGTCACTGATTGAGAATTTTCCCCATATATTCAAAGAGCAGAATGCCTGGATTGGGATATGCAAGAATCCCCAATAGTAGTTCCAGCTTTCAGCCCTTTTGTGAGATGAAGGCTTTCCTGTGGCACTTATGTGGGGTATTTTGGGTAGATTCCCTAGTTTTCAGTAATTAATTTAGTGCACCTGAAAATAAAGGGTCACATGAATGTCATCTGAGGATTAATGCTTTATAAGAGTGTGTGTAAACACTCCTACAATATTTCATCTAACTGGATATTTTAAGTGATTCTATGATTCATGTATGAAGGAAAAGGAACTACAGAAAAACATACTGTAAGATGTAAAACTGTACTAGAAAACGGTTGTGCAAGTTGGGATATTACATCGCAGTTGCATAGAAGGGTTGTGATATCATACCATAACCTACCCTACCATACCATACGCAACCCACTCATTGCTCATGCTATAGCTAAAATTACATCTTACTCAAAAAAAAAGAACAACAGAGATGGTACCTTTTTCTTTCTTTACACTGTGCAAATGATCACAAAAGTCTTTCAACACACTTTGTGACAATAAATATGATTTGACTGAAGGTTCACCTAATTTTATAGGATCTTTGCCCCTTTTTAATAGACATTTGAACTTCTGATACAAGGCATCTAGGGTAATTCCCTCATAAGCAATCTCCAGAGCTATCCATGGATACAGGGATCTCCTGCCATACTGCTTCAGATAATATTAACTCCAACAACAACGCAGCTCTGTTTAAATGCAGGTGAAGAGATTATTAAAGACCCTGTTATTCAAGGAAATGGAAAGAAGCACTTCAGCCCCATCAACAGAGGCATTAGCTGCAAGCATACAATGTGCCAAGCTAGGAGACTCACCATTCATGCAGCCACTTTGTTGCTGGACTCTGTGATTTGGGAGAAAAAGGGGGGAAAAAGGGGTGAGGGGAAAATCACTTTTCTTCTCCCTGCCTCAGTTTTGCCACTGATTAAAACTTAGTGGACATAATTACTCTTCCCTTCGTGTGGGATGAATGTCAGGACAGGACAGAAGGCAATGACACCCACTGCCAGCTTGCATGGCTTGGTGCTGTGGAGCAGAAGACCCCAGGCCTGCTACAGACATATCAGAGGCTATACACTGTTTTTCACTGAGCACTGCCTGAAGGTCCTCGAGAGTTTTTACTCTCTGCCTCCCAAACAACAGAACTTAGCCCTTTATCCCTTTGTTACTAACTGGCTAAAAAATAAAACTGTACCTGAAAGCACTACTTTGGTTCTCTACCATTGTCACCTGCAGTTCCTTTCATACCCCTTGTCACTGATCTGGCCTCAGGCTCCCTCATTTTGCAGTTCATAAGGGAAGCAGTTTGTTGTGGCACTAGTTGTCATAAATCCTTTGAGGAGATTGTTCCAATATGAGGGCTGACAGCCACCTTCACCAGCGCCAGCCATCACCACCGCCACACCGGGGCATTGCTGGAACCTCCCAGCCATGGAACGGGCTCCAAAGCTCATGAATTGTCACCTGAGCCACCCAGGTTCAATATTCAATACAGGTATAGACAAGGCAAAGAGCAGTGATGATCACAATGCTTTAAAAAAACCCAAAATTCTAAAGCAACTGCTACTTATTTCTGACTAGATTTAATTGAAAAAGATAAATATGCCCAAATATCTCCACCATCCCATTTTGGTACCAGCTGGGGAGGGGGAAAATCACTCTCCACCACTTCAGGGCTAACTCTTGGGAACATTTTACCTGAGCAAAACCTTTGAGAGAGGTTTGCAACTATTCACAGTTTTCAGATTTTTCACTGTACAGCCATGGATTTGAGTGAGATCCTTCCAGTGGTTAAAAATAGTCTCTAAGCAACATGCACTAAAATGTTTTCAAATCTTTTTTTATTTGACCCAGGATTTGTGCTGAGTTAGATGAGTAAATACTGGCATGATGTGACATTCTTGTTATTTATCTTACATCCAAATAAGTGGAAGATAACCTAGGCAAATTTCCATTATCTAATTATAAAAACCCTTTCATATTCCCATGAAACTAATTTTAATTTGATGAAAAACAGACAACTTGGAAATGGATTTCCTATGATTTGAGCGATAAGATTCTTTCTCAGTATGTTCTCAATTTACCAAAGACTCCAAAATTGGAGATCTCTATTAATAAACATTGCTGGTTGCTCATGCAGTGACTTTATGTTATTACAAAAAAAAAAAAAGATAAAAAGGGAAAAAGATTGCTCGATTTAGCAGCTCCTCTGCTGCATTCAGGGGAAGGAGGAAGGCACCCTGCTGTGTTTTATTTTTGAGAGGGAACTGAAAGATTCTGAGCCACCCCACAATTGTTGCTGCAGAAATCAGGTGAAGTTCCTGCTTTGGAAGAAGCCACTTGCACCACGCAATGATCATGGCTGCTTAAAATGTCAATAAAAATTCAACAAAATGTTGTGTTTGGAGCACTAAGAAAGAGAGTTACAGAAGGTACATTATAATCATGATATGCAGGCAATTAGCCACAATGGAAACTAATTGTGGTTTGATCTTTATTTCCTATTAAAGGTAACAATCCCGCAATTCCTTGCACAGGAAAACGCTGTAACAGGATTCATTGAATGAGTAAGGGTTATTGTGCAGACTACCAGAGCGTCTTCTGAAACTTCTGACATGAGACAATGTGTAAAATGACGATAAATAAGGAACAGCAGGAAAAACCCCAGCTCCATATCTAAAACAGCAGTTCAGACCCAGGTTTGACCACTCGTCCTGAAAACTAAGCCACACAACCCCCCAATTTCCTGCAAAATCTAAGAGGAAGATCAATTTAACTAATGATGTGGGGGTTCTGTGTCCCCATGGGCCTCACACATATTATTTATAGAATGCATTAATATTTCATTTTTCCCATCCCTAAACAGTCTTTGAGGGTGAAAAAAAGAGATAGCTTGAGACAGGTAACATTTTAATTGAAATTAATGGGATTGGTTTGATTTCACCTCTGAGAATATAAAAATCATTCATTTTTTTGTCATTAAGAGAATCCTTATGTCTCACCGGTACCCTGACAAGCCCAAAGAATAGTGGGTCACACTGAGAATCCACCTCCCATCTCTCACTAACCTGTGCCGTCCAGACCATCACCCTCCAGTTCATAAGAAACTAGCACCAAAAAAAATGACTAGATGAAGAAAAGGTAGTGCTATACCTCTGCTTTTCCTTCTTTTTTTAATGTTGCCATTGGTCTGTACAGGAAAATGTTGTCCCTTGGATCAGATGGTGCACAGGCAGCTGAATTGCCATCTTTCCAACACTGCCTGTCAATGACTTTAACCTCTGACTGGGAACAGTAAGTATAAGAAGCCTTTATGCTACCTCTGTGTTGAGCTAGACCTGGGCTGCTAAACATGCCAAATTAATGCGCTGTGCAGATTGTTGTTCTCTAAAGGCTTCACTGAAGCGCTCTTGGACCGTTTACAAGAGGTTTGCCAAATCACTGTAAAACTGAAGTATTACCAAACCTAAGAGTATCAGCCAGCAGCAGGAACCATTTCATTAGTATCCTTTTTATTTATCTTCTAAATAGTTTCAAGCTGCCAAAGTAGGTGCATGAATCTCTTTGCCTTAATTTATATCATTAGTATTTATTTTATCTAGAAAGCACTAGAATAGGATTGTGTTTTCTAAAGCATCTTAGTTGGATAGGAGCACAAGTACTCCGGGGTTTGTGCTTAGAACTGATTTCTGTGCTTGAAAAGCTGAGTCAATGGAACTCACGCTCCTAAGTCACAGAAGAGGTTCAGAAATCTCACTAAATCCTTTCAAAAGTTCAAAGTGAAAAACAAATGGACCACCACCCCCTACCCCAGGTTACCTCACAGATCAGTCTCAATTTTCCTTTGAGTGCCATCCTCACTGCCCACTATGAAATGATTTTGCTTTTCTCACTAAAATCTCTTCTGTAAAAGCTTCTTCCCATACTTTACAACTGTCGTGCATACCACAACCTGACTAGAAGCTGCCTGGTACCTCCACTGAGTTGTTCCATATATGTGAATCCAGTTCCAATACACAACAAGTTCTTGAAACAATTTTTCTTCTACTGTGATTTCCAAATTATAAATGGGAAAGTGAAATCCTACACAGATAGAGGCAAGGGCTGAATAAAATCCCACAGAAGATGTAAGAGAATAGACGGACAAATCAAGTACAGTGTTCTCCCCTTAGAAAATGTGAAGTGTGCTGCAGGACTTACTTCAAATTTTGGTTTATTGCCAGCAAATAACATTAAGTATAAATAGGAATCTTATAGGTTTTCCTCTTATCTTATTTAGACCTCTTCTTTTGTTTGGGAAAGCCCTTGAAATATATATATAAATATTTCAGGAATTCTCTGTGAATATTAACCTTTCATTTCCTCAGTCATCCTAAACCAGTTTGTCAGAGCCGAACTGGATCCAGGACACACATGAAACTTGCTGCCCATGGCCTGTTACCCCCCAAAAAAGTAAAATGATGATACAAAGACCCTCAGCATATATTTTTTTCTGTTTCAAGACAGAGACAAGCTTAGGTTAGTTCTTTTCAAAGAATTAATAGATAATAATAACAGTGAGATATCTGCTTCTTGTGAGGAAAAGTGACCTATATTTCAGGTGAGGAAATACTCACCCCAGTGACACGCAGGGTAGATACTGGCATGAAAGTCTCTGCTAATAGCTACGGTTGTATTATTTTTCATCTAGGTACCCAAAGGATCTTCCTTTCCTATTCATGCCGGGTGCAGGGCCACCCTTTGTTACAACATTAAAATCTACTTAATATTTTTTATCATTTCACATCACAGCCACAGTAATTGCACCCTCAGGAGCAAGTCTTCTTCCTGCCTATGCTTTTCAGTATTATTGGCATCTTCCTCATTTGGGGACCTGAAATGATCTTTTTTGCATTTTCCCCGTGAAATGACAAACACGGCTGGTTGTGGCTCAAGCACTATTTGGAGCATGACCCCCTTGGCTCCTGGTGTTATCCAAATTAGATTTTGATCTTTGTCAATTAGGCTTTGCCACTGTGGACCTGCTGTGCCATTATCAGGAGAATCACTGTCAGGGTTGATAAGTCAGTGAACTTTGGAAGCCTTTCTCCACCTTACAGGGATGCNAGACAGGTAACATTTTAATTGAAATTAATGGGATTGGTTTGATTTCACCTCTGAGAATATAAAAATCATTCATTTTTTTGTCATTAAGAGAATCCTTATGTCTCACCGGTACCCTGACAAGCCCAAAGAATAGTGGGTCACACTGAGAATCCACCTCCCATCTCTCACTAACCTGTGCCGTCCAGACCATCACCCTCCAGTTCATAAGAAACTAGCACCAAAAAAAATGACTAGATGAAGAAAAGGTAGTGCTATACCTCTGCTTTTCCTTCTTTTTTTAATGTTGTCATTGGTCTGTACAGGAAAACGCTGTCCCTTGGATCAGATGGTGCACAGGCAGCTGTATTGCCATCTTTCCAACACTGCCTGTCAATGACTTTAACCTCTGACTGGGAACAGTAAGTATAAGAAGCCTTTATGCTACCTCTGTGTTGAGCTAGACCTGGGCTGCTAAACATGCCAAATTAATGCGCTGTGCAGATTGTTGTTCTCTAAAGGCTTCACTGAAGCGCTCTTGGACCGTTTACAAGAGGTTTGCCAAATCACTGTAAAACTGAAGTATTACCAAACCTAAGAGTATCAGCCAGCAGCAGGAACCATTTCATTAGTATCCTTTTTATTTATCTTCTAAATAGTTTCAAGCTGCCAAAGTAGGTGCATGAATCTCTTTGCCTTAATTTATATCATTAGTATTTATTTTATCTAGAAAGCACTAGAATAGGATTGTGTTTTCTAAAGCATCTTAGTTGGATAGGAGCACAAGTACTCCGGGGTTTGTGCTTAGAACTGATTTCTGTGCTTGAAAAGCTGAGTCAATGGAACTCACGCTCCTAAGTCACAGAAGAGGTTCAGAAATCTCACTAAATCCTTTCAAAAGTTCAAAGTGAAAAACAAATGGACCACCACCCCCTACCCCAGGTTACCTCACAGATCAGTCTCAGTTTTCCTTTGAGTGCCATCCTCACTGCCCACTATGAAATGATTTTGCTTTCCTCACTAAAATCTCTTCTGTAAAAGCTTCTTCCCATACTTTACAACTGTCGTGCATACCACAACCTGACTAGAAGCTGCCTGGTACCTCCACTGAGTTGTTCCATATATGTGAATCCAGTTCCAATACACAACAAGTTCTTGAAACAATTTTTCTTCTACTGTGATTTCCAAATTATAAATGGGAAAGTGAAATCCTACACAGATAGAGGCAAGGGCTGAATAAAATCCCACAGAAGATGTAAGAGAATAGACGGACAAATCAAGTACAGTGTTCTCCCCTTAGAAAATGTGAAGTGTGCTGCAGGACTTACTTCAAATTTTGGTTTATTGCCAGCAAATAACATTAAGTATAAATAGGAATCTTATAGGTTTTCCTCTTATCTTATTTAGACCTCTTCTTTTGTTTGGGAAAGCCCTTGAAATATATATATAAATATTTCAGGAATTCTCTGTGAATATTAACCTTTCATTTCCTCAGTCATCCTAAACCAGTTTGTCAGAGCCGAACTGGATCCAGGACACACATGAAACTTGCTGCCCATGGCCTGTTACCCCCCAAAAAAGTAAAATGATGATACAAAGACCCTCAGCATATATTTTTTTCTGTTTCAAGACAGAGACAAGCTTAGGTTAGTTCTTTTCAAAGAATTAATAGATAATAATAACAGTGAGATATCTGCTTCTTGTGAGGAAAAGTGACCTATATTTCAGGTGAGGAAATACTCACCCCAGTGACACGCAGGGTAGATACTGGCATGAAAGTCTCTGCTAATAGCTACGGTTGTATTATTTTTCATCTAGGTACCCAAAGGATCTTCCTTTCCTATTCATGCCGGGTGCAGGGCCACCCTTTGTTACAACATTAAAATCTACTTAATATTTTTTATCATTTCACATCACAGCCACAGTAATTGCACCCTCAGGAGCAAGTCTTCTTCCTGCCTATGCTTTTCAGTATTATTGGCATCTTCCTCATTTGGGGACCTGAAATGATCTTTTTTGCATTTTCCCCATGAAATGACAAACACGGCTGGTTGTGGCTCAAGCACTATTTGGAGCATGACCTCCTTGGCTCCTGGTGTTATCCAAATTAGATTTTGATCTTTGTCAATTAGGCTTTGCCACTGTGGACCTGCTGTGCCATTATCAGGAGAATCACTGTCAGGGTTGATAAGTCAGTGAACTTTGGAAGCCTTTCTCCACCTTACAGGGATGCAGCTTTTACAATTTGCACTATTTAAATAATAATAATGAAATAAAAATAATTTTAAAAAAAATCTGTCCACAACCTTATTTCTGGCAATCTTTGCACTGCTTGCCCTTAAACCAGGAATAATTTCCAGCACAGAGAGCTCCTTCCCATGGCAAAAAAACCAAGCAATCTTTGTTTCTGTAAACAATTTGGCTTTCCTTTCACTCCTTTTAATGTTCCTGGCTTTGTAATGTACCCTGCAACAGATTTGTCTAGGGGCCAGTTTTGCTTCTGGGGGAAAAACAATGTGGCCAGCTGAACAAAAGAGGTGAATGCCAGGAAATCTTCTCCAGTTGTCACAGAGCAGGGCTGTGATGGAGCTCCAGCCCAAGTGTTTTGTCATCTGGTTGGTATGGAGCATTTAAACTGAGCACCTAATGAGGGAATGTTGGTCCTGGCATACTTACTGGCCTTGCACCTACTTACCTCCCGATACACCACATGCCTCAAGCGCCACCCCAAGTCATTCAGTATGAGGACATTGACTGCAAAATATCTTCATTTTCTTTCTCATAATTGAATTCTGGCTCGGTGTTTCAGCAAGGTACACTCACAGAGTTTTATATTGATTTGCAGTTCTTGGGACATGTCAGATGCTGCACGGTCCATGAGGAAGGAAGAACCTTCTTTGCATGAAGAAAAAGTATCACTCGCTTTCTAAACCAGGATTTTCCAGCGAGAAATGCCATTTCGTAGGTTTTAATACCAGGATGAATCACAACGATCATCAAATCTGACCCTGAGAGCACCAGAGGTCAAGGGATTTGCTGAATCAGTGCCTGTCTGAATTACATCATCTAACGGAAAACTAGTTAGGAGCAAAACTTTCCCAGGATGATAAGTCCTTTGTTGATCTGCCCCTGGTTCAAGGTGCTGAAGAATGTAGCACACTTGTTGTCTGCTCCCACTGCCTTGTGGTCAGCGATTCCCCTGTCCTACAACCTGCTCACTGGTGGAGATCTGACACTTCTTCTGCCTTGAAGGTTTCCAGCATTCAAAGGTTCAGCAAAAAAACCTGGACTGAAAGGCATGGCAGCCGCTCTTCCATAAATTGCCTCTGAGGAAACTGCTCTCCTGTGTGCAACTGGATGTTGATAGGTAGCCTGTCCGGTTCCAACAACAACAACAAAAGTATAAAAATAACAGTTAGGAATAATATGCAGAAGGACAAGAATATGCTATGGGAAAAACATGGAATAAAGTAAAATCTAAGTTCTGGTAGTTCAAAATGCATTAAAAAAAAATAAGGAAAATATATCCAATAGTTTAAAAATAATATTTTAAAAGTAGGAAAAGACATCAGCAATGCAGAAGCTAGAAGTGTTACAGCACGAAGAATGCAGCTCAAACAAGAGGAACATCAGTAATTTTCAAACTCCAGAAAGATATATGATTTTTGAAACTTATCAAACTTACTGTGAAACACTGGGAAAAACAGAAAACAGATATAGAAATGTACATAAAACATTGAAGTATCACAAGCACATAAAATAAATAAAAATAAATATGTCATATTACTATATTTACTTCTTTGTCCCTCTCATACTGGCTGGCTGAGTTACAAATTGAATATGGATGAAGGAGAAAGTACATAACCTCAGATTTCATCCATAAATATGTAGTTGGAAAACAAGAACATACGCCATCCACCTGTCTTTGAGCAGTGAATCTGTCCTAGAAACTTATGTAGGTTTAGCACAACACTTGAAACATTTATAGCTTGTGAGGCGAAGTGGTCCAAGTCTTCCTTCCGTGGGCAGGGGGCAGCTTTGCAATGGCAGGATCTATGTAAGCAACTGAATTGTCCCCCACAGGGTTCCTGGGTTATTGTTTCTGCCACAAAAGGCAGGTTTTGGAGACAGAGAAATTGTTCTCCAACTCTGTCCCCATGAGAACACCCACGCGGGGTTAACAGCTGTCCAGCATGTCCATCTCCAACACCCAGGTGATGCGGCAATTTTCCACTTGCAGTAATGATTTGGGTGTTAATCATCACCCTTTTCTTTCTTTTATCACAACTGAATACTTTTTAAAAGCCGGGTCTGACCTTTCTCCCTTGTTTTATTATCCAGTACATGAAATAAGAGAAAGGTGGCTGGAGTGGAAAAGCCACACACAGCCCCACAGGAACTCAGCTTCTTTCACAGAGACTTTTGGGGGATGCTGGTATTATCTAGAGGCAGGAAAATCAGCTCATGTGACTTGGTTGGTTTTGTTCCCTTGCTGCCCTTTTAGCAGGCAACACTGGGGACTAAAGGGAGGAGGTCAGAGGTCAGGTTCTTGTCTCACCACTCCTTTGACCCACACAGACAAAATCTGCAAGATCAGTGAGGATGGTGCAGTTTCTAATACCTGCCAGAAGGGAATTAAATGGAGAGCCCTAGGGGCCAGTCTTCCACACAGGGAAGCTTTGGATAAACAAGCAGGTGAAATGACTGTTAGGGAAAATGGTTGCCACAAGTTCCCTTGGATGCAAAGCATCAATTTTAGTAAGACTGTTTACAGGGGAGGTTGCAGATAGAGTTTGCGGTGGTTTGGAGTATTATCAATTTAATTTCTTCACCCAAGACAATTTAGCCTAAATTTTCAGTATTTTCCTTCAGTTTTAGTCAGAAAAAAAAAGAAAATAAAAACTCAAAAACAACTGAACAATCTTTCTGCAGGCACAGAGAGCAAGAAAATATTTGTTCAAGTTATTTTTCATAATAAAGGTGACTTACCAGTTCTGAAAGGCCTGTGCTCTGGTAGGTTAAAATTTGGTATTACAGCAAACTTCACGCAAAAAGAGAAGCAAGGCCAGATTTTGAAGAAACCTGATTTCTAATTGATCAGCTTATTAGGGGTTGATCCTACTCACCTTGACATTTTAGTCCACACCCTTAAAATACACCCTGCTGATAGTTTTCTATTTCTCAGCTTATTCAGTTTTTTTAAGAGCATGTACTAAGCTGGCTTGACTACAAGTTAGCTACACAGAGAAAGCCAGTACAAGATTTTTAGGATATTTTATTGTATAGCCTGTCTAAGAAGTGAGGTATAGATGATGAAGTTCATATATCATTTTCCAGGATTTATTTATTCTTTCTTGCCAACACAGCTCCAAAGACCAGAGGTCAAATCCTACCAATCTTGAAGTCCGTAGTTTTGCCACTGACTTCACTGATGGTGTAATTTCAGGCATGAAGACTAAGTTCTCGCTTGCAGTTTATTTTTGTGGTTTAGCTGTGCTTTTAAAACTCTTCCAAAAATCTCTATAAAAGACTATGATGAATATTCACATAAACAGCATTCCTAACTCAAAAAACAACCAACTATCCAAAAAAAAAGTATCAAAGAAATGGGAAGAAATTTATATTCAAGCGTGACTTTGTCATCTTGCACTCAAGTCTTATAAAATGTTTTTTTTAAATCACCTATTGCAATACGTTGCTGTATTCTTCATTCTTTACTGTTTTTAGCTGCTATTGACATGTGATACTGATGGTCATGCCCTAAGATGACACTACTGCAAATTGCCTTCCTAGCTAGCTTCAGTCAACAAAAGCAATTGCACAGGGTGCCAACACTGGCCTTTTCCCTTGCTTAAATCCTACTTATGCCCCATCTCATGCTCCAAAGCAGCCAGTGGACCTATTGGTCGACTCTCATGTAGGTTCAGTGTCACCCAGTGTAATTTCCACTCAACGTGTCAGACACAAATGCATTTATGGAGTGGATGTTTTTCAGGTATGGATATGGATGGTTGAGAATAATAAATGCAGCGCACAACTCATTAAATGCAGAGTGTTTTTCCTGACGCACCTGCAAATACTTGCATGGGCAAGTTCTGGAGAACAAAACCAAGTTAAAGGCAACTTCCAAATATCCAAGTGGAACTCATTAATGTGGAGGCCAAGACTCCCCTGATGGTATGTAAATTGCAAGAAAAGCACCTCATTTAATGCCAATAATATTTGATTACCATTTCATATGTGTTTAAGTCATGGAGAGCTCAAAAGAAATTCCACACTGCATAACAGAAATTATATTAACTAATACTATGAAATTAAGATTGGAGGTCATTGGTTACTGTGCTCTGGCCTGAACTTCCTTCTGACTTGATTTGATAAATGATTTAAGAAGTTCTTTTAATGAGGTTCAATCTTAAATATTGAAACATACACGATTTCAACACCCATAGCATTCCACATGCGTATCCATACTCTCATGTAGCAGAGGGTAAGTGGTGACAATTTGCAAGGACAAATACACCTGTCCACACGCACATATCCGTAACTTGTGGGCAGAAGGCAAATGCTGTTATTATTTAAGTCTCCCATAACTTCTACACAGTTTCACACTTTCTACAACAACTGAAGCTTTACTGCTGAATTCTTCAAGAATAGCAATATCTGACTGAATATAAAAAAGCCAGCTGTAGCAGAGTACTTTGAAACACCAGCACTGAGTGGTGATTGACGAGCACAAAAACATTTGAGATCCCCATTTCACCACTGCAGGTTCCACAAGCAATTTCACTTCTCTAAAGCTAGCAATGACCCACTGTCATCAGCCTCTTTTGTCTCTTTGCCTCAGTTTTCACATCTGTAAAATGCAGACTACAAGACCTTTCTGAAGGTTTATTCAAATAATGCTTTAGATAGTAATTTATTAATGAGTATAAGATGGCCACTTCAGAAAGGACAACTTATTATACATCTACTTAAATCCCTCGAACTATTAATAAATTTCCTCATTACAGGCTGCCTATGTACACACTTTCACACACATAGATATGGGTATGTGGCCTTAGACAATCTCCGTTAATCTAGGACCCTCCTAAAACTTAGGGTTAAGTTCCAGTTCTAATTTTGTGGTTTGCATTGTACTAAAAACCAGAGCTGGATCCATTTGTATCTACTTGAACTCAATGGCAGGTCAGCAGCCAAAGTAACCGTAGAACTGCAATAACACAGACTACATCAAATAGAAAATGACCTAATCTTGTTCTCACTAACTTCAAAAGACTGGATATTTATGGCAACATCTTGACTCTATGCTGGGTCAATAAGGATTTTGCCGTAGACCAAAACAAAACCAAGATTTTGGAATAAGGACCTGATCCTGCAATTGTTTTGTGTGATCTTCAAGAACTAACATCTCCTGAGAAGATAATGAAAATTAGTGGAACTAGCTACAAGTCAAATTCTGCATAGGCTGTTCCAACATCATAATCAAAGCTATGTTAGAAGGCATGTAATAGTATACTTTTTTTTTTTCTCAAATGACTCTGCAAAGCCACGGGAAATTTTTTTCTTACTTAAATGAGAAGGAGAAAATCTATATCTTAGAGAGTGAAAAACAAATTAAAGGTTCTTGAAGGGTGTTTCTTAACATTTACCAGTGTTTTTCCCTATGGAAAAGATGAAAAATTAGCTTGAACTCTAGAGCTTTTGGTCTTTTGTAATCCTTTCCTTCCCTTCCCCCATCCCCCCCACAATGAATATAGATTTTTTTAATCCTCTATGCAGAGATTTCACGTATTTAGTGTTGAAAGTTTTGTTACTGTTACATGAGATTGTTTTAAATTAAAAATACATGCAGAATTTACCTGTACAATCATAATTTACTAACATATAGGCATAAGGAAACACCATGTGAATCTGAGTAATTTTCTGAGCCTGTTTTTAGAGTCTATAACAAAAAAGCCCTGGCATCAACAGGAATACTGTGCTGTCAGGATTTGTGTGATAAGATAAGAATCTTTGCTGTCTGCTTCTAATAAGGTACGCACAGGAAAACATCAGCAGTCATTAAGGAGAGCTTTGCCATCTCCCATCTGGGTCTCATCACTGGCTCATGTACCGCACAGAACCCTGGAAAGTGCAAGAGGAAATAATGTCCCATACCTTGGCTCAGCAGCATTGCTCTGGGCAGGGGGAGAGATATATTATTATTTTACTGTTTCGTGCTACTCTTCCAAGCTTGAGTTTGCTCTGCTTAGACTCATCCACTCACTGCCTCCTTTACGATTTTTCAGGCATTTAGGTTTCCCATCCCATCTCCATTTCATGGGAGTCGATCACTCTGCTCACAGCAAATAAACTCCTTCCTGCACTTTCACGAGGGAAGACTTTCACACCTAGAAACCTAAAAAAACAAGGCAAATAATGTTAGCAAGATAGATTTATGATGCACCTGATTAAAAAAAAAGCATTATCAGATTAAAACTGTTCAAATTATCAAAATGTAATAGCTAAATTAGCTACAAATAACAAAATTCTTACTTAGAGATTTACAGTCTATTTCACACATTCTTTAACACCCATTTAAAAAGCCTATTTTGACAATAATTCCTTTTAGAGGCTTGCTTGCAGGGATATTTCTGGAAAATGAAGACCAAAAAGGTTAAAAATTAATTCATTTAGAGAGATCTATGAATATTTGTGAAAAATACTTTACCTAACATATTTCAGATACAGGTCATTAACTGAAAACAAAGTATTCTATAAATAGTTAATGAAAAGGCTTGTTTGCTTAGGAAAAAAATGAGAATCGTGTTTGCAATCCCACCTCACCTAATTCATTCAAATATGTGCATGACTTCCGTGGTTTTGATATTTCTGTCATTTTGCTTTCGAGGTGTTCCTGTTGACATTAAATAACTGGTTTTGTGAGTTTTGCCCACCAGTTCAAATATTTGAAGAGAGAGACACCATACATTCCTACTACCCTTCCAAAACCACCTCCAAGCCAGACCCGCGTCCTGCAAATGCAAGTGCATGCAGCAATCTTGCTGCTGCAAACTGCAGCGAGGGCTGATCTGTTGGTGCCAGGGTTCAGTGCTGTTCACCTTGGTCACCCGGAGCACTTCACCATGGCTGGAATGATACCAGGGACAAAAAGTACTTCGGGACTATTTGGCAAATTCTGAAAGAGATGCAAGATGAGACCTGTATGAAAACAAAGCAGAATTTTTCTATTTTGTTCATGCATTATTAAAATTGAGATTTTAAAAATTAAAACTTTATTTTCCTTTAAAGAACGCAACAGATGTGTGCAAAGACAAAGACGGTGCCTGCATTACTTCATGGAAGTCATTTCACGGTTATGTTAAGCAGTTACCAGAGGAGAGCACAGTGGAATGGCTGTACGTATCTGTCATCTGTTAATTAGGAGAATCTGTATAGAGCCAAGTTTTATAACCTTGTTCAATTTTAAGAGGTTTTTACAGTTACTGAATGCATTAAAAGCCAGAAAATGTTACAGAATTTGTCCACTGAATTCTACACACTGGAAAGCTCACTTGTTGGGCCTATGGGGAGAGCTGGTTTAGTTTTGCCATATAGGCATATGAGTAAAACAAGGCAAACAGTGGTATAAAACTTTGCAAATCCAAGTCAGTGTAAGCCACAAGACACTCAGCAATAAACCTTAATTTGACTGCAAAAAGCAATTTATAAAAGAGAGCTCTTGAACATCTATAGTTCCTCTAATCATATCTGATTGTGGATAGATATGCAGAGATGTTGCATGGCCTCTAGTTGCAGTGGTGAATGTTGGAAACCTCACTTGGACAAAATTCCCCCTTAAAACCAGTCTCAGGACTGCAGGTCAAACCACCCCAGGAAAAAGAGAATTTGATGAAATGCCTTAGTTAAGCATGAGGATTGCCCTGACTGCTGCAGAGAATAAAATGCTGTACTTTTCATAACAGCAGCTTGATGGCTACAGCAAGAACGATCATTTCCATTTCACTCACAGAAGCCATCCTATTAGCTCCAACGTGGCTACTGCCCCTGGACAACTGCAGAGACTGTAGGTACCCTCTCTCTTCTCCCTGGGCCTTTTCCCACACAGGTGGATCACGCACAGAGCAGAGAGCACCTCATCTTCACCACTGACACCACCACACAGGGCAGCAGATCCCACCCACACGCTGCTGAGTACCTCCCAAAATCAGAGCCAAGGAGCCCAGCAACAGCTGGAGCGGTTTCTTCTCTGCTCCTTCACCACCAGGCACCCAAAATGATCATTTAACTCCCACCTGGAAACTGTTTGGGATTTTGCAAGGAAGCTGGAGACCAGGGCAACAGCAGGACTTTCTCCCCAAGACCAACTGCAGGATGTTCTGACGAGTGGCTGAGGGGACAGCAGAAAGGAGCCTTCTGAGTTTCCATGGTCAGTGAGGCTGAAGGAGGCAAGAAATAGCAGCCAAACTTTGGAATACTCCACTCACCCTGAGTGGCACCCAGCAGCACGGGGTTGGTGGAAGCATGCAACAGCGGTAAGGAAGGAGGTGGCTATGGTAAGAATTATGACTGCAGAATTCCCAGATAAGCTGAGTTAATAAAGCTGTGGCCTAATTAAACCCCATCCTTTGCTCCCTCCCTTCTTCTTGAGACAGTGTGAATCTGTGCAGTGTTTTCGCTTCTGGGCAGGGAATTCTGGAACCTTTTCCCAGAATAAAAAAGTATTTTCTTAAAGTGTCCCTGCATTTCTGCCAGCTGGGCACTGCAAGACCTTCAAGTGAAATAGTCTGAAAAAAGAGAGAAGATAAGAGCAAGCAAAGCCAACACAGGATCAAAAGTTTTTTGTCACACAGTTACCTAGAACTTATGGTAGAAATGGGCTAGGTTGTCCAATTAATACCAAAAAACTACTCAGACCAGGATGACAAACAAGATTTGAATGAGCATAAATTTTAAAATGAGCAGGGTTGAACACACAGATAAGGATAGTGATATGCTGTGGAAATTTCATATACCTGAAATATATTCACACAACAAATACAACTCAGATTTGGAACATCGCTCTTATTTCAGAAGATTTAAAATGTAACAGCAACAAATAATAAGTTTTCCAAAGAAAAATGTGAATCAGCAGATTGATCTGCTCACAGTTTTCACTAGCAAAGTCCTGTCTATTACAATCATGTTTTTCCCAGCCATAAACATAGTATGAAAAAAAAAGAGAGAGAGAAATTTATGTTGAATATGGTTATAGTTATTATTTCCCTTCTGGGGATTTATTAGGCATGTGTTAGGAGCTTAGGCATAAAATGAAATTGTTTTCTCGCTACATGGATGTCTTCTGTGACTATCTGTAAAATTTCATTAAGGTGTTAGACTTGATATTGCAGATCAAAGTAATCCCAAGAGATTAAGGAGACCCTGCTAATTGACTAAGGTCATATACTGCACTCCCCACTGGCACTTTGGCCTACATTGACAACAGAGGAGCAGTCCCATCTCAAAGGACCATTCTATAAAAATACCATTTTCTTTATCTGTAGTCCAGTTTTCACACCGCTATGATAACAACGGATTTCATAAATCCAGGTGGACTGATTAGAGTTTTGAGTATGTAACTTTCTGAGTAAAAAATATACATGATACTTTTGAACAATTTTGACATTTCATCTTACCCTTTAAAACTCACGGGAACAGATTGCACATTAGGTGTTTAAGAATAAAAAGTGTCAGCATCTATAGCTAGTTCCATCATTCAAACTTGGCACTAAAGAGGATATTGAAAGCATTGCTGCAGACCATTAAAACCAGCTAATTTACAACCAAAGACATCGTTGCATGAAGTGCCAACTTGGTCAATAATTAGGGCTTGGAATGTATATCCAGTTGTGACAAGAGAAAGTTCCTAAAAACCTTTCCCTGTTGATCAAAACATACAATATATTACTCTCAATTGGACAGTCATTGTTAGCTCCATATTGTGATATTATTGAAAATTATGGACCATTGAGAGGGCGTGGTGAGGAATTATTGCTGCTGTCAGCAAGATTTGTGAACCCATTGCTGAGATATGTGCTCCCTCTTGGATCCTACGCTTTGAAATGTGAGTGTTGGAAAAGTTGGAGGGAATTCAAAAAAAGAACTACAGAAATGAAGCACGATTTGGAAAATATGGCTCTTTTCTGTCTTCATCATGGGAGAAGTAAGGAGCTCAGGGCAAATTGACCAGAAGTTTAAAGGCAAGATTTACAGTTGCATAGAAATAAACAGGGGAGCTCAGATCATACAGCTCATTAATTTAGCAGACTATGAATACAGACGACTGATAACAGAAAGCTGAGTGACAAAGGTACAAACTAGAAATTAACTGCTATTTTTTAACTGAGTAAGTTACATACCAAGTGATTTTGCCAGTATTCTTTCACTAAAAGTCTTAAAGCCAAAATTTTTTCCTAAAACACACACTGTTCCAACCATATTTTTTTTTCAGGTTTGATTTACTGATTGTTTTTCCTCAGGTTTATCCAAATTCTTCATGAATGGAAGATTCAAACTTGAGGCAATGTCATAAGCAACGGGTTTACTGGGTACATTTTAACGATGTTAATGGATGTAACAACCACCCTTCCATTCACTGGATGAAATCCCCATCTATGCAGAAGTAGGATAGTAGAAGGCTTATGACATACATAAAATGTGTGTCGTTTGCATGGAGATGAATTTCAGACTTTAGAAGCCAACAGAATCATATTTTCCATTATGATCACCTAGCAGAACGGGTTTCATTAATCAGCCTATCATCAAGGGCTCAGTCCTAACACATTACTCACACTAAGTAATACCTAAGATGCAAATAGGTCCACTAAAGCAAAGGACGCATCTGGAGAAGTTGTGTCGTTCTATAAGTAAAGGTGCTTTAATGGACTTTGAAATACCCCTAGTTTCACAAATGAAATTCTCATACCCTTTCAGCTCTTCAGAAAGGTCTTGAATAAATAAGCTGTTCAACAGAAGCATTTAATTGCCTACAGCACTGGAGAACTATGAAAGAACTTAAACTGTTGAATGATGTACCTGATGAAAACAGGTAAAATTCGCTATATAACACTCCTTTAGCTCAAACAGACAGTTTGAAATTCCTTTTTGCTCAGCAATTGATGTTGAACTCTTCAAGCCACCATTTTGAGTAAGATACAGGAGCCTTAGTAATATGGAAAGACTTGGCGAGAGTAGCTGAGGGTTTTTTTACTCTTGATTCACTGGAATTCAACACTCTGCCAGTATTTTTCATGTTCCACATCTGGGCAGGCTAGTTTTATCTATGATAAGCAATAACTGTCTTTATACTGAATAAAATGTTTTTTGTCTTGCTAAAATTTCCCTGGAGTTGACTGGACTCCTTGTTTTATACATAAAACAGCGTTATTATGTCTGAGCAATCTAACTGACTAAACAAAGCACAAGAAATCACAACTTTTATATACATGTTGCATTGCCCTTTGGTAAATTCCATGACATTCCTTTTCTCCAAATATAAATGAAAAGTAAAAAAAAAAAAAATTCCTCCCACTGAAGTGAGCACTTGCCTATTATTTCTTGCAAAATGCCTAGCCTAATAGATACTAGGTGATTTTTGTACTTTTTTATACACTTAGTTTTTTTCAGTTGTTTCTTATTGTGTTCAGTAGCATGCGAATCATTTGAAAGACTTCTTGGGATAAAATGTGGAAAAAGAATGATATATTTGTTAATTGTTGTTGCTGTTCTTGCTATGATCTTTGGCAACACCTGCTGGCCATAGCATGCAGTGCTCTAGCCACTGTACATATATGCCTTCAACATATAGACCTTCCACTGGCAGCGCAATCACCATCCAACTGCAAAGAGCAGAGACTCAGTGAAGCCAAGTTCATTAAAGCACTGGCATAGGATTTACAGGCTCAAACACTCTTCCATACAAAGGCGGGTCTGATTTTGTTTATCAGTTCTTCTGCTGCAATTTGTAAAAGTTGCAATTTTACAGTGACTTAACCAAAGAGAATTTTGTGCAGAACATCTTCTGTATACTTTCTAGTAACAAGGTACTTCGAGCAACAAGATAAATAACACTTAGGCACCTAATAAAAACTGTCTGGGTTTTTTGTGGTCTCAAATCCTCCTTTCTACATAGCATAGCAGCAAAGCCTTGTGTTGTAGGTGAAAGTCTGTAAATCTGCAGTAACTGAAAAATAACAGAAGGCGCAGCAGCATTCTTTATGTTAGTCTATATTGATCGGCTCTAATGAGCACCAGTGGAGCTGTAGCTAATGGTGGTATGTCTGGTGTTAAGGGCAAATGTGGGAGAAGATTATCAACCCAAGGGGTTTAACAGTTGCTGGACTGCCCTCAGCCCTCAGGGCAATGATGCACTTGAGAGGTCACTGTATCAAATGAGGGAAAAGATTCAGCTTGTGCTGCTGGAAGAAATGCAGCAGGAGCTGTATTTTAGCCTAGACTACAGGCATCAACAAAACAGTTACTCTCTGTCGTTTGTTTCTTCCCCTCTCCTTTCCCCAACCACTTCTACCTAACGTTGCATTTCTAATTAAGAATCATAACATCAGTGATCCAGGAAGGGATAGCACAGAGCTGCTCTGAATTAGTCAGGCTTGAATATGCACATGGCCAAAGTGGGCACCATGGCACAATCAGTGCAAGGGACTCACAGAAATGCCAAGAAGAATGACAAGTTACCGTGCAGAACGCTTTTACACCTGATGGCTGTTTATTACCTGGGGGGGTCATGCTGCTATTTGATGTGAATTTGCTTGATATTTCATTCACTGTGTTGCTTGCCACCCCCTTCCGAGATCTGAGAGGGGTAAGATGAGTGACCACCAGAGCAGAGGAGGCCACTGGGCTTCAAGGGAAAGTTAACTGGCAGATACGACAGAATGCTTGCAGTAAAATGTTAGTGCAGAAAGGAAGCTACAGGTATTCAAAAAGATAAAAATGAACTGAACAATGCCTTGAG
This sequence comes from Piaya cayana, assembly GCA_013389865.1. Classification (NCBI taxonomy): domain Eukaryota; kingdom Metazoa; phylum Chordata; class Aves; order Cuculiformes; family Coccyzidae; genus Piaya; species Piaya cayana. Next base: position 669,797 of record WAAB01001243.1, read on the forward strand.
GTATATGGCATGTTACATTCCATGCTTTAATAGCAGAATGGAATAATTTTAACTGTGTGGGGCTCCAAAACACACCAAAAGGTCTGTTGAGAACCAAGCAGTGAGATTTCAAATATTTATCACAATAAATACTAATATGTATACATTAAAAAAAGAAACAGAATATTTTACTTGATGTTGTAAATAAGCAAATTAAATATTACCTTAGCTCCATTATGCCATGGTACCCTGTGGTTATGGCAAATTATTTATTAGGTCTTTAAAAATTCTAAGATATGGATTCCTCTCGCTCCTTAGAGACCGATGATGGGTCAGATTATTAAAAAAATCTGCACAGTTCTAATTTTTTTGCAGTGTTAATATGCAATAAGGCTGAATCTAGCATTCTTTGTTCCAGTCAGGGGTTTCAGCCAGAATTTTTCCTGAAAAAGAATGAAAAATGTCAGGATTTGGTCAAAGAGGAAGAATATTTCCCACCACTGTCAGCCGAAAATAAAGCTTTAGACTGTTATCGGGATGTTGACACAAAAATACCTGAAATAAGTGGAGCAGGCACTAAAGCTGGCATGCACACTCACTGGGAGCAATGAGGCTGGAGATGATAAGAAACATTTTCTGCAAAGAAACAGAGGCTGACACATACGACATTCGCTGCCTGATGGGCTCCAGCTCAGGGGTTTTATGTCTGCTGGCTCCCACCACTGTCCATTAGACAGGCGCCCGCACCAGGGATGCTGCAGCCACAAGTGACACTAATGCTCTCAACTGTTGACACTGGGGAACCCACAGAAAAATCTGTTCATACCCATGGTTGCATGCATGGTTAAAAAGTGAACCAGGCCAGCAAAACAGAATGAGAGAGTCTGCATCCCTGTCGCTTCATCTGTCCTTATTCTCATGCCTTGTTAATGCTGAAATTTCCAAATATCATAGCAAAAAATAACATACGTTCTTTTTAAAGAACATCTTGAGATGTATTTATGAGTTTTCTGCTGTAGTTTGAATTCATACTTGGTTCAGGCAACACCATGCTCTTTCTTTACAATAATAACCTAGGAGCATACTATGTGGCAAATTAATGACTTTTATTATCTACAGATTTGAATTCATAAGCATCTTTAGTGGGCTTTCTAATTTATGCAGGTGCTGAGATTTCTTCCAGTTGTAAAGTCTCTGTACAGAAGATGGCCGTGTCCAGTGAGCCTGCAGAAATATAGTAATGCTAAGTGTAAGCCTGTAATACTGACTTACTGACAAGACCAAGATTGGATTCAGAAGCCTGAGAGAAAAATCAAGATTCCCAGTTCAAGGTGAAGCAAAAAGATAGCTAGATAGCATGTTTCAAGTGAAGGCTCATCCTCTTTAAATGTTTTTTTTTTTTAATGTCGAGACATGTTTAAGTATGTGGGTTTATCCTGCTCATGTTTCAGCCTTAAGAGTCTAGATACCCACGTAGAGTTGGACATTCAGAAACACGAAGGGATGCTCAAATTTGAGAGGTGGGATCTCGTTTTCACTATGGACTCTTCTAATACTCTAAACTACTACACTTATTGACAATGAATTTTAGTTTTGGACATCTTTCATCTTAAGAAGATCATAGATAAACTTTCAGTTGACTTTTTCTTCTAATGACAGAAGCAGCAATCAAATTCCTGTCTATATTGTAGCAAGCTTCATAGTATAAAAGAACTGGTTTTAAAATATATTATTATTTTAAAAGATATCTGTCCACCTAAGTGAATAATAATAATAATTTGGCAAATTATTTCTGTGTATGGATAATGTTAATAATAGAACAAAAACAGTTCTGTTTTTCTTAAGGAGACTTTACAGTTTTGCAATGCGTTATTTAATTTATTTCATAACTGTTGTTTAACATGCTGTACCTTTAGACAGATGAATGTCTGGGATATGAAATCAGCTTTTATTGCTTTAGCTGAACTTGCAAGTAACAGCCAGGTAAGAAATAAGTGCTGTTGAAGCGCTTGGTATTTCTCTTTCCACAGCTGTATCTCTTCAGTTTGAGGTAAGCACCATGTGAGCATTAAAGAGTTCATCAAGTCCTGCGTAAGAATGAAATGGAAATGTGCACTGCAGCACTGAAAGATCAGTGGGTCTATATGGGCTTATTTGGGACCCTGCTATATTTACTTGTAGCGTGGGTGTTAACTCCAAAATCTAATTAGTCCAAAGTGTTCCTTCCAGAGCAAATACAAAAATGTAAACAAGCACAAACTTTAATGTTACTAAAAAGCTAAAACAAATAACGCAGTGATCATAATGACATTTAGACAGCAGTTTTAGAAGTGATTGGTTTACTCAGATCTTTTGCTGTGACAGATGTATAAGGGTAGGATCTTGCTCCGTAATGTCTGAAACAAAACTCCCTTGGATTTTAATAATATGGGAATCCAACTAAGGGACCTATCTTTTTTATTTAATAGTTTGTATTGACTAGGCATTTTGAAATGTTTGCTTTGAAAAGGACATGCTATTTATTTTTTATTTCTATTTAAATATCAAAAATAAAAGATCTTGCGCTAGTGCAAAACAATCATCGATGTAATGAATAACCACTCAGTGGCATAACAAGCTTCCTCACTCAAATGAAGAAATATTTTCAGCTTCAGAGATTAAGTAGCCACAAAACCTACCCCTTTGCCCAGCAGTCTCAAAAACTCTTACCAAGTCATTACAACCGAGGCAGTAAATATTTTTCTGTTATATTTTCTTCCACATACATTTCAATAACTTAAACGAAATGCAGCTATCTCAGGAGTTTATAGGAACTACACCTTAATTTCTTTGCATTGGAGGTTTTCACTTTACAGTATCCTAGCCTTCACCCCTTTAAAGACCACTAAATCCCTTAAGTGATCCCAAGATGATGCTGTTCAGCACAGTACTATTATTTTCAATGAAGCAGCAAGTACTGCTGCAAGAGCACTTGAAAACACATGAGTCTTGCTCAGGTATTGAGAGGAACCCAAACTTAAACCTCATACTTTTTAGAGAAAAAAAGCAGTAAAAAATCCCCAAAACAAAAAATATGCTAATATAAGGGCACTTTAGAAATTAGCATGTACTATCATAAAGTCTGTTTCATATCCACAGATTATATAGAAATCCTCTCTTAAGGAAAAACAGGCCCTTTTCTACTTATTTACTGACCTCCTCTCAGATAGGATTGGCTGTGATCTCTGCATTCTAACATCATTGTAACACCTGCTGTGGAATCTAACCACAAGGATCCCCCAGTACATCTCCCTTATAGAAACACATCCATGACCCATGTGAGCCATGTTGGAGTAAGAAAGTTTCCTGGTCCTAATTGTCCCCACTCAGAACATCCTGGCGATGATTTAAAATACTTGCAGTGAAGTTTTCCAGTGAAAACATTCAAATTCAAAACAGCACAATTGGACATTGAGAAAATTGGTTCTGCCGTTTACTGCTAGAGGAGCTTGGCTGAACTTTCCCTATCACAAGGCTATCTTTGAGATCTTTGGGTGACAGAAATCTTTGAACCTTAAAAAGTTCTCACTGGACATTTGAAGAATATTTGATAACAATATTCTTTCTTGCTATTAGAGTGAAATAGCAAAAAAACACCAAATTGTCTTAGTGAAATATGACCCAACCAACGCTTCCTCTTCCTGGCTTCCTAGGTTTAAAGGACTCTCTCCGCTTTCTTTTTAATTCTGGCATCTTTCTGTCTCTGCAGTTCAAGCACGAGTCAGTACAAAAAAAGACATTTTCATACTGTGCTGTTTTCTGAGTACCCAAATATATTTATAGGAATTCAGCAAGTTTTTTCACTGGCTAACAGTCTCAGGCCAGGTCTAAAATGGGTCTCAACCAGTACAGCTTTACTGACTATACAGAGCTTCGCTAAATTGCTTGAGCCAAATCAAAGGCTTCTTGTTTAAACAAAAGTCCTAATTTTCTTGAGGAGAATATAACCACACAATGGAAAAGATGCATGTGTCTAATTATTCATTCACTGCTTTTAAGATCAAAATATTAGATGTCACCTTACCTCCAAGACTTCCAGGACTTGAGCATTCAATGAATTACATTATGTGACCAGACTTTTTGGTCAGAGAATGAGATTCTCCTGTTTTCAATAATTTTTTTCCATTTTGACTTCTCATAACCAAAAATACAAGGTTTGGTGTACCTATTAAAGCTTGTTGCAACAAACTCTGTTAGCAGATCTGTTAAATGAATTTACGACCCCTAGCTACCTCCACTAGAAGAAGTCTTGAAGACAGATTTCCATCTTCAAGATTTATTCTTAATTTTTTTTCCTTTCAAAGTTTATCTTCTTTGTTGTGGTCGACCACCTCTACAGTGCTTCTGTCTCTACCTGAACCAAATCTGTTTCTGATTTTTGCCCCTTCCTTTTGTCATGTGTCATCGTCTTCTCAGTGAATAGCCCTCCTGTGACTATTTGCTCACTGTCACTTGGTCTGGTCATTGGGCTAGTGAGTTCAACAGTTCTTTAATTTATCTTTTTTGCTTCTTCTAGAGAAAGGGTAGATTAAAAAAAATTCTTTCAAAAAAAAACAACTTACAATATCCAAACATGGGTTTGATGCCTTCTCAGAATACATACCTGGCTCCCTAATACAGAAATGCAGCTATGCCTGGGTGGTTTCAGGATGATGATTTCAGATTTAAAGAATTATCAACAGCAGTGTCACTAATAGTGCCTTGACAAAGAAGACAGCAAAATCTAATTTAGCATAAAGAAAAGTTTGTTGATTGAAATCAAAGAAATGCATAGCTTCATTACCTGACCATATAAAATCATTAGCAACAAAAGGACAGCAAGGAGAGGAAAAAGCAAGTGCTGAATCATGAAAAGAGTCAGCATATCAAGGTCTTTCTTCTAAAAAATCTTTAGCAGGGAAAAGAAGAATCAGTGGATATTATTTCCAATTATTTCTCAAATTGGAACAGAGAAAGGAAAATAAAAAATACACACACACACACAAAAAAAATCCCTGACTTGGTGCTACTGGAGTTTGTAGCTGGAAGGAAAGTCCTTGCTTATATTGAAGTAAAGTTCTGAAAATAAGCAAAGAACAGATTTATTGATTTTTGGTGAAGTCTGGGTGTAAAAAAGAGAAAGAATAAAGAAGTGCTCTTTGCCCGCTATGTCCAAATGACATCCCCAGTGGCCTTCTTAATGGTGGGGGAGGGGAGGGGGCAGGTGCCTACCCCGGCACATGGACACAACTGCCCTTAGGCTAGGGCTAATGGTATTGGCTGAGCCTGCTGTAAGCCTCTCTTTTCTAATAGCCAACTTTCTCTGTGCGAGAAGACAGACAGATATTGATTGGTCCAAATGCCCTTGAGTTGACAACATCTGAAATGAAAATCCACAAGGCTAGCACAAACTTTCTGCAAGTTCAATTTCTGGAATCTGATTATGAGGCTGGACTGTGAAACCGTTCAGACATGTAAAAGGTCTCCTTTTGTCGCTGGCTTTACATGTGTAATTATCAGGAGGTAAGCGACTTTGTCAGATTTGCTAGACAAATGGCAATTCTGAGAGGCAATTTAAGGGTAATAGCGTTTTGATTAAAGGAAGAAAGCCAGCCATCACCATTGTGAACTTTAACAGCAAAGGATCTAATTCACAAAGACACAGGTCGCATTTCCTAGCTGTAAGCAATAATTAGGTATAAATAAATAAAATATTCATTCTCTTTTCATTTGCTGATACAGGGGGTGTTTTGAAAAGTTGCTGGACAGTGTTAGAGAAAGCTACACGATTTGAGAGAGTTCACCGTTCAGGGGCATAACTTTGTCCATACAAAGTCTAAGGTTCAAACTTACATTGACTGCAAATCTACTTTTATTTTCTAATGACTTCATTTTCCAGAATTAAAATATTGAAGTCGTAGTTGGCAAATGTTGAGGATAGGGAACGGAGAAAGCTGGAAGAGTTTATTTGTGCCTTATTAAACATTCCTTTCTTATTCTACAAATTCCTCCTAAATCAATACATTGATTACTGTATAAACCTTAAATAAAGCATTATTAAAGTGGAAGCAGTGTTCTTGTCTTAGTGGGTTATTTAGAAACATAAAAGATACACTCTTAAGAATCAGTCTCATGCCAGGTAAAGTGCAGATGGAATACACATTAAATTTATTCAGTCATTGATTTGTAATGTTGATCCTCTATGGCTTCATGTTTCTTTTCTCATTAATCTTAGTTAACCCTCTCAAAACAATGCAACGTTGTCATTTGATGTATTGAAGATCCAACATGCAGAGGATACTGCTTTCTAGACTGTGATTTCTGCCATAAGTAGGGCGAAAGTCACAGAACCAGAGAATCTTGTTTGCTTATTTTTGTGTTAAAGATGAAAAAGAAAGATTTCTTTCGGAGGAAGAAACAAGCTAAGAAAGAAGAGGCAGTCCTAAGACATCTGAATGATTTGGCTGCAGAGTATTAATAGATCGGCTGGAGGTGTCCTATGGGGCAAGGTGAAAACTGTTGTGGTGTTTCCACTAATAAAGAATCAGCTCCAGGAAAAAGTCAGTTCAGAGGGAGGCAGAAAGCTGCAAAGAACAATCCTAATATAGAAATTAATATTTCTGCCTATAAAGTGCCATTAACTATGATAATTTGTGGTTCTTCTTATTAAAGTATTTCCATCTTCTACCTGCAGCTCCTTCCTATCTACCTGATATCAGTGCTTTTGTAGAGATGCTGGGTGAAGAACAGGAAGAGAGGTTATTTTCAAAGGAACCAACAGTATTTATGCACAAGTGTATAAATATGATATCCCAAAGATATGCCGAAGCTTCGGGCATGCACCACCCTGCAGGAGGTGGCACTCATCATTAAAACCCTGCCCTATCCCACATGGAACAAACTGGGCTTGACTCATCATTCCTTCGGACATGATATGGAACATGCAGAATCTGAGATGTGGTGATTACTAATCACTTCTAGAAGTTTTGCCTGATCTCTTTTTGGCAAGTATGGGTAACATATTCATCATCATATGTCATGACATGTGACAAATACCAGCTGTTTAGACTAAATGTCCTGCTTCTATCCTATTTGTTGCTGAAAACCCACAGTCTTTCCTGAGGATGCAAATGTTCTTTCTGTGGGTCAGCTCTATGGGCTTAGATTTTAGCATTCAACTTCCTTTAAAACCCATCTGTCTTTTAATTATTGAGTCCAACCTTCCCCTGAATTCATAACGAGCTTTGAGTCACAGTAATACATTATCAATATAGGACAAAAATGAAAAAAAAAATTCCTAATTTTCTATTTTGCCTGTAACTATTTACAGACTGTAGGGGATCAAGGTACAGATGAAGAAGGGACATCCGCTCTTATATCTGTAGATGTTACATTCAGCATCAAGAGGGACATGTTTAACTGAAGACAGAACTTGATTTAAACATTAGCGACAAATGTGAGTCTTGTTTTCAGTAAATCCATCTCTTGAAACTGTTTCTTCCTTCAGTACCAAACAGTCTTTCTAATCTTTTGTCTTTTCAAATAGCTGTGAAAGTATTAAAACCATGGTTCACAGCAAATAGCATTTCTAGGATTTTCCTAGGAGAGGTGGCTTTGGATAAGAAAGTGCAATTGAGTTAAAGCAGTAGGAGAGCCTGGAGTCAGTGGGGTTTGTTGTGATCAGTTGACCACTTCCCAGCAGGCATCTCTGTGGTTGCTGAGAATTGCTAAACACTATTTCAAGGAATATAGGTAATTCAGTCAACCAAAAAAACAAACAAAATAAACCCAGCATAAAATATATCTAAAAAACCCTACCCTACCACAACCGAAAAGTAGAAATCTGTTGAGCCTGCTTTGAATCATTCCTGGTGTACTTAGCTAAGTAAAAATAAGAAAAATAAAATTTCTGAATGTGCATATGGATTAGTAAATAAAAATGAAATGAATGCATACACTGAATGAATGCATACAATGAATAAATGAATACACTGAAATGTTTTCGAGGTAGAGAAATTACAAAGCTGGGGTTTTCTCCTAGTACTTAGAATGTATCACACCTTTTATGCAAGTATGTCACAGCACATTGGAAAGCAAATAAGAATGTATTATCTGATATGACATTTCAGAGAAGATGCTACAACTGAAGAACTTCCTTTCTGTTACATAAAAACGATTCAAGTTCGCCCTGCATCAAACATGGCTCTCTGTGGCCTGGCCATGATTTTTGCTACAGTGGTGAGAAAAAGCCTTGTAATCCCTGCCGTATTTTCTCATAGTTTTTCATGGTGAATTGAAGCTGGCTGATAACAGCCAGGATGAACAACTGTGAAACATTCAGGTACTGCTCATGCAGTCCTCAGGCTGCTGTCTTTTTACTTAGAGTTCCTGATCTATCATCAAAAAAATCCGTAAAAAATTCTCAGCAGAACTTCTATAGCCACTGTTGACAAGTAAATACATGTATGCATGTCCACACAGATGTCACACACTTTTCTAAAATACCAACCAGTATGTGCAAAATTGAATGAACAATATCTGTTCGTATTTTATCATTATTGCACTTCTAAGACAATACTCTCGTACCTCTATAAAGAATGATAGGACAGGCAGGCTGGAGTAGCTGCAGGGGATCCTATGCCTGTTGACTGCCAAAGCTGCTTACTACTTAACAACTGATCAACTGGCCCCTAAGGCAACAGCTTAACAAGCCCCAGTAGAAGTGAACTCAAGATTTGTTCCACAGCAAAGAAAATGAAACCATTTACCAGGTATGACTAGTATCTAGAAATCAAGGGTAGAAGCACCAACAACACTTCAGCTCCCCAGATCTTTAAAAATCGCAAGGTATTTCTAGTTTAAATTCCTGAAGTCGAGCATGCCTTACTAATACTGCAATAAGAGAGGCGAACACAGTCCAGGGCTGCTTTGCAGAGGCAGACCTCACCTTGCTGCGCTTTGCACACTTATTACCTCCAACGCTGCTGGGGAGAGGGGATGCTCATGGGTACTCTGGGGCAATACCATGTTGTCTGTGTGTGTGTGTGTCACAGAGAGAGTGAGTGAGCCTCAATACCAAAACACAGCAATTCCTCTGGGGTGAGATGTGGCAGCTGTTTACCAGCACAAAGCAATTCTGTGCAGCAGTTTCAGAGAGGAAATGAAGAATACTGTACTCGGCTGAAACTACAGGGGGGATTTTAGGAAAGCAGAATTTAATTACCCAAGCTGGAATTTGGCCAGGACACCAGGGCTCACACCTCTGCTCTTGTGAAAAGTGCCAAGGGGTCTTTAATAGTAACAAACATTCAAGATTTGGGGTTAGTGTTTCACCTGAACAACAATGCCTTCAATAACATTTTGCTCCTTAACAGTACGTTAACAAAACTTTATCCAAAAGTCCTTGATATTGCAGTGGAGTTTTCATGAACAACATGCTTTTCTTATGAAGTTTCTCTTTATCTCAGGATCACCTGGAAAAAGCCCACTCGTGGTATGTCTTCAGGTCCACTGTAGGGAATCAAAGGAATATTTGCTATTTTCAGGCTGGTCAGACCATAGAGACTGCCACCTAATACATCCAGATTAGCTGAATCACCTTCAGAATCCACCAATAGCCTGATATATTTCTAGAGCATCCATACTCTAATTCTTCTAGCCCTCAAGTCAGCAACTGTCTTAGGAGATTTGTGGGTTTTTTAGCAATTTTTCAAAAGGAAAAGTGACACTAGAGGGAGGGTTGTCATTTTTCAATTTGTTTCTATGACTTGCTTTTTTTTCTTGTTTTAATCCTGCAGGAGAGGTGTGGAGAAAACCTGCAAGGACAAACCTTACTTGAAAATTGGAATGACCTGTTGACAACTCAGCTACCTGCCCACAAACTTACTAGCAAACACTACCTTGGTGTATTTAGTGGGGCACATTACTTGAATAACTGAGTGAGCATCCCCCACTCCAGATTTTGCCTCCGTTTTCACGTCTGTCACTTCTTCCTTAACTGTATTCTCCAAATTAAGCTTACAGCTTTTTTAACCTGGTTTGATTCATGCCTCTAGCTCTTCATTTCTACATCATTATTCACCTTCTCCCTTTATGAATAAACTAAAGANATTTTAATCCTTCAGGAGAGGTGTGAAGAAAACCTGCAAGAACAAACCTTGAAAATTGGAATGACCTGTTGACAACTCAGCTACCTGCCCACAAACTTACTAGCAAACACTACCTTGGTGTATTTAGTGGGGCACATTACTTGAATAACTGAGTGAGCATCCCCCACTCCAGATTTTGCCTCCGTTTTCACGTCTGTCACTTCTTCCTTAACTGTATTCTCCAAATTAAGCTTACAGCTTTTTTAACCTGGTTTGATTCATGCCTCTAGCTCTTCATTTCTACATCATTATTCACCTTCTCCCTTTATGAATAAACTAAAGAATTTGACAATGATGAGACTGCACATTGCTGAAACTACCCTGTATAATGTTAGCCTGCAAGTGTCACATCATTTCTTTATATTTTCTACCAGTATAGAGACTTCGTGCTTAGACTGGAACAAGAACAGTGCTCTGCTCCACGCCTCCGTACTGCCCTGTGTAGAAGGGTTCACAGATACATTTGTAATGACAAAATTACTATGATTAACAAATAGGATATAAATTCTAGAAGCCTATTAAATGTCCATTTGCAAAATCTTCTTGGAAAAAGTGAGGGTTCAAAAAATTTGGATAACTCTAAAATATTTGTTACAACTTTTAGGAAAGTCAGAGCCCTCAAGAAGATGAAGCTTTCTGACCTTGAGGTCCTAAGTTTTTGGAAGAAATACGTCAGACTTCCAGAGGCAGCTTTTGGTTTTGCTAGCAAGCTCCAGCTTTGCTCAGGTATGTTTCAGCATGTACATTGTAACCAGGTTTGCCAACACCAATCTCTCATACATTACAACACTCTCAATTTATGGAAAGAAGTAAGAATGGTCTCCAGGACCCATGTCAATGGGGTCAAATAAGTAGATATCATACATCAAAGCAAGAAACTAGTAAAACGTCTTACCAATAATCACATTCAATACATGAGAAAACGGATGACATCATGCATACATGACATGATCTCAGTGAAGTAACCTAAGGAGAAAAGAACAGAATAAAACAGTATAGATTTACTCAACAAAAAAACATAAACAAAAAATTTAACTTGAAATTCTAGGCATGACTGCTCTAGCAATGCTGCAACAGTATGTGAAATGTGAGCCTCATGTCTGCCAGCACCAAGAGGATTTCAATATCACAAGCCCTAATGATTTCTATAGCCTCGTTGTAGCATTCTCTGAAAGAAAACACAGGACTGGATCAATGTAGTCATTGACTGACTTAGTGCATGGATAACTGATGCACGTTAATACAGTCTACATCCAACTGGAGTGGTCCTCAGAATTACAAGTAAAGGTATAACAATGCAGTCTTCACTTTAACCTGAGCAACAGCTGAATTGACTTTTCCAGCTCTGTTTTCAAGTAGACACTGCTAGCTCCATTGCAAGGCAGTCCTGCAAGCCCCCAAGCATCCTCTCCACAGAAAAAATGGAGTATGGTTAGGTGAATTAACCCATCATAGCACACATCTGAACCATTTAAAAGTACTTTGCACTTCTAAAGCATCTCCGTGGAGTATACTGATCTATAGGTGCTTTAGATATACTCTTAAAAATCTCACAGGAGACGGTGAGAGATAAGAATCAATATTGTCATTTTATAGATAAACAACTAGATTAAGCAACCTACCAAAGGCTATACAAATTTTTATACTACTTGGTAATAAACTGGAATTCTATTCCATTACTGAGATGCCTATATTCTTTTCTCCTAGGCTATAAAACTGGACTTTCTCTCAACAACAACGAGCTTGCCTGTAGCATACAATTGTTCTGCAACTTTACAGCTTCCTTTCTTTCCTCTATTTGTTTGTTGTACTGACCCAGTATCACCTCTGTAACACGGAAACCCTGACACACCATGAAGTCCTGCTTTCTGACATAAAAGAGCAAAGTGATTAGAGAATAAGTGTTCAGCTTGTAAAATTAGATTATATATACTGTACACACCGTATCCCTTTTTTAAGTGCTGCAGAAGGGATCTTGTCAGTGCAGACAAGGTCTGAACTGTGTCCTAGGCGTTACGCTGTTTATTTCAATAGAAAAGTGACCAGGAGGAAATCCATCTAACCAATAAAATTAACACCATAGTTCACTGGTATCCAGAGGCCAATGGTCAGCCATAGGTTTTAGATGTTTTGGGGGATGAGTATCTAGCAACCAATGATTCATCCAGCTAATATAACTATTCAGGGTAAACAAATATAGAATCTCAAATACAATTTTTACAAGTAATAAAGCCCTGCATATCTTCTCCCCAAGTATTCATCTTAAACTTTGACAAGTTCAGCATTTAGCCCATTTTTTCATTTTTGCACAGAAAAACAACTAAAAAATAATTCTGTTCACCCTGACTATTTTTTAAAGAGAAATAAGAGGAAATTGAGAGTCTAACCTTTCAATAACCAGAATTACACTAAATAGAATTTCATATTGTGCTTCAGGATAATTAGGTTGCCTTTTTTGGTGTTAGTTTGGTACATTTCAACAGGAAAAACTTCCTGTCTAGTGAATTGAGAGAGTAAATTAGCAGGGCAAATTGAGGCATGATTACTCATAGTACAACTGCTGAAATAATTACTGTAGTAAACTTTCTTACCTGGTATATATCTGCTATATTGACTGATTATTTTTAATTAGCAGATAAAAGTCTCAATATACTGTTAACTTTTGAATATTTGCAAAATATTTTTGAGTACTTTGATTTTTTTTTCTTGGTTTTCCTTTATGTAAACTCATAATTCTAATTTCGCTATTAGAAACAGATCAATCATGAGAGTAATTTATACCTCCTGGTTTATTCAGCATGGACTAGTTCTAAATTTAGACCAGATGGACAATTACTTTTTTGATGCCACACAAAGTCTACCACATTAAGCAAGAATATAAGATGTAACTGACTTCTTAGAAATAAAAAGAATATCCTTGTGTTAACTTATTCAGCATACGGTCATCATAACTCTTTGGAGAATTATGTTTTCATGTATGTACCATTAGCTGGAGATTTAACAAGGAACATTATACACACAGTACAAATTTTAGCTCCATTACACTTTCTAAGGAATACTGAGAAATAATTTATTATGATCTCTGTTATAAAAGCTTTTATTTCTTAAAAAAAAAACTTCTTACGCCCCTTAATTTTCTATTTGATGTAATTTTGGAAGGTCTCAGAAATTATATCCCAGTTATGAGCAACCTCAAATGAGGAAAAAGTGCTGTCAAAAAAAATATAATCCTGGTATAAACAGAACTAATATATAGATTAAAATCATCCATTTAAAATTCAATAGCTAACTCCTTATAGATATGCTGGTATACTTGCTTCTGTATTTTCATTCACACTTTTTAAAAAGTCTGTTGATGACTAGTCTAGTCAGATATTAGGTATGTTGAAAACTTTGTGAAGATTTTAATTTTATCTACTAAAAAGAAAATACCTGAATATTTTCACGTCTAGAACTACCAACAATTTTTCTTTTCCAGTGAAACAATCTCACTTAATACCATGGGTCAATCAAGTGTTTTAGTCTCAGGAGAAAGTGGAAGAAAACACTTGAAAATGGCTGGAAAAAAATCTAAGTTCCAGAAGGAGTTTTGAAAAGGTGGACTCAAGGTCAGTAAAGTGCTAAATGCTGTTCCTGACTCTTGCCAATCCCTTGGTGATCCAGTTCATACAACAAGTTGATTAGAACAAGCAGAGCTGACTGCCTTAAAGATGCCTTGTAATTGGCCACAGTGCATCTGTTAGACTTGTAAAAATAAGGTATATTTTATAGAAAGCCATGGCATACTTGTTTACACATCTTTGAAGAGGAAGAACAGATGCTTAGTTCCTTAAAAGATATAAATACATATGCTGTTATTTAAGTCATAAAGATGCATAAACACACATTTTTAAAAAATCATTCTCAATTTCCCTTAATGATTTGAAGAGCTGTGTAGCTTTTACATCTAATCAGAGTAGATAGCAGCCTTTATATGATGAAACTATTTCTCAGATCAAAATTCAACTGTATTTAAGAAGCATTTCCAAGTTAGAGTAGCCCTGCTCTGTTAAGCCTGTATGCAGAAAGCACAATGATCAAATTAAGGAATGTCAAAGTGTTTTGGAGGTGACTCTTCTATCTAGAGAACAAATACTTCTATTGACCTGAATCCCAATAAACTGTCATTATTATGTGCCAACCAGTCATTTTTATATTAAGAATAAGCTAGTACATGTAGAATTGATTTAAAAAGGTAAATGCTCTTGGGATCTCATACACTGAAATTAAGCTCAACAAGCTCCTAGGAAAGCTAAACAAACTGCCCAAGGTTGTGAAGCTTTGTTTAGGCTGGGGATACTGGAAAAAAAGTAAGAGAGGATTTTAAGATTTTTAAGGAGGTCTTCCAAAAGACTCACTTGTTAAAGCACCTGATGGATACTTTAGCTAGAAAGAGGATTGGTTTAATTTTTTTCTCACCAATATATCCATGAATTTAATATATTTAGAACCAGTTTAGAACATTTTAGACTGCAACAGTTGACCTAGCAATTTGTTGACCATACTAAGTCTCTAGCTGTAACACCAACTTATCTTCTGCCTTAATTTCAAGGGCACTTCTTTTACATCTGTAGGTCATCAAAGAGGAAGCCATGTGCATGAAGCTTCTAGAATGGAAGAGATAACATTTCTAAACTATAGCAACATAATGCACTAGAACATAATTATATTTGAGGAGGAATCAATACATTCTTTTTATATGCATTCCTATATAGGCTTTCTAGACACAGTACATGTGTAGCTTTCAACAAGAACCTTAGAAATTTTGTTTTCAAAAGTTTCAAAATATATTTAGAGTCATAGAGTCATAGAATCATAGAATGACCAGGTTGGAAAAGACCCATCAGATCATCGAGTCCAACCATTCCTATCAAACACTAAACCATGTCCCTCAGCACCTCGTCTACTCATGACTTAAACACCTCCAGGGAAGGCGAATCAACCGCCTCCCTGGGCAGCATATTCCAGTACCTAATGACCCTTTCTGTGAAAAACTTCCTCCTAATCTCTAGCCTAAATCTCCCCTGGTGGAGCTTGAGGCCATTCCCCCTCGTCCTGTCCCCTGTCNTACAACAAAATCAAGTTTTTACCAAAATTGCACCTATACAAATAAATTCATGGTTCAGCCAATAGGTTTCACTGAAAGTCACCATACAAAAAACCAACACAAAACAAAAAAAAGTTTTATTAAAAAATAAACACAACTGCATATTATAACAACTAATTTGACTTTATTTGAAAGTCAGTAAAATTATCCACCTGACTTTGTAACACTGGTGTCTGACAAACAACAAATTCAAAACTCTTTCAAAACAAAGCTGTTCTGTGATTGACATGTAGTAAAAACAATACTACAGAGTTACCAAGACACTGAGTGAACAAGAAAAAGAGAGTGTAAACTGGAAACCAATCTCATTTTATTAACTTAGTCAGAATTGCACAAAAAGCCTTATTTTGACTCTAACAGAAGAGATATTTTGATGCCCTCCCTTTTAGCAGTGTTAAAAATCACTTCACCTGGACTGCAACAATTTGGGAAAGAACTCCATAACAGTTGTATCTGTGCAAACCTTATTTTATGCTCACTTAGAGCTTCTGTATTTCTACAGATTCTATGTGTAAAAGGATTATGAAGTCACTGTGAGCTTTTCAGTTTGTATGGATTTCTTCTAAAAACTGCAGTTGGATGCATGAATTACTAGGTGGAATTCCACGACCGCTCATGCAGAAGGCCAGACTGGATGACCATAATAGTCCCTGTTGGTCTTAGAATCTATGAGTCAATTAATATATGAATCTGATATAATTTCGAGGCTTGTTTTCATGGATCCACTTGAGATTAAATATAAATGGTTAAGCTTTAATTATTTTAACATCTGATATTTGTCAAGCAAATTACTTCAAAAATCAAACCATGACTTTCCATCCTGGTGAAAACATTTAATTACACTAACTACTAGTAAAATTAGTTCAATCTGGTCTCAGATGCTTTTGGTTAGTGTTAAATACTGACATGTCTATTTATCATCCCTCTGGGTTCTAACACTCAGTAACGTTTCCCAGTTCCATCAAGGAAAATGTTCATGCACTCACCTGCAACAGAGGCAACAAAAACAGCTACCTGTGCCTCATAAGCATTTCCAAAGAGCTGAAGAGTAATAAATACCATTACTACGGATGTAAAAACTTTATAGAAGAGCTAACAATGTGAATTTCTGTTTAAGCTTAAGAACTTTTTCAAAACACCCTCAAAACAGTAACTCTAGGTAAATAAAATGTATGTCAGTGACAAGATACCTGCAAAGCCAGCTATTCTGTTCCAGTAAAAGACAGCAATGTTTGACCACACAAACAATTGAAGATATTCTGATTATTGATAAATCACCTTTCTGCTGAGGACCTGAGAATTTTTTTGATATCATGGTTCACGTGGAGAAGATGTTACAACAGAGAGAAATACATTTTCATGAATTCTTCAACCTATTTTGTTTGCTGCATCTGCAAATTTCTTCAGAAAAATCCTTATACATGACAAAGATATTTTTGGAAGTGGGCTGACAGTGAGCTAAGCCAAGAAACAGAGCAAGTCAACCGTTTGCTTAGAAGCAGAATGTTTAAAAATGAAAACTTCACAAATATCACTGTTATGTTAAGTTTCACTTATGGTTATTAAATCAAGCATGACCACAATAAGCTGAGGTAGCCATATTGCTTTATTTTGCTCATACAGTACATTTTCTTGATGACAGTAAAGGAAGTTCCTCTAGACTCACTCTAGCACTGAAATAGCTGAAAGTAGCAAAGTGAAATATGGCAGAAAAATAACATTCACCCAAACAACATGTTACTGAACACTGTGACAACAACTGGGTTTGGTTTCAACAAGGTCATTTCTTTAAAAAAATGACACATCCTGAATGCATAACAACTCATTCTTACACTCTGATTTTCACTTACGTGGGGAGGTAGCCTGCCAAAATGCATTTTAAATGCACAGACAAAAATTAGTGTTGTTGCTCTAAAATGGAGGATTCCACAAACTCAAATCCTGTTCTAAGTCTGAGTAGCTGACTCAAAGTCTGGACATAACATTTGTGTGCTGATGAAGAGTTAACTAGAACCTATGCAACAATCTAAGGAGAGCAAGCCACGCTGAGATGAGTCTTTTAGTATTGCAGAAAAAAAACATATGTTGTGTTTCTCCAAAACCAGTATGAAACAAATTAATTCAGGTTTTTATGGATATATTAAAGCGCATAAGAGTAAAGCTAAGGTTTCATTTGTAATCTTACCTTGAGAATTTCTCCCTGCAGGGATTTGAGCAGAAGCTTACGTTGTTTTGTTGAGTTGTTTTTACCTTGGACAATAGACTAGCATTGGTGGAAAGGTGTAGTCAAATGCAAAATGCACTTCAGGCTGGTAGTTCTGAACTCCTATAATCCTCCTCTCTTGATTAACAGTTAGGGCATCCGTGAAGGACAACAGACATGGTGCAATAGGTCATTTTCCAGTCGCAACCTTGACAGTGTAATCAGATACATGGCATGCTTAATAGAGGTCAGGTAATGCAAAGATTAAAATTAACTGGAAGTCAATAAGGGAATAATAAAGGAAAATGATCACTCTGTTGCACCTACTTTGTAAGAGTAAACCTTACATTGCAGGCCAGAAGTAAAAAAAATTAGTCACAAGCGATCCAATAGGCCTTCATAAGCCCTCCAGCAAACAATTTAATGATTTCATGTACCCTTTAAACTAAGTGGCCAATCACTGTTAAATCCTTTGGTATTCATTGTAATAACATTGATCATGATGAACTCTTTTGGTATTAATGTGGATGTAATATATACCTTTTTAATTATAGAACAAGAAAATCCAATTACCCCTTTGCCTCATCAAAGTTCTTTGCTAGCTGTGACTATTTAAACATACATTATGAAACATTCAAACTGAGAGAGATTTTTGTGCTAAGCAAGAGCCAAATCCTGATGGATACTGACCACTCTTATCTTGCAGGAATTCTGGGAGGAAGACAGGGTGCTGAGCACCTCTGAGGAGATACATGGCTGTCCGCAGAATCAGGCCTTAATAACAGATGGAAAAGTAGAGGTTGTAGTGATCAGCTTCAGGAAGATCCTGAAAGGCAGAAAGCATTTGTTTATATAGTGGAGAGGAAACTCTTACGAACAGTTAACACAGATAGTAGTTGGGACAAAATTTACTCTGTAGAAAAGGAAGGGAAAATGTTGAGTTTATTCTGTGCACTTGCAGCTGAACTCTCCGTGTTTTTGATCTGGCTCCAGGAAAAAAGTTGTATTCCAGCTTAAGTCAACTGGAAGCAGAAACTCATGCCCTCTGATGCCAGTAGCCCAGTTTGCAGCCAAGCAGCCTAAATTAAGAGATATATCTTGCTGGCCTTTCTTACGTGGGTAGAGATATGTTACTTGCTGCACTATGTAGGCAGAGACTATTTACACAAGTGAGATCACCAGAATTTTTCCTTTCATCAATAACCAGAAAAAAATATCTGGAGGAAAAAAAGTAGCCTTTACAAGAGATCAAATCCTGTTTTCTTATTCAGCTCCTACTTTGGGAACAGTCTGAGAAGTTGAATATAGAGTTCAAAATTTAACTATTTTGAGATAAAAGAAAAAATAAAATTCTAGAATTAAGCAGTTGTTAGCTGATCTTCTGCTGTACATAAAGGCAGATTCAGAAATATTTAATTACACAGTGTATCAGTTGGGCTCCTACATACAGTGAGATCAGTCCATGCCAAATGATTATATTTCATTAGTTAATCAAATACGGGGAGGGGGGAGGTTGCTCAAGTACATTTATTGCTGTCACTTCTTAGCAACTGGCCAAGAAAATCTCAACTCAGAGGGTTTTTTTCTTTGGCCACCCCATCAGTTCAGTTCTATAAAAGCAATATTTGCCAGAACAGTTCCAACAGAACTTCCAGCTTTGTAGCATCACCAAATATGCCAAATATTGCAGAAATCTGGTACTGTATTGAAGGGAACCTATTAGGTAGTCTCTCTTATTCCAGTTGAAAACTACCACAAAGTCACACACACAAGAAAATTTTAATGACACCTCCAGTAGATTAATCTAGGCATAGTTGTCCCAAATGACAAGCAATAGCAGAGGTGGCAAAGCACACTGCTTGTAGGGGAGTATAGTGTCTGACTAGGGATCAGGGGAGTTATGTACTACTATGACATATAAATATACTTAAACAATACATGCTTTTACAGTGAAATGGCATTGTAATCATGTCAGACTGTAATTTGCAAGATATCACTGAGCATTTACGAGATAATTGCCTGATTTCTATAGCTCCAATGCAACTCAAACCTGTTAATCTCAAAAGTAGCGTTCCGAAAGAACAATACCAAATTTTCACAATGCTTTAAGGCTACATGAGGCAGTATAGGATTAATAAAGATATTTCAAATGTATTAAACATTGCTCTTTCTTTAAAAATTACATTATAAAAATCTTTCTTAAACATTTTTTGAATAAAGCCTCATTACTCACAGTCCAAAGAAGTTCATTAGGAGAAGATCATTTTGGAAAGCATTCAACTAACTAGCCTTTCTTCTCAGCAGTGAATTACATTAGCTACTTCCTAGTTATTTAAATCTTGAAATAAAAGATGTAAACGCTACAGTGACATCTTAAGATCATTGGTAAGGCAGGTCTTGCATGCACAAAAATGCCCAGCTGGTCTGGAGATAAAACAGATTGATAATTAGTTGCAAAATGTAACATTTCATCAGGAATATTTTGAATAATCCAATTTATCTTTGTCAGATATGCGGCACATATTTTTCTTTGGAGACTCTTTGTTCTTTAACATAATATTATAATTTCAACCTCCTAATTAAAGCACCAGTCGGTCAGACCTGCCTTGATGTCACGCCGCAGATCGTAGGCTGACTGCACTGCACAGAGATAAGGTGCCTGCCCTAAGCCACATGCCACCACTAACTACCGCGGCGCCTGCTGCCTCCCACCATCCTACTGAGGCTGTAACTGGTTTGATACGGGGAGATCAAAGCCAGACGGTTTGAAGGGAGGAGGGCCTGACTCCACTGGCTGGTCTGTGCGAGCACGACTGGTGTAGAGCAGCTGGGACCGCTATTTCTGTGCACTCTCAAAGCAGAAGAAGTAGCCCGACAGCGTGGGCTCCTACCAGCTCAGCTTTCTAATTAACTGATAAAAATGCTCTGTCCTGCGTCACTGCCCCAGCCGGCTCTGGCAGTGGAGGGTTCCGACAACCATCCCGCAGCCCTTCTGCCGCTTTCTGCTTTACCTCATCCTGGCAATACAATATTCACACATCAAATGGCGATCAGATGAGTGAGGACTGCCTGGATTTACCAGAAGGGAAAGGCGAAGCCTCGCTGGGAACAAGGCAACAAGGAGGGCAAGAGTGGGCTAAGGGGTGCAGGATGCATCCAGCGGTGCTGCCATTGCCATCGCTACTGGTACCTCAGCAGCACAGAACAGTCCCAGTCTCACATACTGGTATCACCTTTCTTGTCCTAACCTCCTGCTTTACCTTTTGGAAAAAGAAGACCCTGTGTTTGCATGGCTCAGAGGAGCTTCTTAGTGTCTGTGATGCAGATGGTAATGCTTTAAGCAGGAGCACAGCACCTTCAAAAACGAGCTACAGCTCGACCTGCCAGTAGCAAGCACCATGGCATAAGGCAGAAAAGAGGTAAAACCAGCCACCCTGGCACATGCTACTGCTCTTTCCCGTGGTCTTTCTGCCTGAGGGACAGGTACTATGTCAGAAACATGCAGGTACAGAGGTCATTCTGTCTCTGCTGCAATTACAGTTAAATGCCCGCTGTCTTTCACAGCTCCAGACTTTAGCCTCAATGCAGGTAAGGGTATTTCTTAAGTAACATTGCTTATAAATGCACCCAGTGTGTCAGCCAGGAGTACTTCAGTAGTATCAAAGAACCAAAAGACCTGCTCTTGCAGTGCTGCCAAGTGACTTTGGGACAGTTCTGCCCAGCAGAGCAGAATCTAGGCTTTCCCAGCCTAGATTCACACATGCTGTCATTTCAGGGAACAGCTAACTAATATGAGTAGGTTTTAGCCAAATTTAGGGAAAATATTTTCTCAAAAGCAATACTATAACCAAATTTCTCACCTGGCAGAGACAATACTTAAAGGTTTTCTAATAGCTCTTGTAATACAGTAGCCTTGCTCCTCCTCTTCCTTGCAATTCAAGTACTCATTTACATTGAGAAATAGGTTCAAAGTTCCCCTCCACCACCAGGGCTGTGTCTTACACTGTTAAGGGCTGAACAAGCATTTGGGATCTGCAACAATAACAACTCATGCCCACCCCATGCACTTTAAAATATTGATCACATCACTGGCAATAAACTGTGCAATTTATAAAGTAAACTCTTCTCATGCAATGCTTTGACTTTTTTTAATTTCAGCTAATATTTATATTAAAAAACATAATTTCAGGACCTATACTAAAGTGTTGTGCTAGTTCTTTCCGAAACTATCTTCAATAAGAGATGGAAGGCATGTAGTCTTATCAGACTGAACCTCTGATATGATAATGATATCTGTACCACCCAGAAAGTAGGTCACAGTAATCCTTCATAGCACTTTTTGCAACCTACTCAGGGACTACAAGCCCAGCTATTTTAGAGGTAATTCTAAATTTCTTTAATAAGATTTTATTGGATTCAGATAATTGATCCGATTATTGAAACTTGGGGAAAGTGCTATTGACCTGAATATATACAGCAGTAGTTCTCTTTTTCAAATGAATTTGGGTCATTACAAACTTATTGTCTCTTCCTAATGTCAGAAAAGGCGCTCGCTACACACCTGATAAACAGATGCTGTTCCCATGGTCCTGTCCTGTGTTAGCATGAACTTCACAGACTACGGGGGCACCTCATTCCTCCTGGTCTCACAACAGGCCAGAGGACTTCAAGCCCAAGTTCAGCACAGTAGGATTGGTTTCTTATAACAATGAGAATCATCATTTTTCTTTCTTAAAATATTTTTTTTCTTTTTTGTTTTGTTCTTCCATAGTAGACAACATCAACAGATATCTAAACCTCTGCAGTTACCTGACATCTTTTGTCTGGTACTCCAACTATTTCTGACCACTCAGTGCTACAGAACTGCAATTTATTTGCTGCCTTACTTTTTAATTAATCCCCATACCTATATCTATAAATCTTTCTCCATAACCTTTGAAATATTTGTTTCCATAGAAGCTAGTCCAACTGACTCTCCCANATGAACTTCACAGACTACGGGGGCACCTCATTCCTCCTGGTCTCACAACAGGCCAGAGGACTTCAAGCCCAAGTTCAGCACAGTAGGACTGGTTTCTTACAACAATGAGAATCATCTTTTTTCTTTCTTAAAATATTTTTTTCTTTTCTGTTTTGTTCTTCCATGGTAGACAACATCAGCAGATGTCTAAACCTCTGCAGTTACCTGACATCTTGTGTCTGGTACTCCAACTATTTCTGACCACTCAGTGCTACAGAACTGCAATTTATTTGCTGCCTTACTTTTTAATTAATCCCCATACCTATATCTATAAATCTTTCTCCATAACCTTTGAAATATTTGTTTCCACAGAAGCTAGTCCAACTGACTCTCCCATGCTTCCCTCAGAGAATGAGAATCACAGCTTGGAAGCCATTGTTAATTACATGTCCTCAGAGTTCCTCTTCTTCATTACCTGACTTGCTGCCCAATCTGCGTAAGAAGAGACATCAGCTTCACTGCACAGGTCCTTTTGCAGAGCCAGTAGACTTCCCTACAAGATGATGTGGTGTGGTTCAAAGTAGATGGTCCGTGGCAACCTTTCTCCCCCTGCCATCTGCCCCAGGAGGGTGGAAGAGCTCAGATTGTCCTCCTTTGCCCCACCTGCTTGGTGCTCTTGTAAACTTAGAGACACACACACACACACAGGTAAAGGCTTTACCTAGGAAGAAAAGAATGACATTTTGCCACGTCTTGCAGTTTATCAAGCCTCAGTACAGGGCAACCAGGCTGCTCTGATTGTATGGCTATGCCCCACTGGCTGGGCTATTGCTCACCCTATTTCCTTGCTTTAATGCAATGCACTTGATTAGATCTCACACACCAGATACAGCTGTGATGAGCATAATAGAAATACTCACAGAGACAGAAATCTGGAACAGTCTCATTCCCACTGGTCATATATAATGTTACCGAAATTATTTGTACAGCCATGTCATGGACCTACTTCTATCATCCCGGATCAGTTCCCGATGACTGACTTTCCACAGAAGCAATGTCTTGCATTCAAGAGGAGCTAGAAAAAAAGTCAAAACCTTTTTTTTTTTAATACTCCTCAGCTATATATTTATCAAAACAAAACTTTTCTTTGACCTTAATAACCCATGTTAATTTGATGATGAAGAGACTTTTTACTTGAATTTTGCTTTTTACAAGGTTTTATTTTCTTTTTTTTTTTTACAAATTATAAGCCCCACTCTTGATACTTTAAGAATTTTTTCTTCAGGTACTTTCTGTCCTAAAGCAAAAGGCTTACTCCAGATACTACAGTTCTAGCCTGTTAGCAGCTCAAAGGTGGTGGCAGTATTATTCTCTTTCAACCAACAACTTTGAATTTTTGAATTACATGAAACTGAAACAATGGCTTTGTCTACATGAGTATGAACACAAAGATGTGAAGTATTAATTATCAAGTTCAAAATAAATGCTTATAAAAACCTTTAAGACCATCTAATATTGCAAAACATTATGTCACCCTCTTTAAAGCATGGCCCTCAATGATCTCCAAGACTGGCCAGGAGCTTCTCTCTGAGCTGCATGTGGTGATGATAGAGGAATTCTCCACACAGGTTTTAGGTACCTGAGCAGGAGATGACAAGTCCCTCCCATGCTGAAGACCAGATGGTGACCACCAGCTGCTGAGCCAAAGCCATCCTTAGCTTACAGCCTTGAGGATCCACCAGAACCTTACTCTAGCCCTTGACAGTCAACCGATTTGATTGTACTTTTATGTGATATTTTTTCCTTTGCTTCTCTTTTGTATTTTAGTTTGCATTGTTGTGGAATTACAAGCTCTAATTACATAAATAAACAGCCAGAAACAAACCTAAACTTCTGGGATTCCTGAGGAGTTTCTCTTCCCTGCAGACACACTGTCCATTTTGAGGTTCCGAGTATCTTTTCTTCTCCCCTTTTTACCTCCTCGTGCTGCCTAGAGGGAAGCATTTGTCACTAAGTGAGAGTCTGTGTCTCAGACTTCTAAGAAAATCATAAACAGTCTGCAGTCCCTTATGAAAGCAAAAAAAACAAATGTGTGAAAGGCAAAATCAACTATCTTTAATTTATGTATCACTGAAAATCTAATTGCATTCCTTAGAAGTATCAGAAACGCCTCAAAGTGTTGCAAAACACATGAG
The DNA here is from genome assembly GCA_013389865.1 of Piaya cayana. Classification (NCBI taxonomy): domain Eukaryota; kingdom Metazoa; phylum Chordata; class Aves; order Cuculiformes; family Coccyzidae; genus Piaya; species Piaya cayana. The sequence goes on from WAAB01001243.1 coordinate 694,446, forward strand.
AGTTTAGACCATCCCTTGGGAATATTCCATCCATCTCCTGCTACCCTCTGTCTGATGCTGAAGGAGCCGACTCAGCCCTACAGGCTTCATCTCAACAAAAGTCCCTGGCTGGGGTGCAGGTCCCCATCGCCTTTAGGTCAGACAGTGGCAGAGGCCATTTTCCTCACTAAGTTCCCATTAAATATAATTTTATTTTCTTTTTAACCCTAGACACTGTTTAGTTAGATGTGAGAAAAGAAAAATCTTCAACATCATGAGGAATTCTGAGATTTTTCCAAACCCACTAAGAAATTAAATCTGCCATTTAAGAAGTCCTGCAGCATCAACAGGTGCAACTCCTGAAAGTACCTACATAAAAACAGTGAATTCCTGCAAACATTCCTTAATAGAACTGAACAGAAAAGATAATGTTACCTGGGATTTTTTCAAAACCCCAAATTTCTACGGCAAGATAAAACCCTCCATAAAATTTTATAATCTTGTATAAAGAGTGCTGCATAAATGTTGTTTATTTCTATTAACAACAAGATTTTTATTTAAGGTTCTCATATAGCTCAGCAGGCTTTTCAGGCATGATTTAAGATAGTCAAAGCTGAGACCAAGCCAGTGAGATGCATTTTCCCAAAAGTCAATTGAAACATCAGGTTGGTAGGAGAGCATTGACATAGCAAGTACAATATTCTTCCCCTTCCCTATTCCAAGATGCACAGCACAGCATATGGACACATAAAAGCTGAACCTGTTTCTGGCAGCTGCCGAACACGGGAGCATCCAGGTTTCAGCACTGGAGGAACCGGAAAAAAAATGTAATAAAAGACACCTAGTATCTTCTACTAAGACTAGCACCCAGCTGTGAAGATTTAGGGGATTACTGTAACTTCACAGAACTTTTATTTTTCTTTGCACGGTTTGGTAGTGAAAAGATGTTAAATATATGCAGTACTAGAACAATAGCTAATAACGTTAGCTCAGGAATTTGATTTTTTTTCCTGCTTTATCTATATATTATTTTGCTGTAGACTCACAAGAAAGATATCTATAAATCTATAAATCTCAAACTCAGGTTTTTACTTTCTTTTTGTTGATCCTTGCTAGTGAAATAATTGCAAGTATAGTTAGTTTGTGTATAATCAATATCCTCCTGCCAACATTAATGGGACATGTGATAACATAAGGCAATCCCTCTTCAAAACAAATTACTGACACTTCCTATAAATCATTTGTGAAGGGTTTTTTTTTTTCCAAACCAAAAATAAGCAAGAAGTATGTACTTTGTGTGCACAGTCATAGAGTCATCATTCGAGAGAGCGATAGATTATCTGTGTATAATACAACCTTTCATTACAGGTTTATGTTGGATGGGCTGCAACATTTTATATAAACTAAATGGTATATAACTCAGCTGCAAGCTGAGATGTGTTGTCGAGCTTAACGAAGTAAATGTATGAATAGTGGAAAATACCCCTTTTTCACCTGACAGAAGCAATCATCTTTTGATAGACTGAATAAATATGCCATTTCCGATCTGAAAATCACCATTACAGTAAATTCTGAGAGCACAAATAAGAAGATGCCACTAAAAAAAATCTGTTAACATTGGTGTGTATTAGCAGTCCTCTTTTAAAAATCCTTTTGTTTTTTTTAAAAAAAAAACAAAACAGGTTTCAGCTACTTCAATAAAACCCTATTTTAATTAATCCACTTAAGAAACAGAAAAAATATTACTTATGCCAAATGGAGCCAAGATATACACTGAGATACACAGTAAACTTGCAATCTTGAATTAATTGTAATGCAAAAGCAAGCTAAAGTCAGCGAGAAGAGGAAAAAGTAAGAAAGAAAACAGCACCCAAATTAAAGAACTAGTTCTCTCCAGCAGTTTGGTCAGCAGCTCTGCCTGTCATCAGGGGATAAATCAATTTGCAGCAGCTGCGGACAGCTATTTAAGTGTGAGTCCTGAATAGCTTAATTGGGGAAGTGTTTTAAAAGTTGAAGGCACAGAGTCATGCTGAGTTCACATTGTATGTTCAGGCATGTGTGCAAGCATGTGCACACATGCTCTTCTACGCGGTTCTTAAGAAAGTCTCTTGGCCCTAACTCCTGAAGTCTGCAGTGATGATGTGCTTCTCTCTCCCCATCAGTGAAGCTCCCAAATCTTGCTGTTACCTGATTTGCAGAACTTTCTCAAATAAAAGAGAAAAAATTATAATGCCAAGGGGATTATGGGACTGATTTAAAAGGTAAAATTTAACTTTTAAACACAGCTGGGCCTCTATATTCTTTTGAGGATGGTGGTGCTGAGAGATGAGAGGACCAGTGGTAGAGGGTGCATCCAGCCCTGGCAACAACATTCAAAAGCGTTGGAAAATATTCAAGGCACCACAAAGGGAAGATGCAACTCCTGGGAAACACCTTCCTCAGTTCCAGCAGCTAATAGATAAAGAGATTACATATCCCTTAACTTTACCTCATCTAGTGCAAATATTGCTGCCCAAATTTCTAATTGCTTGAGTTTTAAACTCGTGACCCTCCAAACTTCTGGAACTCTTGTTTGAGAGTCCTACAACTCACCTGCAAAATGCCTGTCTCTTGTCATCAGACTGAGATGTTCTCTGGCCACTCCTGTATTTTTGCATCAGCAGTAAGAGGGGAAAATGGTTATCCACAACAGCTTCCTGAGTGCTATTCATTACTCGATACCTCTTTGCCATTTTTGTTCTTGTTAGCCGCAAAATTTATCTTCCACTCCTGTCATGTTCTCATCATGCACAAATCTAGCCCTCCATCTAATCATTTCCATCAACTGTCTATGAACTTTTTATATTTCAGCTGTACCTTTTTTGAAATGGAAATGAATACAGCATTCAAGGCAAAGGCACATCACCTTTTTATGTAACGATATTCAAATATTTCAGAACTATTTTCTTTCCTGTATTTGCATACTTCCTGTGCTGTGATTTGCTTTTTATCACAGAGAAAATGGTTTCAGTGAAGAGAGCACAATGTGATGCTGGTAAAGAGGCTGGAGAACAGGCCTTATGAGGAACAGCTGAGAGAGCTGGGGTTGTTTAGCCTGGAGAAGAGGAGGCTGAGAGGGGACCTCATTGCTCTCTACGACTACCTAAAAGGAAGTGTTGGAGAGGAGGGAGCTGGGCTCTTCTCCCAAGTGAGAGGGGACAGGACAAGTGGGAATGGCCTCAAGCTCCGCCAGGGGAGGTTCAGGCCAAACATTAGGAAAAAATTTTCACAGAAAGGTTCATTGGGCACTGGCAGAGGCTGCCCAGGGAGATGGTTGATTCACCCTCCCTGGAGATGTTTAAGGCATGGGTGGACAAGGTGCTTAGGGGCATGGTTTAGTGATTGATAGGAATGGTTGGACTCGATGATCCAGTGGGTCTCTTCCAACCTGGTTATTCTATGATTCTATGAATAAACTGGACTTGGTGAAGAGAAGTTGTCTGGTTATCATTGTTGTTGACATAAAGTGGGTCCTCTATTTTCTCCATACTGCAATTTTGCCCCTAAGGATGAAATGAAGATTAGATCTCATTAGCAGTACACTCTGAACCCATCTCATACTGAGCACTGTAGATACACTTATCACACCTCCTAAAGAGAGTAAGTTCCTCTATGCAGCATACAACTTACATTGATGTCCTTAAGGAATCTGACCAGGTAAGGATCACAAGCAAAGACTGTTTTTTCTCAATTCAAGCACTCAGATCTTCCACTCATGTGACTCCATCTGAAAGAGCAGTGTACCAGGCACTGTGAATACCATTTACTCTGCTCAAAAATGTTAACTATATTGCATAAATACTACTCTGCTTGTAGGGGGACCGTGCTTGCTCTGTCTAAATCCATTTGCTTTCAAATGTTTAATAAAGGCACTTCAGAAGCTGTTTCTTTACTCATGAATGGAAGTGACAAAACTGTATTATTTTTCCAAATATTGGAACCTCAATAATGTATCACGCTAATCTCCTAGCCACAAAGGTATTTTATAACTAAAGCAGGGTGTTTTTTATGGGTCAGATGTTGTTGTCCTACTGTACCACAGCTTGTATCCTCCTGATACCACACATGTTTGTTCTCTACTTAATTTTTAATGTATGAATTTGTTTTTATATTAAAATTCAATAAAATTTTAATTATAAAACATAATATATCACACTGAAGTATATATATCTGCAGAGACACACATCTGTGGTTTTACAACAGATGCTTGTATCTGTGCAAATATTTAAGATGCAGATTTTACCACTAAAATGAACATATATTCAGCTTGATTACAGCTGAAACTTTCAGGTAGGCCAAGTCGAATGCACCTAAGGAATTCCCTGATCTCAGTGGAAGCAGGAAGTTGATAACTAGACACTTGAATAGCACCAGGGGCAAGGAGGAAAAGACAGAGCTAGAGTCAAAAGAAGGTTAAAAAATTAAGAACCTCTAATATGTTTAACTAGTGTTTCTACAAATGTGATTTTATATATCTGAATGCTTTATAATTTGATCAGTGTTGTTTTTAATCTCAAAGAGCATCTTTTATACCTTTTTTTCTAAGCCATAAGTCTACTTAGTGTTCACAGGCAAAAGCAATATTTTTCTGTAGGTATCTCATTTAAAATAGGCACTACGTATTTTGTGCAAGAGGCTCTTTGGTAGGACTCTAAATATGCAGAAATCTATTGCCCTTCACTTTGTAAACCAGATGTAAATATCTGCCATTCCTGTTGTGCTCCATATTTTATTTCCTATAAGTATTTCACAGATGAAAGAGTAGAGTCTGACGTACAATTCATAAGAAAACTGGGATGAGAGAGAGGGGATGAAAATACAAAGGAATTATCAATAGAAAACTCTTATTTCTGCACTTGCTTAAAACACTCCAAAGGTTTTTTGCAATGGTCACACAGCTATGAAACAAAAGTAGCCCCTGTGAAAAAATAAATGAGATGGGAGCAGAAGAGGGCCCTATGGAGAGTAGTAATGCAGACATTTTGAGAGAAAAACTATATCAAGATGGTTTTTTCAGCTTAAAAAGCAGCATTCCCAGTTTTGCTAGTGCAATTTTGAAATTACTCTACAGGTGTTGATGGAGCACTCTGGATTTACATCGACATAAGCAGGTGCTAAATTTGGTTCATGACATTCAGGGAGGCAGCCCTGGGATGTAACATGAGCCTACACCACTGCACTAGTCCTCAGAGTGGCTGTGATGAGCCTCTTACACAGTCCAAACCACACGGAGATTTGAGGTCAACAAAAAGCCATTATGAATTTGGTGCTTGGCCAGGATGAAGGAGCCATTGAAAGTTCCTTTCTCAGCTCCTTTATCTCTCTTATCTCACCCCTAACTTCCACTTTCTCAGCTTACACTTTCAAATGAGAAAATGGAATATTTAAATCCTCATCTGAATAATAAATAAAAACAAATCCCCATAAATTATCCAGAAAGCCTACAACAGCACACTACAACTAGCTTTGCAGTACCTTGTACACATACGAACACTTAAATTGGCATCTCATACTTTTTTTTTTTTTGCAGTAAGCACTACCAACATTCTCTTTAAAGACATTCAAGATCCAGTTCCTGAAATGTGGCATATTTTCCTATTCATTGCCCACACCGTAAGGCTGACCCACATAATTTTAAGCAAGAAACTGAATTCTTAGCCAAACCCCACAGAGATTACGTGAGATATTGTTTTAACTGTTTGATGAACTCTTCCTATTGCTATTTGTCATTAATTTTGGAGAAATAAAGTGAATAAACATTTTTCACCTGGGAGCATGAAATTCTAAAAATGAGGTTTTAGCAATGAAACCATTTTTCAGGAGGGAAAAAGGAGAAATCTGAGTCTGAGACCAAGGTCTGTAGGTTGTCTACATGTTTAAAATATTAATCAGTTTGTAACCTTTCTCCTCTGGAACAAAAAAAAAATGAAAAAGAAAAGGAAAAAACCGAAAAAAAGACACAGCACATAGAGCCAGTAACGCTCACAACTTGACAGACCGTAAGATGATCCTTTCTCAGAAAAAAATCTATCACCAATTTAACTCCTAAAACAGAGTTAGTTCCCAGGGCTGCTTTTTTAAAAGAAATGAAATAGCTGCTTGTTTTCTTAAAAGTAAGAAACGGCTGATGCTAATGATGAGTTTCTGTCATAATTGCAGCAAGCTGTCATCAACAAGAAAATGCAGCTAAGACCCTGCGTTGGCAGAACTCTTGGGAAGTATAGGAAAAGAGTAAAATCTATGTCAAACTTCTGCAGATGGTGCAGATCTATACCCTCTATTAGACTCCAAAATAATATGCTGTCTGTCACCCCTTTTTATACTAAAAAAGCCATTATTAATAATCTTCTTGGCATTTAACACTCTGATTTGCTTTTTAAAATGATAATTCCAACTGAAGTTTTTAACAGCATAAATAAACTAACACCTTTGTGTTTCATTAATGTCAGTGCTGTTTCTGAGGAGTTTTCCCTTTCTTCTTGCCTTTTCCTTCTTTCAGAGAAATCTGAAACGCACCCTCTTAGACTTTCAAATATGACACACAGATCTATTTTTAAGCACCTATTTTCAGATGTAGAAATAAACTCTTCCCTTATTCGTGTCTTTTTTTAATATTGTGGGAAAAACACCCAATATTAACCTTCCCTTCTTTCTCAGCACTCCCAGACAGTTATTTTGCTGTTCATACTGGACACATTGGGAACTCTGAATGTGCAATGAGAGCATGGCAAGCCCAAAGTTCAGTCTCCCTCTCCCTTTATGAACTACTGATAATAAACTGGATATTGGCACAATACTCAGCCTTTTGAGAATCACTCTGTTACAGGTGTTGTTGTTTTGGAAATCATCAATTTTATATTTCTTTTACTTATAAGAATGAAAACTGGACCCTAAAAACCCCTTGTAATTCAGTCTAGCAGTGATGAAAATACAAATATTACCATAATCTGAGTATGAATTAAAAGTCTAAATATATTATGGATTTACTTATATTTGTACACAAGGGAGTTCATCAAAACAGATCTCAAGAGCTGAAAAACATTTTTTTCCTTAAGCACAGCTTTTCTCTTTCAGTGTTAGCTTAGCAGGTTCAACTCTGTGATATTGTAAAGCCAAAAGAGGAAAAGGAACTGTGCTCTGTGAATCTAATGAATTCGCTGCTTGTGGTACAAAGCATCAAAATGCCTGTGATAGAAACGTGAACACGTTTCAGCACTGTTTTAGTGTAAATGCTCTTCTCAGAGTCATCTAGACAACTGTGTAGATTTGCTTGTGGCTGTGGCACACATCCAGTTCAGTATAAACCAGTTATGATGCACCTAACAGATCTTGGTTCTGGTGTAACAAAGTAGTCCAGGTATGTTCTCCTTCTCCCAGCAACAATGTGATTTTAATCATGGCATTGCAGGGAGTTTGGGGGTTTTTTGTTTGGGGTTTTTTGGGTGTTTTTTTTTTTTGGACAATAGCTTGCTCTGCACATTTGGAGGAATATAGGGGTTTTCACTGATTAAAATTTGGGATTCTGAAAAAAATATTGACCTTTTGATGCAGTCTACAAAGTACTCCCACTAAACAGGCAATAAGTGAATCTAATAGACACCCCAACCCACGCCAAGTCCCATAAAATCAGGGTGTGAAGCATAAGGGAGAGAGGGATTCATATTAATAATTCATTCCAAGCAACCCCCTGGAGCAGTTTTACTATGATATGCTATGCAGAATGCTTCAACACACTAATTAATATTTTCAAAGTGTTCCACGAGCCCCTTTTAAAAGCACTTTTGCCATTCATTGAGTATTCTGCATTTTATAAGAAAAAGATCAGTTCTGTACCCCAAACCAACTGATGAACTGCCCTTTTCAACTGAGACTTTAGAGCAAAGGAAAGCCTTGCAAACACCACTATACTCACAAAATATTTCACTTTTGCCAGATTAATAGCCTGTGCATTTTTGCTCCTCAAATCCAAAATTAACTAGAATAAATTACTCTCCCTTTGCAATACATGTAACTGAAAGCACAGGTGACCTCCAGAGATATCTTGTAATTGCAGTGAAGAGTCCCTGCCTCATTCCCTTTTCTGGCTAACATGGGAAGAAAAGCACTGCAAATAACTTGGTACTGATACAACACTAACTTCTGTTTATGCATATATTTATTGTTTCTTGCAATAAGTTAAAGCATATCTACTACATATTCTCGAAACAGTCTGATATCTAACTCCAATTAACATTAAAAAAAACCAGTAAGGTTATATTTTTGGTTAAAAACGTGAAGTTGTGTGAGTAATGGACTTAACTTGGCATTTGCACATCAGCAGAAAGTATATCCATAGTAATACATCAGCATTGGTCTCTCCATCATATTTGTACTAAATGCATCATAACACTTAAAAGTAAAAAAAAAAAGAGCCAGGGATGATGCGTGACCTGCTCCTGCTACAAAATAATAACAAAAGAATTTCTTTAGTAAAAGTGAGGCAGAACAGCAAACCACGTAAGTGAACTCTGCCCAAGTGATTGTCTCCTGGTTTGCACAAATAATCTCTTGTCTAATTAAGCACTAAACAATTCAATGAGTGAATTATTTTTAACCTCTGGCATGCCAGGGAACATTTTGTAAGTGTTGGGGGTATATAAAAAAATTACACAGGGATGAGTTTCAGTTAGAATTTTTGGGTTTGGATGGAAAAAGAGAGAGCGCTAATCTGCCTATGATACCTAGGAGTGCAGGCCAAGTATGCACAAATCTCCCACACCCATCTAAAATACAGATCCTCCTTGTACTTGGAAGATCCAATTTTTGCAGGCTATCTGCTCAGGGCTCACTGTATCTTATTCTGGGGCGCTTGTCAGGATTTGATCCAAAAGAGGTGCTGCCAGCCAGCTGCTAATACAGATTGCATGTTAAACTATCTTGACATTTATGAAAAAGCAAAAAAATAAGATCATCCACCATGTAGATGGATTAGCTGCTGCTCAATGGGCTCTGCAGACGTGCAGCAATAAGCAGTGGAGGGACTGTGTTCCTCCACACAAATCTACAGCAGTTCTGCCAATGCAAATATTAATAATCAAGATAATCGTGTTGATTTTGGACACTCCCTTGAGAATGCCCTCTAACCCCAGCTTGGCAATTTTTGAAAGATGTGATCTAGCACAGCTCTGAAAACTCTCTTCCCAACCGATTTCAAAAGTGCACGGTGGCAGGAAGAGCAGGGACCCCCACAAACCACAAACACCCAGAAAGCAGCAGAAAACAGCCAAGAAGAAGCCAAGGGCAGGTAGGGGCTGGGAACCACTGCTCGCAGCTCCTGCCCTGCCCCAAAACACCTTGCTACCCATCCCCAACTACTCTAATATTCACCTATGTACCACGTACACCAAGAGCAGGGGAGGAGGGCTTCTGCCTGCACAGCCCCCAGTCCTGGTACCAGCCCCTCTCCTAATGTTCTGTCACCTTTAGGATGTGCATTACTGGAACTTTTTGACTATGCTTAACACTGGCTCTTGGGAAGCATCCCCACAAAGGGCAGATGTGGTGTGTAAGGAGTAAGGAATTTATCCTTTCTGCAACCTGTGCTGTGGTTGTCCTTGATTTTGTGATGCAGTGATGCTTTGCTACTAATTTTTTAATAAGGGGTTGTGTGCAGTTTTGCAAAATTAAATCCAACTCCAGCAGCACAAGGTGGTTGACATGAGGATGGCTGACACAGGGGCTATGCTGAAGGCCCTCTGAGTTTCACTCCTAGTTCAGCTGCTGCCCTGCTTGGTAAGAGCGTCCCTTTTTTTGGAGATAGGGGGGAGATGTCGGAGAAATAACAATGTGAAACTCTCTTCCCTTGAAAAATGCTGCCCTAGCAGGAGCACTGGTATTAATTGCTGGTGGTCAAGACCTGGTGGAGATGTTTGAAGCTTTGTATCCAAAAGGTAGATGATACCTTCAGGTGAAGAAGGGAACAAAGGAGCAAGGTTTGGGTTTTTTTCCCTGGCAGGAAAACATTGCAGGTCAGTGACCTGCACACAAATCCAGTGCAAGCTGCTGCCTGTGCAACCACCATGTACCGTGAGGCTGCAGACCCAGAAAATCCTTCCAGACCCCTGACCACAACACCCAAACCCACCTGGCAGGCTGGGAGAAAGAAGCAGAAATTGCTTCCATGGCTGTGCTAGTGTGCAGTGATTTGCTGACTTTTCCGACAGGCACACATTTACCTCCCAGACAGGGCAATCAGTATAACTGCACTGAGAGGGACAGGATCTGCCCCCAACACCACCTTCTTCCCCTCCCACACGCACTTGGATATGGAGTAAATTTAGCATTCCTAGAAGCTGTTAGATTGATAGCAAAGAATTCTTGGTTTTAAAGCACATACGCTAGCTAAAACTATTTAAGAAAACAGCCCACACTCTGACTTTTGTACAGCTTAGGCTGTGCAAAATAAGTTACAAAACAAAAAACATGACCTTTTACCCCCATAAATGTCCAAACACAAGCTCAGTCTTCAGCTGCAGTGTTTGGGGCCTTCATGCTACGCATAGTGGCTTTTTTAAAACATGCTTTTTTGGTGCATCTGAAATATTTCCAGCTGCTCTCTATTGCCCGTCAGTCACTGAAGGAGCCTGGTGCTCTCTCCTGCAAAATGGGGAGCATGGTGGGCATGTTGTTCCTCCAGGATTAACCAGCCCATGGTGGCACTTGGGGTGCAACCCATGAGGTCACAATGTGGGGTGGGCTAGGGACAAGCCACGACATTGGGATTTCAAGGAGAACTCCAAATCGTGTGACTCTCCCCCTGCCTCCCCGCCCCTCCAAACCCCTCGCGCAACAACTTCTCCTTCAAATTTGGAAGGGGAAAATAGGTTTCAGGTTAAATTTGAGTTAGATTAAATTGTTTGAAAGCTTAAGAGTGCCATCGTGTGGATAAAGGACTCGGTGTCCCTGCTCTGTGGGCCACCCTGCCTCCAAAGCCCAATTGCCCCAGGCACTGGGACCCCACAATCCCCGGCTGGGATTGCCACATGCCCAGTGCCCAGAAAGCCACGAGTGAGGGATTCAAACCACTGCCACCCCACCTCGGTGACGTTCTGCCTTCAAAAAGGACTGCTCCTCAGTTTCCTCTGTGCTCCTGCACAGAGCATCGCAGGGATGGTGGGATTTGGTAGCCAGCAAAAATCCAAGCGAGGGATGAACAGCAATAGCCAAGAACATGGGATAAGCCCTCTGAAATGCCCAAGTGATTCGCGAGCACAAGCCCCAGCAGCTTCCAAGGCAGCCTGTCAGCCCAGGAAACACAGAAATGCTTCTCAAACCTCTTCTGAATCCTCTCTTCCCCACCAAACAGTTATCTTTCATATCCTAATGAATTTCTTTTAGGGTCCCACCAACTCACCTATTCTGTTCCTGCAATACTCTTCACCCTTATATTTTTAATCGTTGTTCTTTTTTTTATCATCATTGTACTTTATGAGGTTTAACCTTTAAAGGTTTAACCTTTTCCCTTTTTTGTTTATAGAACACACTTTACCCTGGCACAACTCACATGAAACTAAATAAACTATGTTGCGGGGAAGCAAGGAGAAAATAAATGTTTTCATTCTGAAACCATTTCCTTTGTGCCTTTAGACTTTAGGTTTATTTGCATCCCAGAGTTTCATGCTTTATTTCATTTTAATCACCAAATTAAAAAATAAAATTATAAACTGCTATTTGTACCTGTGTTTTCATAATAAGAAAAATATTATATTTCTAGTATTAAGAATTTGTCAGGGTTTAAATTCCATACATCTTTCAATTAAAAAAATAGAAACAACTGGATTTCCTAAAGTGGGCTACATTTTCACAAGAAAAAAACAAACCAAAAATACAAGTAAGAATTTTTTTTCTTCAGATTTGAATGGTTATAGAGAGGTCAAGATGTTTTACCTTTAAATAAAGTAATTGGTGTTAATTAATGAAATACTCTTAAAATATTTAAAAGCATGGGATCGATCCTTCTCTGAACTCGGTGGCTTAATTCCTTCTCAGCACACTAGGTCTAGGCTAAATATCTGGGAGAGTTTTTAATCCAGGTCTGCTGAAGTCAATGCAATGACTGTCATTGCCTTGATGAGGGTGGCATCAAGCCCCTAGAGAATATCTTGTCCTTATATATATCCATAATTAAGCAATTCAAGCCCCAAATTTGACCTACCTGCTTTGAAACTGTTATGCTCTGCTCAAGAGTAGCCCCTGGATCCCAAGTATTTTCTTCTTTTTTTTAAAAGAACTTATGAATTCAAACACAGCAGGGGGTGGTTGATACTCTTCCAAAAAAACCAAAAACAAAAACAAAATAAAGCCTTGCTCAGAAAAAAAAAAAAAAGCAAGAATTTTACCCAAAATGCTGGTGGGGGCTTATGCTCCCGAGTGTGAAATAGCAGCTTCACGGCTCCCGCTTCCCACCGCTCGGCTTCATTACCAGGGCAGGTTAGGCATGTGGACCTGCATATTACAATAACATGAAGCAAAACAGAAAGCGAGAATATCAGGGTAGAAAATTGCATCTAATTTTTTTTTAAATCACAGAAGTCTTAATCTTTTGGGACATATTTTTACTTTACATATTTGTTAATGTGAAATGTTCTCCTTGCCAACTATGCTTAATATGCAAGTGGAAAACGATCCTGCTTTTACCTCCTTACACTTCCTAAAACAAAAATACATCTTCTTTTGCACTACACAGGTTTCCCTCATACATCTATTCTTTAAAATGCCAGCTGAGAAAGTAAAAGCACAAATGTCACCAGGAGGGTGGGATTTTCCTTTGTTAAAAATGTTGTGTCAGAAAATTCCTGCTTTTTTGAACAGACGTTGTTGTGGATTTGGGAGAAATAGTACAAAGCTCTTAAGGCAGGGCACATATTATTTTGAGTGTTAAATCTCAGCAACTGAAAGTGGTTCTTATAAACTTCATTTTAAAAACAGACTAGATGTAGGCTATTACAGCTACGAAATTGAATAATTCATATTATTTGCAAACATTTAGGAAAGCTACTGAATGCATACAAATAAATATTTTGAAAAGTACTGAAATCTGTCCTTCAGCAACAGGAGGGAAAGAAAGGCGCTAGTTGTGAGGAAGAAGAGCATCTCTGTGTCAAACGAATGGATTGTTCTGCGTGTAAAGGAGCTGGTTTAAAGAGTAGAGGACTGGTTTAAAGATATCCACCCAGCTCTGCCAAATAAAAGATCCAGTAGGAAACACCCTCCAGACAGTCAAAAATGAATCTCCCCTCTAGGTGAGCTCAAATCAGGCAGGGAAAAGCCCAAGCAGGGTAAGAGTCCTCCCAGGAAAAACAGCAACCTGCTGAAAATGTCCCAGAGACCCTTCCCTCAATAAAGTTTTAGCTATGCAGACCAGTCTAAAGCAGAAAGATATTTAGGGTCTGGAACAAGCCCCCTCTAATAGGCATTACTTCTATTACTGCCTTTGTCATCAGTCATATAATGGTAATAAAATTTGTAACTGTTTCACTTACACTAGTGCTGCGATTTACCTAGTCTAATAGACAATGCAAATGCTAAAAGGCACATATACATCTTCATTATATAAGCTGGTGCCTGAGTCATTTTCCTCCAGAGACAGTTTTATTCATTTTTATACAATTTGCCTACTGTACAGTGCAGATGGTTTCTATTAAGTAAAATATCTGTTTGCTTCCAAATTTTTAGTTTTCATTATTAAATTACTTTAAAATGATGGTACATTGTATTATCCTCTTTCATGACTTAATTTAGTTGCAATAGCACAAGTATAAACTCTAAAACCCAGTTTTCATCCACTCCAAAAATGGATATTTTGACCACATGCTGAGAATTTCTTATGTCTGTTTTATACGATCTGCAGCATTTTCCCATAAGCCTTGCCTATGAGAATTATTTATTAAATATATATCTTAACAAAGGATTTAAACAAAAGCATTGGACAATATAAAGAAACAACAAAGAAAAGAGAAAAACAAAATGTGGAATTATTTTTGGATAGTAGAAAAACCACTGCTCATTAGCTGGCGAGCATGCAGTGCGAGGCCATGGCAAATGCAGGGGGTGCAGTGTGACATCCATAGCTGTGCTGCCATCGGGTGGATGGCTTGGAAAGCTGCACACTCCCACCAAACCGCACAAACCGAGTTCCAAAGACCACCACCTCCCAGCCCAGCCCTGCAACCACTGCTGCTAGTCCCCCGTGAGCAGGGACATCTCCTCCTGCACCAAGAATCCCCAAGTTATCTATTTGTCCACCCAAATAATCACATCCTGGAGCTGTAACTTGCTGTCAAGGCATCCATGGGATGAAGTCCTGTGTGAATCTTTACCGAATAGGAAGCAATCCCTTCCACCCAAGGTATCAATGTGCTTGAGCAGACCTCAAAGCATGCATTGCCCTAAACCCCTTTACTCCCCCAATAACACAAAGTCAGGTTCAGCTGCTTGTACAGCAGCCTGCAGCTTTGCACAGGGACATCCTGCACATGGGGGTTTAGCAGGAGCTCTTAACCAGTCAAATCCTGCTAGCACGCGCAGAAAGCGAAGCGCTGGCTCCTGTCACACCATGTTGCATAAAAACCAACTCTGGGACATAAATCTACCGTATTTCACTGCTTTTGAAATTCATAGTAGTGGAAAGAGGTGTCAGAACTGACCTTGCGGTTGGGATGAGGGAAGGTCATGTTCCCTTGTGTCTGCTCCCTTGGAGAATACCCCTGTGCTGACTCTGGGGGTAGCAGAAAACTTGCTGGCATGAACAACTGGCACAAATAAACAAATAAAAACAAACTACAGGTCGTCTCTCAGCCAGCATTTGATGCCAAGCACAAGCTAAAGAGCTGCCAAAACTTTCAGGAGTACATGGAGCTTTACTAAATGCTGGCAAAGCAAGCAAAGCAAATTGGTAAAGGAATGAGTGACCGAGTGTCATGATCTGCAATGGTAATAAAAGTTCCCACTCAAGGACTGGAGAAGAGAGGCAAACCCTAAACAAGTGACAGGCTCAAGGAAAGCTGATGCCACTCTGGTGGCTTGTACAAACAGTAGTATAAACTTTTTCTGTTCTCTACCCACCCCAAAAAGAAAGCTTGTCATGTCTGCCAGAACGTACAAATCTTCTGGAGGAAGATAAAAGAAGAAAACATACATCTGTAACAAGTGTCCACAACATCAGGTAAAAATCTATTATCAGGCCAGATAATCTACTGGCAATGGCAACACATACCATAAATCAGATAAAGCAAAATATTGCTTTCATATCCATTTGAGATGTTCAGGGAAATAAGGATCTCATCTCTTCAGCTGACAGAAAAATTATCTATTACATGAGAAAAGGCAGATTTTGAATGTCAGCAAAAGCAACAAGAACATCTGTTATGTTCTGTTTGTCAACTGCCTTTGTCCTCGATTGCAGCCAGCAGAGAAAACCTCACAGCAGCTAACAGCAGCTTCTGTTGCACTCTGAGAAGGTCATACAACAGACACCTCCTGCAGAAAAGTTAGCTGAACACCCACTCTTTATCCCTAATCACCATACCAAAGGAGAAAGGATCATCCTGACACCAGCAGAAGACCTCTGGCTCAAAACATCAATGACTAGAGGTACCATGTGCCACAAAATAGCAAAACTGGAAGTCAAACACTTCACCTGTGTCGCCAAACTGACAGGAAAAATGGTTGGTGAAAATGTGCAGATGAATCTGGGAAACACAGTCACACATAGAGAAGAACAGAAAGCAACCACCAATGAAGATCATGATGCAGGTTGTAATCTTACCACTATCTCACCTCTAAAGTTAGAGATCTGTTGAAGATAAGAAACAGGACATCAACATGTACGATATGCAGGGTATCACTGAAACATAAGATTCCTGGTTTTCCATCTACCAACCCTACAACATATGAACCGTCTTCTATTTCACAGTTTTTTAATGGAAAGCAAAAAAAAAAAAAACAACCTCTCAAACTTTGAATTTATCAAAACCATCTTGAACAGTCTTTCAAAAGCCACTCGTTCTGATAGGTACACCAGCTGCATCTAATCATGCCCAATAATTCATTTGCAGATATCCAGTGAGCTTCAGGAAGTAACTAGAGTGCCTGCAGTTCAAATCCATAGAATGATTATGTGTGGTTGATAACACAGGGCAATGTGATTTCCAACTGAAACAATACTGGGAACAAATCTCAGATAACCAATTGAAGCAAAACCAACATTTTTTCAGAATTAAGTCCCGTCATACAATAACCTCAGAATAAAATAATTTCCCGGCTCCTAACACACAACCTCATTCTTCAGCTACACCAGGTTTTTACAAGTACAACCTTCCAAATATGTAATTGTAAATTTGCTATCAGTACAAAGATAACACAGCTCCCACCAATGTTCAGTGTGAACCACATCACTAAAGAGGAGCGGATTGCACTGGGGTAATTTGCAGTTAGCAAGAAAAAGACATTGACCTCAGATTCTGAAGACACAACTCCAATATTTTCATTTTTGAGCTTTTGTGCTCTCACGATATGTCTCCATTAGCAATTTAATGGACTTCCAGGACAAGACAGAATTGAAATGCTTTTGAAGGTCTCTGGTCCCCAGAGTCAGCAGCAGTTTGAATTTTAAGTTCACCAAGAAGTTCTGAATGTACTAAAATAATGGATCTTATAGAATAAATGGAATATACTGAAGTGTCACAGTAAAAGCATTACTGCAAATTAAGTGCTGAAACAGTACTGCGAAGAGTAAACGAAACTCAAAAATCTCAGCAAAACCTGCAATGATTTCTTAGAGCAAGTGAGAGGGGGAGAAGGCAACATAGTTGTTTTTAGAAGTACACTGATTTTAAGATAACAAGCAAAATTGTAATTAACACAGGAACAAGGACTATGAAAAGTCAGGCAAAAAATGGCTGTTGGGAGAGTGTCATTTGGAGATGAGAATGCCCACTGGCTATGAGGGTGGCCAATACATCACGGCTGTCTCCTTCTCCAGCTGGACTGGTGGGAATAGTTGGACTCGATGATCCAGTGGGTCTCTCCCAACCTGGTGATTCTGTGATTCTGTGATTCTGTGAAAAAACTCAGAGCATGGAAGATTGCCATGCAGAGGATCTCAGCTCTTCCAGTAGCCCAGCACCACTGTAGTCTCTGGGTAAAGGAATACCAGAGAAATAGGACCTATGAGTACAAACATTGAGAGGCGGTTCACCTAGAAAAGTCTATTCTGGAATCCGTACAGAAGAAAACCTGATGGAAAAAAGGGAGCAATGCTATCAAACCCTCCAGCCATGGGAAAGGCACAACAGAAACACCCCTGTCATTCTCCTTCCCCACAGAGAGAGGACAGAGTCCCTCCCAGCAAACCAAACCTGGGATGGAAACAAGTGCTTGCTCTGAGAGTACAGTGGGCTTCTTCAGAACTCTGATTCCAGGAAGTCTCTAAGACAGACAGACAGTATCCTATCAATCCTTAAATGAACCAAAATAAGACCGATGCAGAAACCCTCTCTCCTGCTCAGTTCAAAGGGCAGAGAACAAAATAATTGGCTAAGTGTTGGTGACATAAAACACAGTCACACCAATAAAAACTCTAACCAACAGAAACACTTTGCACAAAGTTGCTTTCATGGTTGCTGTCAGTTAATTTGAAGTGTTTTTAACGCACAATGATTACTTGTACTTCAACGGTACAGGAAAGAGAAGGAGTGCTGGGATTTAATACTGTTCATTTTTTATCATGTTAGAGTGAAAGTCCAATTTCTAATGAAGCATGAGCACTCTTTCCAAAAAACATTTCATTGCACAGACTTCTATGGTGGTACATCATAGTGAAAATTTGGAGTGGTAAATTGGAATGTAAATGTTGTCTTTCAGAGACAGAGGAGCAAAACTGAAGAACAGAGGAAAAAGAACTATTCTCTTTTGAGAGGAACTTTCAAAAACATTTAGTAGAGTACACAATTTAAAACTAAAGGGCAGTAATGTCTAACGACTAGCGGTACTGCAAATGGCAAGGTAGTGAATTAATCCTCAATTCAGAAAAATTCCTTAAACCATAATCTCAGCAGGGCCATTCATATGCCTTTGTGATCAAGTTCTTAAAGAGAAATCAAGTCTTGATCTTAAAGTATTGGAGTATGAGTCAAGAAACGTATTTTTCAGGTTCTGCTTTAACATGAGTGAGTTATGCAGTCTGTGCATCAATTAAAAACTTATTAAAAAGCACATCATTTCTGTGTTTAAAGACACAACCTTAGAACCACTGAGATGGTCAGTAGGTTTTTAAGGAACTTGATTAATGGAGATCCAATTTTGGTTGAAACTGCAGTACAGGTAACAGCTGCTTGTGGGTATTCACAGATCAAGGTCCATCAACCATTAAACCCGTTCTGCTATCACATCCAGAAAAGTAAATATGCACCTTTGTTCACTGAAATTATTCCAGATTTATATCTCCTGTAATTTAAACCACTATTATAGCCTCAGCCAGGTGACCAGTCCAGTCAGTGCATTTTCTGTATCTTTTAGCATTGTACTCATTGAACTTGATGATGAACTAACAGCTCAACAGCGAAGAACTTGCTCCAGCTGCTGAATATCTCAGGATCTAGTAAAACAAATGGATCCACCCTGGCTGCATACCAGCCAAGAAGTAGAGAGATTTATGAAAACCCTCAAGAAAATGTTTCAAACAGCTGTAACAGAAAGGAAGTCCATGCAACATCTGAATCACAGAATTACTACCTTGACACTCCATACAGTATTACCAGAGTCCCTCCAGCAACTACATTATTTAATAGACCATTTAATAGACTATTACAAATCCAGTTGTCTTCATTACAGCAAACAGGCAAAAGCACAGATAATGGAGCTATTTTGTGAGTGAAACAACTGCTTGGAACAAAATGTGAAGCAACACACTGATAAAAACAGTCATCCCACGGCTAGTAGAAGTGAGGATTCACTAACTGGCTGAAAAACAAAAGTTCAGTTACTAAACATCTTCATTCTTTCACTATCTTATAAAGCAAAAATAATGGGAGTGAGAAGGCACGTGGTGCTAATTACCTGAAATATATATCGCATTTTAAAATGCTTGCACAGATGTGGAACATTTTTGAGATGATTCAAGACACTGTTTCTTCAGGTCAACCCCAACATCTGCAAAAAATTACGATGGAGACAAGGTCCAGTGTTTCACATTGTTCTTACAGAACACAGTGATTTAATATTTGTAGGGTCACGATTCAATTCCAAAACAGACCAAGTGTGGATGAGCCACATGGTGTCTGATCCAAGGAGGTAAAGAACACATGAAAGAGAACAGAAAAAAGCATGTTCAGGAACATGTAGGAGTGCTGAGCACGTTACAGCATCAGTTCCTAAATCAGGCCTAACCACGACGCTGCAGAAGCATTGTTGTCAGTCCTGGCTTCAGGAGATTCCCATGAAAACTCATGGGTGCAGTGCTGAACCAAAATGCAGTGATAAGGCAGGCAGCTAGGATAGGCTGAAAACTCTCTTCCATAAAGCAAAAATTTCAAGATTAAAGAAAAAAAAAGACTTTTCAAATACTAAACTTACAGAACTTTTCACAGTGCTAATTTACAGTCACTAGTTGAGAAAGTCCATACTAAATACAGTTTTAAAAAATAACTTCCTCCTTCACAGCTTAACTTAATTAATGACCTAGCAAATGATCCCTAGTTAGGAGCAGCTGTCCCAGAGCCTGAGTCTGAGAGTGGAAATACATTCCCTGCCTCCTCACTGGAATAACACAGAGAAGGAGATGTCTCCTCTGTTTTGGGGCAATAACACTCAGTGACATCTGCCAAGGTTGCAAAGCGGCGTGGCAGAGTGTCAGGGATCTTGCAAGAGATCCCAGGAGGAAATATTGTATATTATTTCTTCTTCCTTTCATTTCCTTGGGGGAACAGGTCAGAGCTATGACAGCCTTTCATCATGGTCTTCTGGTTATGTGATTGTGCATCCCTTACTCAGAACTTAGATCCTGGAATGTTACTCCTTGATACAGCTTTTAACTAATTATTACACAATCACTACATTAATTTACACAATTTTCCCCAGTTTTAGTACTTAATAAAGAAAATGCAAACTTACTTCAATATTTTTACATTTTAATGAAGCAAAATCCAGGGAATTTGAAGAACTTATTTGTTCCTACAACAAATAATAGAACTTATTTTTCCAAATCTTAAACTTTCACATTTTAAATCTGAACTCTCAAGTCTTTCCAAATCTCAGAATGACTGTTAGGTCTAACTAGGATCTCTCCCTTGTTTTTTTTTTGTTGAAGTTTGTGATGGGTGCACATCAGTGCCCGAATGTCACAGAATCACAGAATGAAGGGGGCTGGAAGGGACTTTTGTAGATCATCTAGTGCAACATCCCTGCTAAAGCAGGGTCACATAAAGCAGGTTGCACAGGAACATGTCGACGTGGTTTTTGAATATCTGAAGAGTAGTAGAATCCACAACCTCCTTGGGCAGCCTGTTCCAGGGGCTGCTGCCAGTGGGGATCCCACAGCTGGAGACAAAGCAGGATTCTTCTGTTGTTTGTTTTGGGATCTTTTTTTTAAATAGCAGCTCAAAAGAGCTCCAAACAGTTACACATTGCTAGAATAAAATTAGCCATTAATCTTACTTTTCCACTCTCCATGTGTAAATTAAAGCTGCTCTAAGACTTNAGCAGGGTCACATAAAGCAGGTTGCATAGGAACATGTTGATGTGGTTTTTTAATATCTGCAGAGCAGGAGAATCCCCAACCTCCTTGGGCAGCCTGTTCCAGGGGCTGCTGCCAGTGGGGATCCCACAGCTGGAGACAAAGCAGGATTCTTCTGTTGTTTGTTTTGGGATTTTTTTTTTAAATAGCAGCTCAAAAGAGCTCCAAACAGTTACACATTGCTAGAATAAAATTAGCCATTAATCTTACTTTTCTACTCTCCATGTGTAAATTAAAGCTGCTCTAAGACTGTTTCCTTCATAAAAAAAAAACTATTGGTGGTAGTAACAAGCCATTTACAGCCTCAAACCTGAAATAAACAATTGCGACGTTTTGATTCTCCACACACTTCAGCTTGAAAGGAAAGTAAAACAAGCATGTAGACTCACAGCTCTACCCATGTGCAAACAATTTTAAAGACAATTAACCTTTCAGTTATAAGACTAAAATACAGCACTATCCTAGAGCAATCTCTTGTGCCTGCACTTAGGACATTCCACACCCAGTAGCTCTCACTTACGGAGATAACTCAGAGAAAAAGCAAGTCCACTTTTTCCGAGCTCCTGTGGTAGCTTGAAATAAACAAGAATCCACTGTTATTCACATTAAATATGCTAATATAATCTGAACAGAGAATTGGATCACTAAGAAAAATACATTCACATATGAAAATTTTACCAGAGCTATCATTAACATAGATCAGGATGTCTAATGTAAAGTGTGTGCTCCAGTGGTCTTAAATACAAGAAAAAGTATGTCTTGGTAAATTAGTTCTCTGGAGGCCAAAGTTGAGAATAGAATAAGAGCAAATCTTCATTTTCAGCAAACATCAATTCTTTTTCTTGGTAATATCATTAAACAAACCTGTCAGTGCAAAATTTCTGTGTGAGTATTCCAGGACAAAAGTACTTTTTCCTCTGAGATTTTTGTCATGCCAAGTAATCAATATTTTAGAAGTGTTTCACCCATTTAAGTGCAAGCCTTACCACAGGAGGAAGATGATAATGTGTTCATTGGTGACAGAGTTCAAGGCATTTCTAGGTCAGGTTATGTCACCTGGTGGACCACCACGATTCTGGCAAGGAGTTTAACTTTTACTTTGTCACCAGGAGGTAGCATAGGGTAGGGTGTGAAAACTGGGGGTATCTATATATATATGTATACATCTAGGGTGTTTTCTTTAGGTTATAGAAATATTTAGTTCCATCAACTTGCTTGGAAGGCCTGCACTTGGTGGTTGGTTTCTGCTGAGGACTGATGGATATGGCATGACCACATCCTCTGGAAAGATGGGAAACAAGGGCTCTGAGCCAGATCTCACCATCAAACCAAAAAGCTGTGTTCCCATTGGGGTACTAAATAATGAAGCTGATCTCTGCTTTGAATGAAACCAGCATCCAATTTTTTTGTGCACCAGCCAGATTAACTAAATTTTGCTTTTTCTAATTTCACAGAATTTCAAAACAGACAAAAAATGTTCTAAATCATGAACACAAAATTGTATCCTGCCCTAGAGCTGATGACAACCCTTATAATTTCCCAGGAATAAAAGACATCATTTACCAAAACTGAAAATGCAGAAAGTGCTAAATTTGCACCAGAATTTGTACCAGTGTCCCAGGAGCAGAATCTCCCTCATGGAGAAGGCAATAAAGGGAGAAAAGCTGAGAGAAGAAAACTGAAAGTTTTCTCTGTGGCCAGGATTCAACCTTCACTGGTTGAAATTATTTTGTAATTATTTCACGAAACAACAATATCAAGACATGGGCTTTTAAAAGAAATTAAATTAAAAAATGTCACCACCTCCACGTAACCAAATGAACTTGCTTACCTTGTGGTACCCAATAAATGTTAAAGCTTTGGCTTTTATTTGTCCCAGTTGTAATCCATGGAGTGCTACCAGGCTTCTTCAACATCTGGGACTCATCTTCTCTCTCCTAATGACTCACTGGTCTGCAGAAAAGGCATGCTGAGACACAGATGTGCAGTGTCATGCAGGCTTAATGGCATGCAAAGGGAACAAATAAAAAGGTATGTGTTAACGATTCAGGGGGGTAAGCGCAGGCAGTTCAGAAGGTAGATTTACATTGAGAGCATGGAGGCAGCCAGCAAAGAGGTGCAATCAAAAGCAGACAGGCCTGACTTTCTCACTTAGACATGGTTATTAGACTGGGTCCTGCTGCAGGCTAATGGGCTTCATTAGGGAGAGGAGCAGCACAAGTTCTCAAAAGTCTTCTCCCTTCTCCGCACCACCAGACGCGTGCTGCCACTGCTTGCTCTGCACATAGAGTAAGGCTGCAGATGAGGTGTCTATTTACAAGATATCCATTGTAATGGTGTACAAGGACATATCAGTCAAATCCTCTTTCTGCTTAAAGAAAAGGCAAGCTTTTTCTGAAGTGGTCCGCTAATAGAAATTCAACTTTGCCGAAGACATGCATCTTTAAAGCATGCCGCCAGAGAAAAGCTATTTCAACAAGTACATCTTTTATAATAAATACAATGAGATTCACAACCAGAAAGGAAATTGTATTTAGGAATAAATTTGTGTTAGGATTTTATTACTAATTCATTACATTCTTAATCTGAAAAATCCTGAAGCAGCAAAACTACTTTAGAATTATCATTAATAATTACATTGATACTGAATTCTTTTGTGCAAGTAGTACAGTAGACTTAGAGATAGGACTCTTTGTAAACCTCCTGAGTGTTTGCAGGAAGTTTAATTCATTTCATATCTCCTTTAGTTTGCAAATGAGGTGTGAAACAATTGTCTGTTTCTAGAAGGTGTCAGCATTCAAATGACACACATAGTACATACGCAGCTCTGTTAAGTTAGTGGATTGGTGTGTACAGTCATCCAATATACCCAATGTCATGCAGTCACCAAGTGAGGTCATTCAGATACTATTAATTATTACTATTTATTGAGTGCTGACAGTGTGCTTGGCGCTGTATAGATGGTCTGTGTCACTTCGCAGCAAGCTCTGGGTCTGTAATCCCTTTCAGCTCTGCTGGGAGAGAAGGTGATGCGCAGGATCACCTGGCAGACACCAGGCCAGGCTGCAGCCGAGCAGAACAACACCAGGACCCACCTGATAAACTAAAGAAAAACTCCAGACGATCATTAGGAACTCCTCCGCCTTCCCCAAGGAGACAAAAGCTCATGAGTACGTAAACATCACTACGGCTGATTAATGAGATGCTATAACCTCCCAGATATTTGGGGTTGTTTTTTTTTTTTAAAAAGGAAGACATGCTGTTGCCAAATATTTCTGTGAAGGAAACAAAACAATTTTGCTAAAGAGAGTTCATTTGAATATGTTGTGTCTCAGCCCCATCCTGGAGCACCTCAGCTTTCGTATCAGTCTCTGCTAATGAGTTTAGCTCCCTGGGTACTATGTGTCTGGTAAATTTTTCAAGAACTGATCATTAGCAATGTTTTGTATATTTTATTTCCTTGTTTTCACTGTATATAGAGTTGTCATTTTTAATTCATTGCCCACTGGAATTTTATGAAGGAAAACTTGCATTCTCTTTAAAATAATATGAGCACGTTGGCACAGATTTTAATAGATGCATGCTATGCTGCAGGTAAAATTTTCCAATTCTAATACAAGTACGTGAGAAACAAGGCAACATGGACCACTCTGAGAAAACGCAACAGTTATAGAGAGAAGAAATTTGCTCTTCACATGGCAGGAGGAGTAGTAAATTGATAGTTTAGAGAAAAAGCCCTAATTCTTCCATGAACATAATACAGCCATTGCAATTTCGGAAGTGCATCGTTACTTCTGGCCTCTGCCATGAGATTAGAGAATTTGAGCTCAGCAAATTGGGGATTTTGTTGGCACAAAAACCTGAAAATGCAAGTTTAATCCTGATTTATGGGGAAGGGGGTAATATAATCTTCTTACTTTACAGCATTTAAAAGTGCATGGTAGAATGAAGTGATTAGCCTAATTTAGCTGTTTTCCTATTAGATTTCTAAAACAAGATTAAATAAAATCACTGTGCCCATGCACAGAGCTCCTGCTCATAATGGCTTGAGAATTATTCTGGCTAAGAAACTCCCATACTATAATACAGTGTTAAAATTTAATACAGTGCTCATTGTTAACACTTTTTTGTTTGTTTGTTTACCATGCGACTATGACATCACAGCATTGACTTTTTTCCATATTACATCATATAGAAGTTGGTTTGCCCTTTGCAGCAGTACCTCCCAATTTGCAGATGAGTCCCTAAAATGGACTTACTCTGTAGTGTTGAAGGAGATTAGCCCTTCAGTAGTGCCATGACAAACTCCCCATCCATTATTCTCTGTAAAATTATCTCTGTTTTCTAGCTATTTTTACCATGATGAAGGAATAGGTGCTTCTACTGCAAATTTGCCCCTTTAAATCACATTTAAAACAAGATACTCGCAATTCTCCGAAGCCTGTTGTATTGGGAAGCTTCCTCCTCTCCTCTGCTTTCTTCACCCACTTGGTCAGCAAAGAAACAGAATTCCATGGAAGCATGAAACACACCAACCCCAACTTCTTTCCGCGGCGTGGAAGACCAGAGACAAGGTCTGTTAATGAATCCCATGCCCATAAAGTTCAGAAGCTGGTGGGACTAGATTGTATCTTCCACCTTTTGACCAAAACCTCATAACTATAAATCTCAGACTACTCACAGGACAAACTGGTCTGATTGTGGAGAGCAAAGATTCCTAGTAGTTCTGAAAAAATGAGCTCAGATGCACGAGTAAGTCGATTAGAGGCCACCATTGAATTTGAAAATCAAACTAGAAACCATTTTCTCTTTCTCCACACAACAAGTGAAAGTGCAGCCTGGCCTGGAGATATCAGGACTCAAAGCACTCCCACACTGCAACACCAACCTGCTTTCATCATATTCCATCCAAATTTCTTGCCAATATAAAGAACTGAACATTTGCATCTCTCAGTGTCACAAATTAAAAGAAAAGCGACGACAACTTCACGTGGAAAATTTCCTGACTTCACTTGAAATCGCAGCTGTGTTTGCTATAATTCTCATTGATCATGAGACCAAGCATTTAAAATATTGCAACAAAACATACTGACTGACAACTCCAGTGTCTCCCAAGAAACATACAGAGCAGAACAATATGGACATATTGCTGAAAACTCTGCATGTTAAATGACAGCATATTTATCTGCTTTTGTTCGCCCTTTGAAAACATGTTTTATTCCAACTAAAGAAGATGGATAGTGAGAATAAGTTATTTGGTAACTAAGCCAGATATCAGAGGACAAGGAAATATTTGACATCTTAGCAGTAATTTTTAATCAGAAAACCTGCACAAAAAAGAAACGAATACATAATAAAATGATTCCACGGGAGAAAAATGTATGACTTCAGCCTTACCCATAACATTATAAATGGATTTTGTCAGCTTGCAGTCTTACAAGGCTCGTTGATAGTAAATTAAATTTGGTCAGTTTATAAAGGTATTGCTTTCATGTTTCTCTCATAAGATCTTACATTCCTCTGAGATTTGGAATCACCTTGCTTCTCCTAGCTTGTCTTCTGTCTTCTATTCTTCATTACACAACAGATGACCTATCAGATATTCTTCCTCTACTCCAACAGATTTCCTGTTGCCAACCTTCAATGAGAATAAAGCCTGCAGCCCTTTTTATCTTCATTCCACTGCTGTTTCCATCATTTTTTTTTTCCTAAAGATCATTTCCCAGCTTTGCTTTCTCAGTTTTACCCAGTGGAACAAGCAGTGTCTTCTGAACTGACAATTCTGACTTTTTGCTGCTTGTGATTTTTCTAAAGCATGACAACTACTCGCATGAAGACATGGTAAACCTTTTCACATAAGGAACTCAAAAAAAGGACAGCCTTTCAAAGAACAGCAGTAGTTACTGCAGAACAAAATAAGTCTCCAATGTATTAATTTAATTCAGTCGTACCTTTTCCATGGCAAGAACAATTAGGATCGTGACATTTTAACACATTATATTAATCATTTTTTAAAATAAAAACTATATTATTACAGAAAAAAAATTCTGCAGCATTATAAAAAGTCTTACTAATCTTTGGTGTATTTTATCCTATTTGTGAAACATAAACAGAAATAAATAGGAAATTAATCACTGCTACTCTATTGCAAGCAGAGGCAGGTCTGGGGAAATATTTATTTTTTAAAATTTCCACTGCATGTATCTCATCTTCCACTTTGCAAATTAATTGTTGGTTTATGGGTAGGCATAGGAAGGTATAGTTGGATGCAATATCTGTTGTGGCTGTTGTGTGTTTTTGATAACTGAGAATTAAAAGGTTGGCAAAGCTCCAGCAGCATGTTTGAGCTCCTTCTCAGATACAGGAAAGGGTGAAGCTGCAGAAGTTAAATGCATCCACCCTAAACCCTGGCTTTTCTCTTGCAGAACACATTTACTCCTCACCACCCTCAGCTTTCACACAGGCTGAAATGGAAAGGCAACCAATGCTTCTGTATGTAGCACAGCAGCAGGACATAGTGTCCTTTCTTCAGAAGAACAACCCAAACAATTAAAAGAATATCACTGGTTTCTGAATGGATGAGAGAACTTCTTGAGTACATGTCTAGGAACTGCCTCTTTAAAGACCTTGCTGTGACTGATCTGCAAGTACTAAGACCAGGAATGGAGCAGGAGCACAGAGGAAATGTGCTTGAGCTGAGACCACGGAGCTGCCAAAGGCAACAGTTGTATGTTCTGGTGAGACAAGACAGCCTCACAGTAATATATGACATAAATGAGCAATTCTTAAGTCCGCAAGTCAGTCTGGATGCTCAGATCAAGTACCTCCTGTGCAGACAATGAGCTGTGCTGGAACTCAGATGTGGGTGATGGGACCAAAGGCCAGTCTAGAGGAAACTCAGGTGATGTTCATGGAGTGAGGAATGCCACAAGATGCTACTTACTTATGTTTGCAGTCCGAGAATTTTAAAAGAATGATGAATGGTGATGATAAATGTAGTGTTTGTTTCGCAAAATCCTTAATATAGTTGATTGAAGTTCGAGGGGAAAAGCTGAATTCTTTTTTATAGCAAAAGACATTATCTGTGCCTTTATCTCTGCATTTCAGAAGGAGCTTTCATCAATAGTCTAGCTCAGAAAAATGCTATTAAGACATACGGTACTGAGGACAGCAACTGCTCTAAATGCAGCTGGGGAGAATAAGTCAATAGATCCTTACATACAGAAACAAAGCTATTTTATCCCTCTTCCATAATGGATATGAAGAACAGCTATCAGGTTATATTATCTTATTGTAAATGTGAATGAAGACTAGTAGCCTTTTCCAGTGCTAAATTAAAAGGAGGATTAAATCAATATATGCGAGAAGATAGATCTAGTGTCCATTTCCTTGAACTGATAGCAAAAATAATGTGATAAAGCATGAGAATCCCCACACTAACATTGCAAGCATGTATACACAGTTTTCACTCAGCACTAGCAAGAGAATGAGGCTCTTCTGACCTGGGAAGTCAAAAATGAGACTTGATATAAAATGCATTGTAAAAAGAAATGAGCACTGTGAGTCAACTACTTACCAATAACTTTTGCTGAGCAGCATCTGTCACCTCATTTGCTTCTAGATTGGAAGCATTACAAAACAGATCCTTCAAAATCATTTATTATCATATCTGCTATTGTTTGTTCGTGCTGGCAGCATCTCCAGGTAAGTGATGGTCCTGTAAAAATTCCAAATTGGCCTTAGCAGTTATGTTGCAAAACTAAAAGGCAGCAATCAGAGATACATCACCTGCTCTCTGCTGCATTTCCTAGGGCCAAGAAAGACAGTTTAAAGGTGAAAGAGCATGCAATATGACTCAATCATGCCTTAGCTCCTCATGGAGCATTTTCTTAATGCCATCAGCACGATTCATCAGTTTTAATATTAGAGAGCAGTAAACCAAAATTGCAAAATGATGTTGTTGCAACTGCTGTTATGTTTTCGATAGCACTGATTAATTTCACAAGCTTTTTAGCAAAGTAGCAACTTCCTCACTGAGGTAATGTGCAAGGGAAATAGAAGTGAGATGGTCATTGATGTTATTAATGTATTGATTGGATAAAGAGCTTGGATTCTGTTTCCAGCTCTGTTACAGACTTTAAAAGTGACCTTGAATTTCTCACTTTCTTCATCCCATTTCCCTGCCTTTACAATTAACACAACAATAATTCCTCACCCCCCACTTTTGCACTGTGGTGGGCAAAACAGATAATCTTTTGATACTGTGTTAAAGTGCCTTTCTTGAACCCTCTTTGTTATGATACAGATATATAGCCATTTCCTGCATGGTAAGATAGTTTTCCTTAAAATAAAAAAGAAAAGAAAAACACAAAAAAACCCCTGTAGGGGTATGGCTCAGAAGTTCCTGAGTATTTCAAGTATTCTTACCACATACTTACATTATTGTATCAGTAAGAGTCAGACAGTAACAGGTTGGGAGGAATCTCTGGAGGTGGTCTAATCCACTCAGAGCAATAGTTCAAAGCTTTTGTTCACAGATCATAAATCTGCACAATACATTTCCTTGTTAATCTGGAATATAGCTCAGAATGGTTGAAGACAGTGCAGTCCTACAGCACATCAATAAAACCACCCTCTTTCTCAGGGAAACTAAGGCCAGTCATAATTCTGTCAACAATATTCAGTTTTGTTTCAATCCTGTCCCAGCAACCTCTACTCATCCTTTGACTAAATGCCAGGACTCATGATCCTTTCTGGAAATTGTTGCTTTTCTTTTTCTTACACTTCACTCACCGCTTTCCTCCTTTGCTCCTTCCATCTTCTGCAGAACATCCTACAATGAACCTCCTACTGCTCCTAACGCTGAGGTTGATAGCTGAGCAGATTATCCATGTAGGCAGTTTAATGTCCATTTTTATACAAATGACTCTCAGATTCACCTCTCTGGTCAAAATTTATCTCCTTTCTTTCAGCCTTGTGTTACACTCTCTCTTTGATGCCTTTTCCTGAATGTCTCCATACAAATTCTAATTTAAAATGACCAAAAATTGGACTGCTGAACTTTCCTCTAAGACACCCTGCTTCCCAAATTCACTCTTAGTCGTGTCAATACTCTCATCTTTCCTGTCATTCAGAACAGTACATGAAGAGGTAATCAGTGATGGCATCCTACCTTTAATGTTTTAGCCAATTAATCATGACTACAATGACAGAAATAAGAAGATACAAGAACCTGTGCTAACACGTATCCCATGTTATCTTAATACAGACACAGCTTTATACTGGGTGTGCTAAATCTAAAATATGAAAATAAAATCAAGAACTGTTAGAAACTTCATCTACATTCTCCAAACAAAATATGTCAAGTATTAGCAAGAAAGGTTTAATAAAGGTCCCTAATGAGAAAATGGTGTTTACAGGATGAAACAAGAATTTGTATGTTAGGTTTGATCTTATAGAAAGGCAACGCATTCACAATATCCAGATGTATATATAAAGCTTTCCCAGCCCTAGTAATACCTGACAGAGGAAAAAAGTTCCATGCTATAATATAGGTGAGAATGAAACCCATTCAAATTTGTACACCTTATAGCAACAGGGACATAATCAAGGTTGCATATGTGCTTCTACTATACTAAATGAACACAAATACTGTTTACCATGACCTGTCTGGTTATGCTGGTTTACAGGGAGCAGTATCAGCACAGCTCACATATAGACCTCACTGGACAGCTTAGCTCCATGTCGATCATCAGAGCATCTGTTCACGCACCACAGGATCTCAGCAGTCAGCATGTTCTTCCCTGATCCATGCCCATGTGGCGTTGTCAGACAGAGAAAGGGGGAAGAAAAACTAATAAATCAGTGAAGTGTGGGAGAGGGAGTATCAGGCAAAATGAGACCAAAATGTAGCTATTTCCAAGGAAGAAATTTGGTGGAAGGACTCTCGGGAAAGGTTCTAGCCTCTGAAGTCCTACCATAATCCTCCCATATGCAATAACAGAGGTGTTCCAGGTTCTTAGTGCAGGGTAAAGAGCAGAAATTCTGGTTTAATCTTTACTTTAAATATATCTTTTCTAAATCTCAGATACTCTAATATCTCCAAGGTTTTATGCTCTCCTTTCTACTTGCTACAACAGTTTTTTAAGCATAATAATTAGTGACTTAGACTGCCAGACTCTGTCATGTGGAGAAGCTACAAGCTTCTCCTCCTGCTGCAGGACTGTCATCTTGTTGCACCTCACACATGCCTTCTGGCTGTAGATGCTTTCAAGATCCCCCAAAGGCTTATCTGCTCTGTCAGAAAATAAGTGAGCATCTTGTTTCTGTGCAAGATGTTGTTTTCTACCTTTTTTTTTTTTCCATTTAAGTTCTGGAACAAACTAAGGTATTGTCTTGAAATGGAAAAAGCATACACTCTGCTGTCTTGCCAGGTCTTTCAGCTGTTTGTGGAGCATCAACTAAAGTTGTCCTGGCTGAGTTGTACTTTGGTTCAGAGAAGAATGTTCAAAGTTCGTGGACAAGCATCAAATCACTAAAAGCACTTTGCAGAGATTGTTTCAGTCCTGCATAGCTCAGACAAATTAATGTCTCATGCAATCTCGACTGGTTCTTGTTGTATCTTTAAACTCTGGATGATCCTGGATAAAAATAAAATAAGTCTTCCTAGATAACCCAAAAGGAAACTGAGAGTAAAGCTGAACAACTTTTTTCAAAGACTGATTTGTGATTCCAGCAGTGTGGCGAGTGCAATCAAAAGCAAGGTTTGGTTTGTTTTTTACAAAAAGAGATCATACTCCAGCATTGTCTGTGGCTAAATAATCAAGATGTTCACTTGGCTGCTGGGACTTGAGTCAGTCCCTATGATCTGCTGAGTTCAGATGAAGAAGGCTACAGGTGAAATTTCATACATCCAACATGAATAATCTGACCATATTACTATTTTTTCCCTCTTGTACCCTGAGGACAAATTACATCTGAAATTGAGACGTGGCTTGACATAGGCATTTTACCAAAACTGGAAGCTTGAGCTTTTCTTGTAGATGAGGTTTTACAGGGGCAAAAAGAAAAAAGCAGCAAAACCAAGGCATACCCAGTACGCTGGCTGTGACCACCCCACAGCAGAGGCTGTGCCAGGGTCTCAGAGGCAAGAAATGACCCTTGTGGTTTCAGCCCTTCCACACCTGCGTCAATGCAAAGGCCATCAACTAAACAGCAGCATCTGTTTGTTATCATTTCATAAATCAAAAAATATTAGCAGAAAAGCTGTGGCATAATTCAAAACTTTAAAAAAGCAATTAGGTAAACAGCTTTAGCACCTATGTGAGGTCAATCATCACAGAAAACCAAACCAAACCAACAACATCAAAAAATACCAATCAATATCAAAGAAAAGGGAACTCTCAGCCCTTAGGCAATATTACATTGCGTCAGTGAGAGCTTTGCCGTGCAGCCTTTTAGCAGCAACTTACTTTACACCTGTTTTTGGTGAACTCTGTGTTAAAAGCAATGGATTCACACCTTGACCCCGCCTGGCCCACAAAAGCCACGGGTCCTGCCTTCACATCCTCCTGGCTCTGGTGTCTGTAAGCACAGGCAGCACAAGCTTTCTGAGGACCTGTCGATGCCAGCATTGCCTGGAGTGGAGGAGAAGCAGCCATCACCCACTCTCCTCAACAGCTTCCTCCTAAAGTCTCTTCCCCTCTGTTCTGGCTGAGATGCTTAGAATAAAACACCTCTCTCTGTGTGCTAAAGAAGCTCTTATATTTGGTTGCATTAGGGTTGCTGCTAGTGGCAATATGCCCTGGAGTGGATATGCTGTTCTACAAGAGCAGTGTATAAATACACGCTTGCAGTTTATTCCATAGTGAAGCATTTTTATTTACTTAGGAAATAAAGTATATTCTCTTGCTGCATTCAAATGTTATATACAGATTTAATCACAAGTCCCGTGATACTTAGTGTTATTCACAAAGCTGTGCTTTGGTACATCTCAGTTTCCTTTTCTTTTCTCTTTAAAAACCCATAAGGTTAAAAAAAATAAAAGCCAAATACAGGGATGCCAAAGACATTTTTCTTTTTACATGTTAATTCTTGAGGTGATCTGGGGGACTCGCCTCAATTCCTGAAATTCCTAAATGCTTGGGATTACTCGTGCATTGAGACAGACTCCATCATTCACATGTAGCAATTTATAAAGAACTGGGTACCACAAGTGACTAGGCAATTCAGTTATAAAGTTTGCTGAGGGGTGGGGAATGGTAAAACAAGCATGAAGGAAACAGAAGCAAGATCCTGGATCCAATTTAGGAGAAGAAAGTGATCCCCTGAAAGAAATAAGAGCCTAGGAAAAGAAGTAAAGAGAAAAAATGAAGAAAAAAAGAGAAGGTTGAAACAAAGCTTTGAAAGGGTCACACATTTATATAAAGATAGTTGCCTGAACCACTGAAGCTTCATCAAGACTAAACTTCTGACCTTTTTGAGGTACCCAATCTATCATTCACTTCCCTGGACTCCATTCACCACCCCATGATCTGTCCTTTTTCTGTCCAGCCCTTCCTCACTGATTGTGCCCCCAAACAAGTTTTTCAGTCTCCAGGTAAAGGAGCTGGTTAGCACAGAGAGACATTGGGAGTGGGTCTGAGGCTGGGAGGCAGGACCATGCTGGAAGGCAGCACTTAGAGTGAGAAGGCAGCAGAAGGAAAAGCAGGTGCAGCAGCTGAGCTAAAATCTGTTCAGCTCTCTCCGCTTTAGTACACGCAATATATTTGAGATCGTACTTACTGCCTCTGCTGTTCCTAGAACTATACAATACACACACACACACACACACACACTAGAAGCATGGGGGATAAAATTTATGCAAAAGACAGTATCAGAAAAAGTTCTCACATGCATTAGAGTATGATGCTGGCAAAATTCTTCCATCAGTCCCAGTTCTGAACAGCACATACCACTTTCTGAGATGAAGATGCTGTTGTTAACTATTGAGCAGCTAAAGAGATAAAAGCAATAGCAAATCTTGGCTGTTCTTTTCAGAAACACCTTTGGGTCTGTTTTTCTTTGCTGGTTGTTGTCTCTAATAATCTTACCAAGCTTACCTGTTGGCTTGGGGTAATTCTTAAGTAATGCAACATCAACACATTCAAGGTTCATGGAATAAATGTCTTATTCAGTGTTAAGTTCTTGATCTTTGAAAGCTGTACTGACCGCATCCTGTCCTAGCGTATCTCCTGACCTTGGATAATTACTAATTTTCTTCATAAATATCATAATTGAATACTCACTTAAAACAGGCTATACCTCTGAGCTCTCATTTTCTGTTGCACTCAGCCACTGATATTACAGTTTCCAAAAGCATCCTTAGCAGCTATTTGCACCGAGGCCCCTGAAAACTTCTCCTCCCCCTCTCTTTCACATCTTGTTTACATTGCCTAAATAGGTTTTTTGGCTCCTTCACTGTGATATGGAAAAAAAACATTTCAGAAACATTTTTGTAAGGGTACAGTGTCAGTTTTGCTGCTGTTCTAAAAGCCACAGACACCCAGCAAAGCAGCCGTGGCTCTCTGCACACGTTAGTCAGAGAGCCTTGTTGGTGGGGGAATCCTTTAATTCTATTTTCCAATGAGTTTGCCAGCACTGACTGTATTGCAGACAGCCTAATTGCTGTTTGGCAGCCTCCCACATCAGCAGAGAAATGCTTGAAAGCAGAGGTAGGAGCAAGCAGCTCCTCTCTGTGCTCTCTCCTTGGCTGCACTGGAGGCTGGTGAGAAGCAGCAAGGCAGATACCAAAGCAATACAAACACTAGATTACCATAGAATGGTGAAATAACCATTATGCAGATCAAAGACTGAAATGCAGAAGTAGCCTTTAAATTTAACTACAAGTAGCATGCAGAACGTATCTATTATTTTAAGCAGTTTAGTCTTTCTTGAACGTTTTGTGGTAGTCAGATTTTGTAGTGAAATTCAGCACTGCTTTAATTATCGTTTCATTTATCTATACATTTGTTTCCCCATGTGCCATTCTTGCTGCCAAATGCCCATTCCTAACCCAGTAATAATAACCACAGAGGGAGAAAAAAAAAAAGAGACAGTTATCTTATGTACCTTGTGGTCACTATTTTTCCCAATACAGTTTTGTAACCTGACACAAATTGCCTTCACACAGGTATGGCAATCATCACCCTTGCACTTTTGGGGGAAAGTGCAGCTGGGTTGCCTAATTGGCAGGTCTGGGTTTATCAGAGAAGAATGGACACATATTTCTGTCAAAATCAAAGCCAGGATCAGTCTGAGAATGGTTGGAGCCAGAGAGAGACTAACCCATTACCAAAACAGAGTCTTTGGGAATTAACACTCTGCTGAGCTTTGCCAGGTTGAGTCATTAGTGCCCAGGTGTACCTCACCCTCAGCTGTCTCGTGGTGAGATGTAGCTGAGCTTTGATGCAAGAACACAGTCATCTTGTGAAAAGTAAGCGATAAGTTATTACAGGGCCTCTCAGCAAAGGCATTGTAGGAACAAAATACTGGATTGTCAGTAAATATGTCAAAAAAACAGGGCAGATACAAGACTTGGTTGTGATAGTTTATGTCTCTTCTCTGTCTTTCCTGGGACCACAGACAGACCTCGTCAAAAAAAACCCAACCCTGATAGAGAACAGAGGGAAAAGGCATGGTGAAAACCTTCGCTCTTACAAAGGTGTCTGCTTTAAACACGGCCACATAACAAAGCCAGGTTCAAGGTATAAAAAAAGGCAAGGATTTAAAACTTTGCTCATATATATTCTTCAAGTGGTGTTTAATACCGCTTCTTTTGTTTGTTTTGACAATGGATCTTATCTTTTGGTAAGGGCTGTGTTCAGGACTATTATTACCCTCTATAAAAGCCTCACAGTCTTTCTTTCCACTTGTTCAGCACACCAGAGTGGCATAGCAAATTTAATCGAAGAACGCAGCTCCAGGGAGAGCCTTTGGAGACTCTCCCCTTTTTCATAATGCTGTTATCTCCCCTTCCTTGTGTTGGGGATGCATAAAAATCACAAAAAAGTCATTCTGAGTATATTCTTCCTGATAATTATTGTCAGACTCTGAGATAAGTACCCTACGTGATGTAATGTGTGTTAGACCCGGCTCTCTGAATGCAAATCCTGCAACACTTATAGACCCAAACAATGGTCGCCCTAAACACTAGGGCCTGGTATTTTGCCACAGACAAGAGAGAGCTTTGATTTTTTGTGTTTCGATAAGGCACAATCTGGGTGCCTTTATCTCAGCTGTTATATTTAAAGATGACATTCTAGCCTTGCAGCCTTGCCTATTGTTTTGACCCTGATTATCTCCAAATGTTGTTGTTTAGTCAAACTCACCGGTTTAATGAAAGGCCTGCTCCCAATTTAAGGAAAATTATTTAAATGCAGAGTAACCTATACACTGCGGTTTCAAAAAGAACTAGGCGGTTAATCAAAAGTTAATTGTATAATTCTCATGCAGATTAGGGCCTCTTGCAAATGAATCCCAGGTTGTGATTATTAAAAAAAGGGAGAGTGCTGGAGTAATGCACAAGGGTCTCCAGTCTGGTAAACAATCAGCTAAGGTTTAATTTGTGGTAAACAAAGTGCTGATACACTAGGGGTCTCCAAAGGAGACAAAAAGGTGAAAATAAATTAAAAAACAACATACAGATATGATCTTTTTGGTTTTAGGCATCTTTCAAAAAACACAGGCTAAATGAATAAAAAGTAATCCATTAATATTTACTGGCAGCATCCTGGCAATACGCAAGTGATAGGAGTTCTATAATTATACTCCAGCCCTCGGATAGGGATCCTGATCACGCAATGTCACCACCACCTCCAATAAATACCTCTGTGGTGCTCCCATGTAAAATAAATGGCTATAATGAATAGTTTGATTAATTACAAACTACTTCTATATATGTCAGTAAACAACTTCAACAGAAAAGAGCATGAACTGTACTTATAATACCTATCATCAAATTTATCTGCAGGAGCAAAGGAATAAACTAGTAGCAATTATTCCTATGCAAAAAAAAAAAAACATTATTAAGTTTTAAAAAAGAAGCATTGTTCGGGTCAATCTTTAAAGTCTTTTCTGTTGAAGTGGCGGAAGTTATACTGAGTTGTTTTCACTAGTTAGAGCTACTTATGATGAAAAGAAAAAGTGATGTGAATGCATTTAGAGAGGGGGCATATGTAACTGCTAAGCCCACTGCCGTCTTGTGGGGTAGTAAGAACCAGCAATACTTGTCTGAGCGCCCAGAATTAGTCTACTATTAGCTTATTTATTTACTGGTGACAATGCACTTGGTCCTGTAAAAATCAGACAATAGCAGCATCTCAGGCAAAGACACAAACTGCTGTTAAGCCCTCATTCATCATGTGCAGACCAGTTAACCACTGATCACCACAAAACCACACAGAAATAGAGATACTTCTGGAAGGGTCTGGCATTTTAAAGCAGGCTATTATTGCCAATCACACAGATAACTTCTAGTTTTTCAGACCTCAGTGGTAAAGCTCCCAGGACCAGCCCCAGTTCTGTGCTGCCTCGCACAGCTGCCCACAGCAGCTCTATCCCAGGACCTGGATGTTTGGT
Source organism: Piaya cayana (assembly GCA_013389865.1). NCBI lineage: Eukaryota > Metazoa > Chordata > Aves > Cuculiformes > Coccyzidae > Piaya > Piaya cayana. The sequence goes on from WAAB01001243.1 coordinate 731,851, forward strand.
ACTTACCTTCTTGCTTTTCACTTTGTACAGGGAATCTGAGTCGTATTTTTTCTCTACAATGAAGAGGCTTGTTTTTAGCTTTAAATTCAGAACAGGATCCTCATCCAGGTATGGGTGATTTAAGCAAAAACTTGATAGCTGGCCACCCTCAGGCAGACCGAGTGGCATCGTAGAAGAAGAAAAGAGGCTTATATATATTCGAAGAATTATATCTATATACACACAGGCACACAGATATAAATACATATGCATCTATCCATGTGTATATATGTATATGTTAAACTGTGATAATAATTTAAGGCATTCTGCACAAAGCAGATTTCCAGTGAGAAATGGCACTTCGGTGACAGAGGTCACCATCAGATCCAAAACAAGGACATTAGCAAAACACACTGAAGTTTTAGTGGAATTCAGCTTAGTTTCTGAATCTATGAAATTAAATATGGAAGCAGGGTTGTAAACAGGGACTAACTGCAATAATCTATCATTCTACTTCCAGTAAAAAAATGCTATCATCAGCTACAGTTTAAAGAAGAAATGCATACTACACATTTCTAAACACACAGAAATTTTAAAAATCATTATAATCTGTAACATACCAGTATTTAACTGTAATCATTGCAATATTTAAAATAGATTACTTATATAATAGATAGCCACCAAGAATAGCAGGCCTACAGTAACTTGTGTTGTAGCCTTCATCTGGAGATGAAGGGAATGATTTTTGACAGTAGTTAGTAATTAAAGGCAAACACGTTTATTGCCACTGCATTAAAAAAGATCACACTTGTCTCCAAAGGGAGTTTTATTTCTTTTTTAGAGTATTATTGTTTCTTATATTTTATTTTGAACAAATAGGAAGAAAACCATTGCTTTACAAATCAAAGCCTACTATACATTAATTGCCCGTTACCAAATTTAAAAAAATATATTTGCTGCCATATATGTGTTTCAGTATAATTATGATAATTTTCCAGGGAAATTAAATCTGTCTGAAAACATTTTGGAACTCCAGTGCACTATTAATATGTATACGTATGGGTATTCTTGCAGTACACTATAATTAAATAACTCTGCATCAGAAATCTGCTGTACTGTGTCCTTTTCATGGAGTTTGTTTTGCAATGAACTCTGCAAACACATCTGCGAGTCACCTGTGTTTATCTTTTATCTGCCCTCTTATTAGGATTTTGCTCTGTGTTCATAAGAGCAGAAGTAAATGAGACCACCTGTAAAAAACCCAGAACCTGGAGCCATGATCCCAGCTCTGGGGCAGCAGCAGGAGCCCTAGGGCTGTGCCAAGTGGTAGTTTTAAAAGACCAGAGAACGTATACACCATTCACAAACTGCTCATTGCTTCCAACATCCAACATTCCCTGCATAGAGTTCGTAATTATTGTTTCTTTTAAGAGGAACAGCAGAGACTGACCTCCGTCTCAAGGTGCAGGTAAGGGTAATGTTGACTTCTCACAGGTTTCAAATCAGGCCATCACAGATAACCAGTAAATCTTACATCAGAGAAAGACATTTGAAATCAAATTGTTCCATAATATGCATTTTCAATCAAAACACTGGGGAGATTTTAAAAATTTACTGCACATAAATAAAATATTTGATCTTTCTGATTCTTATTTTTCAAACCCTTACAGACACCTCATACTAATATTGACATTGAACTTCAATATTGATATAAGTGTGATAAAACAGAACCGCTTGCTATAAATATTTTAATAGGATGCAGGGGAATGTTTCCACAAAAATAAGAATTTTCCAAGTGGTCCTTGGGATCACTTGTTCCGTGCAGGAGCCTGGCTGCAGGCAGGAGACAGGGCAGCAGTCACAAGCACTGGATGTAGCTGCATAGCAAAGGACAGCCAGGTAGGATTATAGATGAGCCTGAAGCAGCAAAAAGGCACATCTAGAGGTCAACATCAGGTTTTGGGGCAACATTAACAGAATAACAGAATGGTTTGGGTTAGAAGGGACCTCCAGAGACCAACGCCCCTGCAAAAGCAGGTTTGCCTGCAGCAGGTTACACAGAAACGTTTCCAGGTGGGTTTGGAATATCTCCAGAGGAGGAGACTCCACAACCTCTCTGGGCTACCTGTTCCAGTGCTCTATTAACCGCACAGTAAGAAATGTTGGGGTAGAATGTCCAGTGTTCTATTTAGCGTCTGTTGCCCCTTGGGCTTTTCCTGGGCACCACTGAGAAGAGTGTGGTCCCTCCCATCCTGCTGACATCTCACCTTTTATGTATATGTAAGCATAGACGAGATCCCTTCTTGGTCTTCTCCAGGCTAAAGAGACACAGCTCAATCAGTCTCTCCATCAAGAGCTGAGATGGGTTTCACTTCATCTGAAGTATTCATAGTGCTCTGCTGCTGTCTGGCTCCAAGTGAGTCTGGAGAGATACTCCAAGAGGTTCCTGGCTGCCACTTTTGAGCTACAGCCTTCTCTTCAATGACAGTACATACAGCAGAGCCTGGGAGCACAGAAACATAAACTGTCCTGTGGACAGATGTCTCTGATGAGGTTAGGTCCCATGCAGCTGTGGCCACGGTTGATATTTGTCTGGTGATCTAAGAAATCTACAGAAATCTACCACTCTTACTAAAGCACATTAGATGCCCACATTAGAGTACCACAAGTAAAAACATTCTCTATGGCATTTCTTGCTGTTTCTACAAGAACATTACATGCTTTGGGTTTTTTCTCTTTTTTAAAGAACATTCAGTTACGTACATTTAGGTCTGTTGTCTCCCAGTTATGGGGGAAAATGCAAAGCCAATATAAAAAACCAGCATCTAATCTACAGGGGAAAAAAATCAAATAATTATAACTAGGTTGCTCAGGAAACAAAATATCCAGCATCACTAAAGTATCCACAAATTGCCAAATGGCCACTAGTAAAGTAAAGAATTAAAATATTATCTTTCAGTGGGGGCAGAAAGATTGTGAATTTCATTGGGGGAAGGCAAAACTAACCAAAATTAAATTCTTCCGTTTTGTTAGGAGCTTGTTTGGCTAATCAATGTCTGGACATTAAGGCAGGCTGCAGCGTGATCAGCATGCCCTGGCTGTAGAGCATCCATGTGGGGAGCTGGCTGGGGCTCTGCACCTCTGGCTGGTGAGCACACACATGCCAAGGGCTCCTCCTGCCTTCACATGATTAGAAATAGCTCATTCTGGTCTACACAGGCAGTGAACTCAAAGCAAGAATTTCTCAAAATATGTGTTTGAGCAGGACATGGCATAAGGAATAAATAAGAATTGAAGGAAGTAATTGCAATCCCTCTTTTGGTGTATCTCCTAGGCCAGGACCAAGCCCCTGTACTCCTAGGGCTCAGACACTGCTTTTTCAAAGCCAAAGCAGAGTCAAGCATGCAGCCTCAACAGTCTGTCCTCCTCATAGCATGCATTTCCACCATTCAGTGCAAGACTAAGGTCTTCCTTCTCAGAGAAGGAAGGCTGGAAGACCTTTGCAAAGGTATGCAGACACTTTTCTGGTTTTCTCACTTGATCACATCTAAAACATTCACTTTGAGCAATGCTTAGAGTGCAAACTTTTCGATTCAGTCCAGTGGCAGGAAACTATGCACAAATAAACACATTTAGAAAATTAATTCAGTTTCCTATTTGAAGTTTGAATTCATAAAGAACTCTCCAGTCTTACGCAGTTGTTTCAAGTGAAGCTCAAGTGCTTTGTTCCCCAATTAACCTTGAATAATAAAATAAATTGAAGAGAATTCTTCTCCCATCCTACTTAGAACTTTTTTTTCATAACTTGCTGGTCCATATCCTACAGCACCTACCAAAAGAGTCTTCTTGAAGCTCATGAACTTGAAAAAAAATGGAGGTTTGCCAGCCTTCCTGTTAGTTATTTAAACGTGTCCACATAGTCACTGCTTCTATCTTAGAGTCTAATTAAAATGTCCATTAAATAAGCAATTGCACTCACTACCAATTAAAGAGAATGTATCATAATAAACATTTAGAGGTATATATCACACTGCTGCTACTATTACATACTTTTTAAAGTGGACTTTTAAGGTGTGATTGGAAAGTCAATGAACTTGGTGGTGCTGCATCACTCATTAGCCGACTTATTCAGAGCACGTGGAAGTAAAAGCATCTTGGCCTGCTGAGGCTTTTGTGTTTGGTTTTGCTTGGCTTGTCTTGAAGTGATTAATATTTGCAGCTCTGCAGGCAAACAAATATCGAGCCAGCGCTAAGCAGGACTACAGAGGCAGAATTTAATTGCTAATGCCAAAAGAGGGAAGCCTCAAATGGAGACAACTGAGCAAACAGCCTCAGCCACTTGAAGGCCATGGGCAAACCTCCCAAGATCATTGCATGTGCAGAGCAAAGTGGCACAGAGTCTGGGGAGCCCCTGGCCTGAACTTCAGGTGGGCTCAGACCACCACTTACAGAGCTTTGTCCTGCTCAGGGCTTCAGTATCTCTGGCCTTGAGTTTAACTGGTGGACTTTCCTTCTGCTTAACCTGAACAGAGACCCCAAATGACCTATTTTCCTACACATGGGACTCCTAACTCAACCAAAGTGTCTGATAGGTGATGACTATAGAGTGTAAAAAAACATCCACAGCAAAATCTTATGTTTTTGACAAGGAACTCCTTACTTGGTAAAAAATTTTACCAAACTTTTGCTGTAGATACAGGGGATAACAGCTGAAATAAGAATGAAAACAACAACAAAAATTAATCTGGAGAAAACAGTCACTGATTTTTTGAAATCAATTAAATTAGGAATATTACACTCAAACAATTATGAGGCTTGCAGCCCTGAGTCAAGGACATGGCAGTGAAGTGTGCTTCAGAGCTAGGGTCACGGAAGGTGGCCAAAAGAAAACTAAGAAGCACATAGTACAATTAAGGATCACAACTTTACTTTATCAGTTGCCATAGGGTCATTTTTAATTCTTTGAATCTGGTTTGTGGCTTTTGCAATCTGTGACTTCATGTACAGGGGATCAGATGGAAACATTCGGTTTGGCAAGGCAAGAAATTTCATTTGATTTTGTTTGTATCTAGATATCACTCTGAGCTGTCTGAACCAGGCAATATTACTTTTATTTCAACTAAGGCATTATTTCATTAGCCAGTAATTAAAAGCTGGACAAATGAAGAGATGCTAAGCACACTCCCAATGTGAATTGGACATATCTATAATGGAGTGAGATCATTTTCATTATTTTATATTTATGTCAGGCTTTAAGGCACTGAGGTCACTTATGCACATTCCCCTGCTGTTAGCTTAAGTGCAGAAAATATGCAGAGGCATTAATTTGGTAATTTATACTCTTCCATTCATCAGTCAGAGAAACAGTCAATAGCTGTATTTGTGAACGTCAGGACCACAGAAACATAGGTTAGATGGCAAATATAAATTAAAACTATAAAGCATGCAATGATAAATATATTGAAGAAGATCCTGTTTTGAGTGTACTTTAACTCTCCCATCTTTCAGATACCACGTCAGTATTTCTGCTGCAGCAACAAAACGCAAAATACTTATAAGCTCATACAAAATGAATTTGGCTGTATAGCTTCATGGACACTACAGTCTGGGTAACAACCTACAGGGAAGTTGTATTTCATCTTTAATTCATTTAAAATAAAGTGACTGCGTGACATCACTCTGACATTTCCTAAGATAGTAACAGCTAGCTGATGTCACATATATTCTAAGTAAATATGTCAAAGTATATTACCTAATATTTTTATCTGGACAGCTATCAAATTAAGTCAACAGAAAACAAACTAGGTTGAAAGCACATATTTCCATTTTTACAGTCAGTCTCAAAAGGGAAAGAACAAATTATTTATAACACTGCGATTTTTACTTACAGGCAAGACCTTTCTCTTTAGACTTTAGGAAGAAGGGAACAAGTAAAGTATTACAAGCAAGATTATTTTCAAGTCTGCACAAATTCCAATTTCATAGGTGTACACGCCAGCATTCCCAGAAGACGGTGATTCATAATTCTGTCTAGAAATGGCCTAAGTCTCACTTGTTGTTTTAAAGTGAACACTGTGAGATCTTGGGAAAAAAACCAGATGACTTTTTGGTTGTTGTTTTCACAGAGACAGGCACTGTTTCTGTCTCTCTCTTCCCAGTCCCATTGTGAATCACTCACACGAATACTGGCACCTCTCAAATTTGCATCTCACTCAAGCCTAAAAGGCAAATGGCAGTGACTTTGCAAGCCTAGAGAGACTCATTCAGAGGAATCTGAAACTTTGTCACTCAGCTTGCTGCAGCTTTAAAAACATAAATAATACATTTTCCACCTTATTGACATATTTGTCATAAAAACCAATGGTGGCAGACAGCAACTCCTATTTTCCCTGTCCCACAAGCCTTGAGGTCCCAGTCCCCACCTGTTGCACAGCGGTGAGACTCAAAGCCCAACGCAACATCACATGAAAAAAATCTATGGCATTTTTATTTCTATTTTATTGTTGGCTTCATGCCGAGTTTTGTTTCAAAAGAAAAAGCTTAGTAGAGTCCTTACGCTTTAGCAGGAACATTTGATACCATGCAGAGATTGCAGCTACAGCAAAGGTGGCAGCTCAAGCTGAAACCTAACAGTGACTACAACCCTCCTAACTCAGTTGCTCTTAATTTTCTCAAATTCCTGTGGGGCTGAATTTTTCCATGTTTGCTTTCTGCCTAGAGGCGAACAGTTAGCTCCTGAAAGAGTCAACAGAGCCTGTTTTGCTCTCTGCAAATGTTTACAAAAATAGTTTGCTTTAGTTCTGCAATCCAGATATGTTCACATGCAGTTCATTGGCAGGGTAATTTTTACCATTTCTGAGATATTAATGGCTTTGAGGAGCAAATAAAAGTTTGAAAGAATTTATCTTTCTAGTTTTGGAGCTTCAGTTCTCACAAATTTTGTCAGAAAGTGCATTTGTAGTATTGGGTTTTCAGCTAGGATTTTGATTTAGGTCACAGCTGTGAGCACTTGGTTATTCAGACATTCACTTAAATTGTTGCTTATGCTAAAATAGACAAATATTTAGGCCTTTCAAATAGCAATCAAAAGAAGGAAAAGTGGGAAATACTACCACATTTTACTGCAGCCTTTTGCAGGGAGAGATCAGTCTTTATTTCCAACTAGACAAGACCAGATTACCTGCAGTGTACTCAGTATATTTTTCAGAGGACGCCACATAGACCAAATCTCTCCCTGTTTTCTAGGCACTGGGAAGAATATGATGTGTTTTGTAGAATGGATTTGTAGAACTGTCTTTCTGTTAAACACCTTTATTGACAGTTGTTGGGTAGCATCCTGCATATCAGTGGGCTGTTGCTCTCCATTCCCCATTGAACTGTGTTCAAACATTTTCCTTTTTAATGTGTAAGTAAACAGGAAACGGAAAGGCTGTTAAAATGCTAAACTTTGCTAAGATCTTATTGCAGTAAACCCTGATGAACTGAATTTTATACTAAGGGGACAACCCCTACAAAATAAATGAAGCTTAGCACTGAAAGAGAATGACTGATACTTAATCAGACCAGCTGAACCACAAATTTTACTTAAAGGAAATATGTTTAGCTGGTGCCAAGGAGTTAACCAGATATTAAGTAAGTAGAAATTATCCACCATTTGAATACACATTGCCAAATACAGAATAAGATATTTCCTGGATACTCAAGCAAGGCTGGTCATGGGGTACTGAAATCAAACGGGGTATCAAATCAAACAGTTCTAGAACTTTGATTGTTCATTTTCAGTTTTAATCAGAAACAAAAGCAAAATGCTATGCAAAGCATTTAACTGTATTTACAGTTTTAAAAAACAGCTAGCTTGTGGTCAGGAACTGCAGAGATGGCTTTTTGCACAGACCAGCATGGCCCCGGTGAACAAGCTTTGCCCCATTCAAGAGTTGTGCCTTGCTCACCCATGTTACTGAAATAATACCACACAAGTGATGTTGAGCATGATGTTTTCCTTGGTAGCTGTTCAGGTATCCCCAGTAACTCGTTGTATTTTAACTAGGTGTAAAGAACAACCATTGGTGCTCTCCTGACACACAAACCAGATGTTTATAACAATAGAACTGGAACAGGACAAACAGTTTTGATTTTGACTTATAGGTAATGCTTTGACATATTTCTGTGCTGTATCTTGTCTTATTCATCAGGATATACTACCAGGATATCATTTTATACAAGGGCTTGAAGAGAGTACATATGGAAACAACTCTAGAGTGTAATTGAATGACTGCGATCGTCCAGGTCTCACAGCCACATGGAGGAACAGTGACAACAGCTTCACTGTAAACATTTATTATCTTAGAAGGCAGCTACTACTTTCACTCCATGTCTTCCTTCAGCATCCCAAAGTGTAATGGTTTGATCTTTAGACCCTCCTGAATAGCCAGGTTGTGGCTGAGGAAGAACTACATCTCCCAGTATTCCATGCAATTTTCTACATAAATTAGGGTGTGTTGGGGGGTCAGACACTCCTCTTCCGGCTCCCACTCATCTTCCGGCTGCCTCTTGTCTCCTGTAGCCATGTGGGAAAGGCCTTGTGCTGTGTTGGTCTGTCTGTGTGTGTGGGAGTCAGGCCCAGTGAAGCCTTGTGAACTCCAAGAGCGGCATGAATGCCAAATGGTGATTTGCTATCTGAGGAAAGTAATGATTTTTTTTCCTCTTGTTAGCTTTTATTGATCTGTTTCTGGATTCTTAATTCCTCTTCGTGGCAGGGGGAGGTTTCTTTCTTTTGGGGGGTCTCTGATTATGTGTAGATGGTATTTTAGTTGCATATTAGTGTTAATACATGAGTATATAATCTTACAGCTTTGGTTTGCTTGTTTTCAGTATTCTCAGTCTTTCTTTTCTTCTCCCTTTCTCCCTTGGTCTCGTACAGGGGGGTGGGGGGAGAAGGAGAGACTGCATTTTACTGTGGGTTTGGGTGGTCGCCAGAGGGGTTCCGCTCAACCCATCACACAAAGCTGCTCTGCTTTTGATATTTTCTGCACACTTTTGTCATAGAATGTGCCGTGTTTTGAGATAGTAAAATTTATCTATAGGTCTTATTCCTGCATTGTCAATCTATGATTGTTTCATGTGGGAGAGTCTGAAACAAGATCTAGCTTTCGTATGCTAAGCTCAGACCAAACCATCAGGCCACACCGTCACTGGTGCTTACACAGCTGCCCAGTCTACTTGCAGCAATGAATTTTACGAAATTTGATTATTACCTGGCATAATGAAAAAGTCAACAATATTTTCCAGCTTTACTGGGCACCACATGTTTGTACAAATGTTTTTAAAAGCCTTTAATTCTGTTGATAACCAGGGCTTTATTTAACACAGCAAAGCTCCACAAATCATACCGAGAACCAAACTGACTTTCTGGAGGAGTCTCTGCAAGCAGTGTCGCTAACAAATGAAACAAGGTGATTTTTTCATCCAGCAAAGGTTTTCCTTTGTTATAAGTTTCACACACGGCTGACAAACACATGGTGTATAGCAGTATAAGTTAAACAAAACAGACATTATTCCTAATGCCATCAGAATTCAACTCTGAATTTTACACATATGATATACAGACACATGCACAGAGTTATAAGCTTAACTGAACATAAATGCGTATTTAGAAGGCTGCTGCAAACTCTAGACTATGTTACAGGCTCCCCCGGAAACAAATATCCTTAATCAGTCTTTCTGTTGTGAAATGCACTAGGTTTTATGGGTCTAATACAAACCCTACTGGAAGTCAATCCATTGACTTCGTATTGCTTTGAATTAAAGTCATCTTGACCTAAAGCATTAATTTGTACCGTGGATTGGCCCCGGGAAACACATGTTATTTTATCCACTAACCACAGAGAAATTAATTCCTGGCTATGTATAAAATTCTATATCTCTCTCCCAATTTTTCCATTTACTGGTACATTTTTGCCAGTGCATTAGAGGCAAAGTGTGGTACTAGAAGAAGGGCAATAGGACAGGAACCTCAGCAAAAGCAAAGGGAAGTCCAGATCTCATAGTCTTTCTTGTTCTGCTTCTAAAAGTTGAGTTTTTGTGAGCAATCTTCTAGCCACAGTGTATGGCTTTTGGCTGAGGTACATGGAGGCTGCACTTGAGATGAGTTGATCGTGTCCTAGATTAGCCTTAGAGGATGCCTGAACAGCATCATTACAATGAAGAAACTAGAACAGGGGTTTACACCACTGTCGGTGTATTATAGCAGGAATCTGCATGTGTTTGATCAGCTTTAATATAAACCTATATACTAATTTTCACTCTGTTTCTCTGAACATAATCCTGAAGAGTCACTTTCCAGTACTTACAAAAACAAGATCACAAACTATCCTCATGACAGTAAAATGTTTCTATCAAGATCTGCTACTATTGTTTAAAGGGATTGCTCAAGATTAATTGAAAATACTTGGTGAAGTTTACGTAGTATTTTCTTGAAACATCAATAAACTGTGTGACACTCAGGCCACAAGATCTAACTGTTAGTACATTAAGGTAACCAACATGCACAGCATTTCACAGACTCAGGTTCAGACTTCATCGGATATAAATTAACACAAACACACTATTTGCAAGTGGAACAATATAGTTACATAGGCTTAGATAATACACCAACTTAGTTCTACACCACTAAAAACAAGCTTGTGTGGAAACATTTACTGCACAATAATATAACAAATTCTTTCCTCTCTGTTCCTCACCAAGATTTAGTTCTACCTACTGAAACAGCCTGACCAAGCATGCCGCATTATTCAAGAGATCTCTTGCACGCACATTTGCAGACAGATTAATTCTGTGTAACATGAACTTACTCACTGATAATTATGTCAATATTATTTTTGCAGTTCAAGCTATCTGCACTGTTCTCTAAGACATTAGACCAAGACCTTAGTAGAATCACATATACAGCAGCTTGGAGAAATCTGTTTAGACAAATCTATCTACTTTCCTTCTTTATCTTGTCACATTGTAGAATTTCTTTCCTCCAGACTGTGCTTTACTTTCTGCTATCTCCAGATACTGGAGCGCAACACAGAAGTGTTTTGAAGGTTAGAGCTTGCTAGACAGAGCACAAAGATTCAAGACCCAAGGAACAAGGAATCACAAAAAAAAAAAGCACAAAGCATTTAATGGCAGTGCTGAAGTGTAGGGGAGCAGGAAGAAGAGTGAGCTAACAAAACAGAAGAGCGGAGAAACCTTAACTCAGCTTTTATCTCCTATTTCTTTCTGGACAGCACTTTGAGCATCATTCTCAAAGCCACGTGGTCTCTAGTTACTTATGAAGAAGTCAACACTACACAATCTGCTTAGATGCAATACAGAGGAACAGAAAAGTCTCCATAGTTATAGCAGTAAAACCTTTGACTGACCTCTGACTGATCAATCATTTCATGTAGCTGTACAGACCTTTAAGTTGTCTGGTCTAATCCTCATTTAAGTGAATGTGAAAATACTGTGTGGGTTTTTTTCCTAAATTGCTCTTTGGAGGACAAAATGATTAAAACAGATTTTGAAAATCTACATTTTGTACTAACGTTCATGAGAATGACAAATACTCTTGATTTTTTTAAAGAATGGTAGCTTGTGGATAAAATAAAATGATCAAAAATTAAGTTCTGGCCACAGAAACTACCACACTTCATTTTTGCTCCTGCTTTTGAACAAGCACCAAAGTGCAGCTCTCTGGAGATGTGTACTCAATATGTGCTCAGAATCAATTTGTAGTGCATTGCAGTGATGGACTGGACTGGAGGAGCTACAGTCTATTGTGTCATTGTGTATTTTGGGCAGGCTCTAATCTGAAGAGCCACTCGAGTGTTGTGTAACTAAGTACATTAAACTCATTACATTTTTGATAAAATATAGTGATTCCCTAGTCACAGCAGCCACTTTTGAAAACTGTGACTTGACTGTTTAATTCCTCTTTAATAGCATAGGAGGCATAGTCTGCCTGACAAACTGACAATATCCAAGATCGTTGTCCAGAAAAAAAAGGCGTTTTAAATTACAATTGTCCTCTGCAAAGACTCTAGTCTGAAAATACTGCATATGTCATCAATACTTCATTTATCCCTTGCGTATCTACTTAAAAATAAATATCATAAGGAAAGTGGTATAGTTTTTAGATCTAACTAAACCAAGTCATGACATATTTTACTTTAAAATGTGATACTTTAAAATGTAATACTTTAGTGTTTTATAGGAATGGTGGGACCAGAAGATCTGGTGGGTCTCTTCCAACCTGGTTATTCTATGATTCTATGAAATATTTGGAGAGATTGACAAACAAGGAGCAACAGAAAGAGAACGATTGACTTGTGTTGAGAGAGAGAGAGAGAAACAGGAGAACACCAGTGATCTGACCTCATCTTCATGTTGGTTTTCCAAGGCAGCAACTGGTGCCTACTTAATCTTTGGCTCCTGAATGTATGACTGGTTTTTCCTGCGATTCCATTGTCTGCACAAATCCTCAAGGAAGAGCAATGGAGTTAAGAAAACTCTGCAAGCAAAATGAAGGATGTGGTTATTTGCCAAGCCTGACAAAAACATCTCTTCCTTCCCACTTTCCCAGAGTCATCATGCTGTTCACAGAATTTACTTTTCTTCTAAGTGATCCTTTGCCCCAGGAACACAGAGATCAGACTCATCATGAATACCCATACCCACTGTGACTGCAGTTCATAGTCTTCAACCTTTATTGACTGCTAAAAGCAAGGCAAGGGAGGGGCCACTGTAGCTACCATTCAATCCCTTGTTACTAAAATAAAATCCTACTAGCATAAATTCCATTTAGCAGGGATAAAAGATAGGCAGGAGAAACTGTACTAGCAACCCCATTCAACTGCAGCTCTGGGTTTTCTCATACCTGAACTCTAACCTAGACTGATCTGTAGACACGGCATTTGGTACCTCCCCAGAGAAACACAACAAATCTCCCCTGAAAAACTTTCAGTCAGCTTTGACCTGGATGAACCAGACTTGGAACTGTGCTCTGAGGGTGCCTGGTGTCACAACAAAGCTCTCAGTTTTCTCCCAAAACCAGTCCACAATGAAAAACCTGCTAGGAATAGGCAATTTGATTTATTCATCTGAGTGAATTATGTAATCCTCAAGTAAAGCACGTACCTGAACATCACCGATATTACTCAGAAAAGCTAAAGATGCACACAAAATTAACTTAAGGAAAGCTTTGGTCCACCTGAGTCAAAGGTAGGGAAAGACCATATGTGATCAAAATAACATGGAGACAAAAATGATCATAAAGGAGGTAATAACAAGGAAATAGGTAGGCCTAGGAGAGAACAGACAACATTACCACATACTAATTTTCTGTTTTCTTTCCTTCACTGGGCTTCTCAGAGGAAGCAGGACATAAGGCAGGCACTTTGCAACACACCTTTGTCAAGTATAAAATGAAGCAATATGTAAGCATACTTTATGCATACAGTGACAATTACAAAAGTTACATAAAATAATGTTTGCAGCATGCAAAAATCTAAAGTATAAACATGTATATGAGTGTTGTGATCCAGGTAACAATGATGGTTTGCCAATAGACATAAATGAGTATGATAAATAGATACATATATGTTATAAAGTTATTAGATACAGCTAGACCATACTCGGAAAAAGACTAGATGGTTATTGAGGTTTTAAACAGCTATGAATTACCAATACTCATTTAGACAGTGGCTGAGTTGAGCCACATGATTAATTTCTTCACCATTTAAGCAAAGCTAAGGAAGGGAGACCTACCATATGGATACCCTATGTCTTGGCTGACTGTTCTTTGTCTCTCCTGAATGGTCCCTGGCAAAGATTCAAGCTAAGTGTCTAGAAGTTGGGTTCAGGGTGTAGCATCTGTCTGTAGTGCTGCCATGGGAGTTTGGAAAAGAATGAAAGGATGATGAGTCGATTGTCCAAGAAATTTGTCACTTTTAGAATCAGTACTCCTTGTTCTGAGCCGAGTTATCAAAATGATGTGGCCTGAGACCTGCTTGAGCCTCCCAGTGGTCCTGGAGATCATAAGAACTGGAAAGAAGACATAAAACAATGCCAGGGCCTAAGACAGGGTAAAAGCATTTGGCAGCAAGCCTGGACTTACTTTCTCCCTGGAGAAGATGTGCTGGCACTTGTACTTGAAATTGATGAACAAAAGTTTCTGCTTGTGCAGCATTTCCAGGACAGAGGGACTGAGAAACCATTCTACATAAAGGACTTACTACAGGGTGTGTTTTCGAGTTCCAGAAAGGATGACATTTGAAATTTGATGTAATATTGAACATGTCAAGTTCACAAAAAACCCCACATTCTAGCATCAAAGTGACAACCTTGTCCCTTCAGTTTCTACTCACTGCTGTAGTATGTAACTGAAAACACCTATAGTCTGTGATCCTAAGGACACACAGGGAGATTGTGTTGCGGGGATTCTTCTGGCCTCTGGGAGTACTTATATTGAGGTTTTTGTTCTAATGAAAGAGTAATTAAAAAGAACTTAGTCTCGAACTTCTGATTAAAATATCTGCTATGACATAGCTGGCAGAAAACATATTACATTATTTCAAGGACATTACACTAAAAAGGACAGGATCTTGTCTTCCCATAGGTAATTGCACAAATTTCTGCTCCTGATGGGAAAGAGAGCTGTGTGGCTCTTGTATGGTGACATTCAGTCCAGAACATACAGACACGGTGCTAAGCAACTACTAGTATCCCCTCTTTTGAAGGTGCCCATGGTAAGGGCTCTCCTACAGTCAAGACAGCACTTTGAGGACTTAGGTATTTTAGATTCTTTTTAGTGCTGAGGATGTTTCCTGCAATAGAAATTAAGAAAATGATTAAGCAACAGAAGAATCTTAAAACAAAGATGGCACAGGCAGGAATGTGTTGCAGAAATCTAAACTTTTAAGCATACAATGCTAAAAAATAACAATTTAATAAATGAGGGGAGCATCAGTAGACAGCTATATGAAGAAGAAATAACCAGACTCAGGTATCCTTGTTGGTTTGGGTTTTTTTCATTTTCTTCTAATAATATTTCTATTATTAAAATAATATTTCTAATAATAATTTTCTTATAATAATATTATTATTAAATAATGTATAATGAGGGAAATCTTGAGCAACTCTTCCTACACTACAGGAAGAGGAAAAAAAAAAAGAAAAACAATCTGCTTCCCAATCCAGCTCCTTGACACTGAAAAGATTCACTGAAGATAATTCCAAGTCAGGATGGCCCTGGAGATGCATGATGTTTCCAGACAGTTGATGGGTGATCATGCAACAGCTCAATGGCAAAAGGGCTGAATGTAAAGTCCAATATCTGTTCAC
Organism: Piaya cayana; assembly: GCA_013389865.1. NCBI lineage: Eukaryota > Metazoa > Chordata > Aves > Cuculiformes > Coccyzidae > Piaya > Piaya cayana. Next base: position 747,199 of record WAAB01001243.1, read on the forward strand.
ATGGAAAAGACAAACAAGGGTTGTAAATGTGTCTTAGTTGTTTAATTACTGAGATACTGATAGCAGCCAGCCCAGCCCGGTCTTGCACTGGAGTGGTAAAAGCCCTAGGGAATAACTCTGAAGATCCTTCTGGCTCTCAGCTCTCACAAACCCGTGAAACAAGATTCCTGGTTGAATGAAACTTCTGGTCTGGGCTCAACTGAACCTCTGGGAAAGAAAAACCTTAGAGGTTATTTAAAAAAAAACGAACAAAAACAACCAAACCCTTGATCCAAACCTGAGAGAGTATGTAAGAAAATCCTGCAGGTGATGGTACTATTAAGGAAAAGTAGGAAAACCAACTCTGTTGAAGGCAAATTGAGAATTTCTGGAGAGAGGAGTCACAAGAAGCCAAACACTCAGTATTTAGAGTTGAGCTCTGCCTCTGGCTCACCATTTTGGAACGTCCTAAATTTTCACTTAAATCTTAGAAAAATAAAAATGTCAAATAATAAAGCCTGGGTTTTGATGATGATGATGATGATGATGATGTCTATCTAGATCTTAATATAATAAAGGAAACTCAATTTGTTTGAGCAATACATTTTCACCTGCTTATTAATTACATTACAGACTTGACTCACTTTTGTTTGATGCTGATCGTGTCACCCAGGTGTGAGCTGACCCCACTACGCTGTGATGCCTGGTAGACCCTGGTAGCCAAATCAGCTTCTTTCCATTTCCAACAAGGTGCGAAAAAGCTCCTTAAAGCTTGGGAGAGAAAAGTCCCTGCTGAAGAGTAAAATTTAGCCATCACTATTGCAGACAATACTTTTCTTATAAAAAGCAAGATTTGTTGTCAGTTAACATGAGTTTCCAAAATGAGGTACATTTCTATTGTAAAATATGTAAACCACACAGATCTCTTGATTTTAATTCTGAGTTTGCACATAGGTATTTTTTTAGGTATGTTCATCACAAAACCTAACTTACATTTTTATTACTTCCATTTCTATTAAAATTCAAGACAATTTACTGCATATATTGAGGCAACTTTGCAACTGAAAAGCTTTACCTAATATGTCGTTAAAGGAACTGATAAGGCTCAAAGTATCACTTGGTGCCCATATGAAATATTCAACAGAAAGATCAGAAATCCTATTTCCAGGTGCAGAAACTCCATCAGCGGATTTTTGAAAATGGGGATTTTTGAAAATGGGGAACAGTATGTTGATTTTATTTGTAAAAGGATGCTGGGGACCATGCAGGGCAAAGTATTGTATGAGGAAAGTACTAGAACTGTGCTGGACCTAATGCACTTGACCAAGGCAGCTGGCAGTCGTCATCTCACCACATTAGAAGAGCTGGACTAAGAAAAAAAATATATGTCACAAAATGTGAGTTTATCAAAAACAAATGACAGAGCAAGAAAGAAATGCTGATTATTTGCAAGCCCGGTGAGACAAGGACCTAGCAAGAACAGAAAGAAGCAATAAGAGCTTGACTGCTCTTAGTCTATTTTGGTATTGGTAATGTGAAAATACCTGCAACAGCTAAGGGTTTCTGGACCAAAAGAGAAAGGCAATAAGGTCTAAGAAAAATCATATACTACAATTTTGGAAGAAGATTTAAATTATTATAACAAACACCCTGTTCATGTTTAACTTCTTCATCTTTTCTAGAGCCAAATCTGTTGTTAATACAGTTATACTAGAAAAATTGTATTCATATAGTTCATACCGAATTCTTGAAAAGAATTCTTTCCTGCTGTGACAGTTTATATTTTTATATGTGGGGGAAAGGGGGCTCAGTAGAAGATTTTTTTTACCTGACAAGAGTAAACAACTGTAGTTGAGGCAGCTGTAGGCATAACTAATTGCAGGAGGAAATCTGTTTCACATGCTATCTATATAAATCACAGATTGAAGTACATGTATTTTTAATAAGTGTACCTTAAAAGCACAGATGAAATAAGATCACCTCAATATTTCAAAAGCAAAGTTTTTCAAGGTTTGATTCTATTTCAGCCCAGACCGAGCATCTGCTTCACTGAGTGGTGAGTGTCTCTTGACACTGAATACCTCAGGAGCCAAGGGGAAAATGTCAGGAGAATAGTAATATAATCTAAATAAATGGCTATAGAGTAATATCTGTGTATGTTTCCTTTTGCCACTCCATCAACATCTTAAGCAAACCAAAAAGCTTGTTTGAGTTTTGGTTTTAATATTTAAGTCTTTAATTTTACTGCTTCTCCTGCATTTTTGTTTTAATTTGTTTTGAACTAGTCGATTGTACTGCTAGTTTACAGCAGGACAGTTTTCATATTAAGTCCATTGTATATCCACAAGCAATTAAACTGCTAATAGGTATTTACAAAATCACGGGTAGGTGTTACACAACAACTGCTGATGCCAGAAAATAATCTGAAGCAGGAGAAAGATGAGTCCTGGTAAATTAAGGTTAATAAAGATTATTAATCTAAGAGCAGCCGTTTAAGCAATCTAATGCTATATATTCTTCTTAAGATTTTCCACTGGGACAAGCATGAGACTTCTTTTTATTTCATGTTTACATTTCCAGCCTTCTTCACAATTATTTACTTACCTATTTTAACATGATTTCTTCTCATTCTGAAATGGAATTCACATAAACAATTCAAAGAAAGCCAGATCTCTGTATAAAAATAAAACATACATTTCAGTTCTGGGCAAACAGTTAATTACAACCAACTTTTCAAGCGATTGCAGCTGAACTCTAATCAACTTCAGCGGGCAATGATAGTGTTTTGTACCTTGTTTTTTTCCGTCCAAACCTTCTCTGTGCCCAGTAAAGCACCTATTAATTATGTACATAAGGGACAAGTGAAAACAGAAATATTTCTTCTGATAACACACATTCCTGCTTGCTTATCAGCTGTTTTCCACATCTACGATACAGTAGAACCTTTGGTAAACAACAAGGCATTGATATCTAGTCATGAGCAATAATTTAGTTGCCTTGCTGCCAGAGTCCATTGCACACTCAAATACACATATTTTGAGTAGGCACTAGCAAAATAAACCTTTTTTCCTTCTTTAGTTTTGCATGCTAATTGCTACGCTGTACAGCTGAGAAATTACATCAGGCCTCATAGTGCTGGAAAAGCTCTTCCATGCTGTTTTGCCAGTACACTTCAGTCCTACCCTTCTGCATCCCTGTTATTCCAGCCTTTGCCCTCTCTTGAGCAGACACTGCCAGTTGTGCTAAATTGGGTAGTGGTTTTGGAAGTGAACAAATTGGGACTAGAAAAAGACCCCAAGCTCATTTTCAATTTTGTTCTGAGCTCCTATTTGAACTCAAGTAGTTAGGAAAGCAATAAATAGGCCAGGGCCATGGGGGAACAGCACTTGATGTACATTTGGGTCAGGGGCTACCACTAGGATTTCTTTAGAAATCCAGATGATATTATATTAAAAAAAAATCTAACCACAAAAAAAGTTTGGTATGGAACATTTTGGCTAGTCACAGACATAATATTTACTTAGATACTACAATGACAGCACGAACAGCACTGCAAAATATATGATAGTGATATTTATGAACAAAATTTATTTTAACCAAGCACTTACACATTGTAAATTAATCTCTCCAAATGTCTTAGCTTCCATTATAAAATGTGTGCTTTACAAATAATTCTGTGAAAAGACAGTAATTTATGAAAGCCTTACACTTAAAACTATTTCTAGAGAAAACTGTAGGTTACTCTGTAACAAGTAAATAATAGCTTGACAACAACATTTCAGTCTTTATCATTATTATGTAGATCCTTAAACTAGAGTCAACATTTTATTAACCAAGTTTATTATAGTTACATAATTAAGCAAAATAACAAATATTTTCTTTTTTTTTTTTTGTTCTTCTGCCTGGTCCTTTGGATGACTGACATGGAATGTGTTGACAGTAATTAGGTTGTTGGGTTTTTTTTAAATTAAGACTTTACTAATTTTTTTTTACTTTGGTGGGCTATTTAGTTCAAGTTTGCTCTATTTTCCTCCTACACAGTCTGTAAAGAATTTATGTTAGAATGGACAAGTCTGCAGAAATTATTCTGGTGCTTCGACTGGAATATCAGTTTTATGTGCAAATATGGTGCTGGGCATCAGGGCATGCTGAGAAGTGTTCAGCCCATAGGGTGGTAATTTCATGGATTTGCTCCCACACAAACTTCCTTACTAAATTTTCATGAAAGATATTAAAAATACAACTTTAAGATCTTCAGCGGAAATTCTTGGAGCATCAAGAACAAGACTGAAGCCCCCTCTTAAACAGAATAATATAGTGTTGCAAGTACAGACTTATCCAAATAACCACAAGGCACAGCATATTAGACAAACTGATGTTACATGTTCTAGATGTAGGGTAAGCCAAATACTGGAATACAAATTTTCATTGTATATTTGCCAAAATATTATAATCACTTTATTTTAGAGGGACTCACTCATTTCTTTTTTAAAGAAAATTTAATGGCAACGCTTACTAGCATGTGAAATGCCTTTATGTTCATTACTATCATGCCTTTTGAAACAACAAAGAGCACACTCTGGTATTCATACAGGTAGGTTTCATTAACATAAATAAAAAGGAACCATTGTTTGACTCCTTTTCATTCCTTCACAGTTGGACGACATTTATTATCACTCAATGATAAAATAGTTCTTGTAATAGAGTGAATCATTCAAAGAAATGGCAGAATACAAGAAACCAAGAAACATGTACCTTTGCCATTATGGACACAAGGTGCTTCTCCCTTTGCCTTTCAGGAACACCTGGTGTTTTTCATTAACCCTAAATTTACTTACCAGAATTAAAAAAATCTCAGTTGTTTATGAAATTATTAGAGTGGCATAAAACTAACCAGAGACACTTATTCTCATCTTCTTTCATGTCCTGCTTGTGCCTCTTTAGGAGTCTGCTTGCAGACCTACCGATGATTAAAAAATATGCACATTGTATTAGAAAGAAGTTAGAAACATTGGAAATAAGGATGACAAAGCTTAGAGTTACATTATTAAAGAAGGCCAGAAAGTTTGGTTTCAAAAATGTAATTTTTAACAGTAATACTCTGCATGACACTAGGTGGATTAAGTGATGGGTTGACACCTTGGTGCATAGGAGGAAAATAGCAAAAAGATAATAATAAGGGTATATAAGCAAAATGTCCAATAGCCCATTCACAACACCAAACTTCAATATCAGAGTGAATTTTTGACCCTTGAAATAAATCTAATAATTAATCTTCCAAGGAAATTACTATTTCTTTCTTTACAAAGGGGGTATAAATTTGGAAGCACCTATCAGTATCAGCATCAATATTATTTCTTGGCATTCAAGAAGTCAAAGGGGACTCTGAAAAAATGAAGACCTCTTGTCCATACAGCCCCAACTCCTAAGGCATATTGGGTCTCTGGTTTTAGACCTGCATGCAACTCTTGGGTAAACAGTTTTCATTATATTAAAAGTAGAAGAGCACCAGGTTATAAGGTCCTGAAAGCTTATTTATGAATAAGTTTCATTCATGTTTTATAGTGAAAAAAGACTTCAAAGTTATAACCAATTTTTTTTGTAAGAAAAGCATCTAGTCAGAAATATTTGATCAGGTTTCAGATGCATGTTGGAAAACCCTGAATGGCCTTCTCTTAAGTGCTCATCCCTGTGGAGAGACCTCCAATGTCATTGCTAACACAGCTGAGAAAACATGAAAAGCTGCCTCTATGCTTCTACCTTGGAAGCATCACGCAGTCTTCAAGTGTGATGTACCTTGAACAGAAAGCTGATGTCACCTTGTCAGATCTCTGGGACCTGAGATCAGAAGCTCTGCTTGTGGCATGGTATATACTGGCATGTAGGTTTTGGTGTCTCCCAGCTAACAAGGCCTGACAAAAGTCACCTCTTCTGCTTGATAAGGGCTCTATCATGTAAGGTGTGGAAATAAGCAAACAAGAAGTAACAGCAAGTACAGGGAATCTGGCCTAGACCAACAGTAAGCACATTCCCCACCATGTACAATGCAGGGGTAGAAAAGAAATAGCACAAAAACTTATCAAGTTTGATAACTTCTTCCTAGGGATGACCAGTGAGTGCCATGGCAGTGGAGAAACACCTGCAATGAGACCCACTACATACCTCATGCTTAATGAACGTAATAACAAATCTACAGAAAGGTAAAACTAAAATATCGTTATCGCATGAAATATAGTCACTAGTTAAGTAGAAACAGCTTGGAAGGTCACACCTTTGAACAACTGAGAGTGCACAGGACACATCAGTAAACTCTGAACAGTGTAAAGTAGCACTATCCACTTCCAATAATAACAAGACAATAAATTTGGAAGAGAAAAGGAGAAGTGAAGACTTTGTTAACTGTTAGTACAATTGTTTTCTGTTTCTCTGCATATAAGCAGAACTCTTCATTTTCACATTCTTACCTTTTTGTAGTCTAATTCAAGTTTCAGTGTTGACCAATTAAAAGAATTAGATAAAACCCAAGAGCTGCTAAGCTATCTGTGTTTTCTGAACATGGAAATTTATACATTTTAAACTAATTAACTTGAAATCATGCGAGTTATGCAATGAAAACCACTAAAACTGCATCTGTAAGTGTCCTGTTCTCAGTGCATTTGTGTGACTGGATCCACATCAGGATTCAAATGAATGAAATTATTTCAGTTTAACAAATAATTGCACAGAGGTCCTGAATGTAAATACAGCATGACTGGTTACCCATTGCGTCTTTCAGTAACTTATCAGAATTAACTCTCACTATTTCTTAAACAGGTTGTTTAAAATTATTTCTAATGAGGGCTATTATGTGGTCCTGAGCAAACATGATGTACATGTATTTTACACATTGAAAAAGACTTTACTGTCTTCATTCCCCAAGGCAAGCGTATTTCCTCTTTCCTTCCTGCTTTTCACAAGGGAACTGGTCTTTTCAAAACATTAAATAAAAATAAAATGGACCTGGGAAAAGAGTATAACTTTCAGAGATATTGGAAAGTTCTGAACATTTGTGCTCTAATGACTTTTCTTAATTACTAGATCATTTGTGTCATCTTTTTGTTTTGTGTCTAAGTACAGGCATGAGAAGATGAAAAAGCTGATAAAAAACCAACCAACCTCTATCTTTTCAGTTTGGAATTTAACACAGACTCCAGGACTGGAGGCACGGGAGGGATATATGCTGTGAAGGTACACAAAACAGACTGAGGCATTTCTTTTTCACACAGTAGCAACATTTAACCTGGCATTTTAAAAGATGATGCTCACAAATATGGTTAAGTCGTGTATTCAATTCTGCTCAACTACTGGTGTGAAATTTTAATCAAAAAAACCAGAGAGCTCATTCAAAAAAGAAATTAGTGAAAAAACTTTGGTCGTCTCTCATCAGTGAAAACTGATTTAGTTATGCAAATTACTGCTATGAATATTAAACCACTGATGAAAGGTTTTTAATGAAGGGATCTTTTGTTTTGGAAATGCAAGGGTATATGCTTTAATTTCTTGCTAATTTACTGTTCTTTGATAATGTTCGCATTTTCCCCAAAGTGACTTCACTGATGGGTTTAATACTGTGAATAGAACTACAGGCCAACAATACTGGTTTTGACAAGCCTTCCCCTGTGTAACTATAGATCATGATTTGCAGCCCCTTATGCACAATTCTATTAGGGTGAATTTTGTCTACAGGGCTTTCCATGAAATGAATTCTCATTTTAATGTTAGCCTCCTGCAGTTTTTAATTTTTAATCTGTAATATGAAATTGCAAATTTTACAAACATCATTTGAAAAAGCCACTAGGACAGAACCGAATGCCAAAGTTTACATATTGCCTAATTAGACTGTTATGAGAAGCAGCTTATCAATGTCAAGCCAAAGATCATCAAAAAATCCAATTACTAATTTGAAAAACACATATATTTATAGGTTCATTTTGTTTAATTTGCATCCGATTAGCTTAATAATTGTTTAAAAATTGTATTAAGGTTAATAATTTTGGTTCGGTTACCAACACACCTGGGCTGCCAAAGTGGTTTAGTGAATTAGTCAGTTAACCTACCTAAAATAAAGCTCAACTATAGTCTTCTCCATCATAAAGCACATAGAACTCATTACTCAAATGACAAGGCAATTTTAAATATGAAAAGCTTGCTAGTCGTCTCTCTCCTTACAGCTGTATTATGGGTCATACGCTAAAGAGGAAGGATCCGGTCCTTGTGGGCTCTCCTGGACCTTTCTGGAGGAGGCATCTCATTTTACAGTGTGGTATGTTGTGTCTTGTAAGAAGCAGTTGGAATCTGCTTTGCTATTCTAACATAGCGCAGGAGGATTTCGTCTTTTAAAATTTGGCATTAGAAGGGGAATAACAGCACACAATGCAAAAGGGTGGGGGTTATTTTCAGTAAACTTAAAGCGAAACTTTCAAAGTCCACGTGTATAAAGATGGATAGGTCTGTGAAATAGGTGACCCCTCCAAAGTAACTTAATTTTAATTTGTGTGAAATGTTCATCACTCTACTGTGCTTCCCCAGTCCTGCACTGCTAAGGTCAGTGATATCCTGACAAAATATAGTAGTTTGCTAAGAGGGAATTGCTGAGTCTGTGAACCCAAATAACTCTACAGACCAGCATGGTCAACTTAGGGACAAAAAACATAGGAGAGGTGGAAGGAATAGTGCTGTCAATTTTTCATCCGGTGATGTGAACAGGCCTCTTTTCACTGCAGCAAACAAGTAGCCTTTTATCCGAAATTCAAAAAGTCAAACTCTGTCAGTGACTTCCTTTATTAAAATGGGAGCGTGGTTGAGAAGGGCCATCTTTTGCCTGGGGATCCTAGTCTTTCCCTTTAGTTAATGGAAAGAAGTAGGCTTCTCTAGAGGGTGAATGAGAGCAGAAACCCAAGCTAAAGTGCCCTGGAGGAAATGCTGTGTCTCTACTGAGTACACAGGGATCTTGGGAGGCAAGTCTCCAGATGATCAAATTAGTCTTTGTGCCTGCCTCATTTCCTAATTGGCATTAGGTATACCAACTAATGAACAATGCATAGCGTAACAAAGAAAGCACACATAGGAAAAGGAGAAAAATTAGCTGGTGCTAATTGGTGGTCTTGACTTTGCTGATTGTAATCATGTACATTTTAAGCGGGTGGCTACAAAGTAACACACATTCTCTAACAAACACTACAACATACACAAACATATATATAATGATTATATGATTTCATCTGGGTAAACTGACAAACCTCTACTTCAATAGATAAAAGCTGATCATTTTTCTCCTGGTCCAGCTACTAGATTAGACTGCTGGAACTCTCAGCTTAAGTTGTAAACTTAGTTGCAGGCTTTAACTGAAAACATGCTCTAGGTGGGTTCAATTAAAATTAATTTGGCCCTTAACTTGCCTTATGCATGATTTCTGACAAAATGATCTGGCTGACCCTCCTGGAGGGGTTTTTCATTTCCTATTATTTAAAAATAGGTCATTCAGAGCTTCATGAATACCTACAAAATATTAATTACAAAGTTCACACCACACAGTTTTGTGTAGCTTATGCAATACCTTTGCTCAAAAAGTAGCAAGGATTTATGACAGCATGTTTTGCTTCTGAGATTTGAAAAACAGAAGTACTTTAAGTGGTTAAGAAGAGCACAAACTCTGATTAGTTGATTTTAAGGAAAATTTGTTTGACCTTCATAAAAGCAATGAAAGCTGCATCTTCCAGGTCTTTACAGATGCTGCATTTTGAAATACTTCTACAGTAATAAAACTAAGTATATTTGATACAGGTCATTTCTATACCATACAGTAGCCATTTAGACTTCCTTATATTCTTCCATATCTATATACAGCAACCTGGAAAAGGCTCTTAACTGCAGAACATCCCAATGTCCATTCAACTGTGCCAGCACTTATAAAACTATGTATTTACCTATAAAATATTACCCTCTCACTGAAAGAAATTATACTAAAAAATGAAAAATAAAACCTAAATATCAAAATGAAATTTTCTTATTAGAAATAAACTATATTTAGAAATACTTTTCAGATGGTTACAAATCTGGGCAGGCCTTTTATTTCCTAACATTAATGACAAAATCTGGTACATTTCTGGAACTCATGTGCAATTTGTTTGTTCAATGAAAGAGTTCCTGTATCATGTCTGTATTGTTAAGAAGTTTCTCTTGCAGTCAAAAAATATAGGTGTGTATATTAAAATAACAATTCAATTAAAACTTGATTAATTTTTTTTCAAAATACTGCTGTATTGCACTTCAGTGAGGCCAGTCTCTTAATGCTTGGACATTTGCATTGAAGGATTTGTATCAGGAGCATATTTTAAATGGCTGTTCTGAAGTCAGGATGGAGGGGGGAGTTGTTATTCCTAAATGAAGACTTAAGAGTGAGGCTTCTCTCACACAGCCTTTTGTTTTAAAATGTCCATAACATCTTAAGGATGTAAAACAAGCCACAAGTTATTTTCTATCAAGATTTTAATTTTGATTACCTCATCCAAGTATCATACTATAAGCTTTAGAATGTAGGGATGTTACGAATGCAAATCTAATAGTAGCCTTAAAACTAGTGTTAAAAATACTAATCTGTTGCCAGTGTTTTTTCCTTAATATACACAGACACAGGAATATTTGTCTAGATTCCTTCTGGATTTGGCTAAAAAATTGCCAAACGGTGGCCTTGACAAGGCTATCCTGGATTATGACACTCAAAATCAAATGTTACCAAATACTGAAGTACTTCCTAGGCTCCCTGTGCTTAATTGGTATGCCTACCCTTAAAATTCTGGAGCCTGACTTTAAGTTTCTGAGTTCATAGGACATGTAGAAGGGAATGTAATTTTCAGTTCACTTTCTATAATCTTAAATCATAGAATCATAGAACCATAGAAGTGTTTAGGGACCTTAAAGATCATCCAGTTCCAACCCCCCTGCCATGGGCAGGGACACCTCCCACTGGATCAGGCTGCCTAAGGCTCCATCCAACCTGGCCTGGAACACCTCCAGGGATGGGGCAGCCATGACTTCACCGGGAAACCTATTCCAGGGCCTCACCACCCTCATAGGGAAGAAATTCCTCCTAGTTTAAATCTGCCCTTCTCCACTTTATACACATTAGCCCTTATACTATCACTACAAGCCTTCGTAAATAGTCCTTTCTCAGCTTTCTTGTAGGACTCCTTCAGGTTCTGGAGGTTCTTTTTTGTAAGTATAAAATATGCAGCAAATAACACTTGAACTGTAGTTTACAATAGCTTATCTCTGCATCTCCAACACATTTTAAATTCTTCCCTTATTCACATTTGATATTGAAACACTTCATATCCACTTCTTGTTAAAGATGATACTTTCCGGTGAAAGACAGTAGAAAGTTTTACTCTTTGCTACTTCTGCCCACTATCCTGTAGGAGCTGTTGCTGTTAAACACTAGTATTGGACTGCAAATGTGTATTTTAGCCACACACTATCCTGCATTCAACATTAAAAATTCCTTCTTAAAAAAGCTTGAGAAATTATTACAGAGAACTTGTTTAAACTCATTAAAAGAAAAATCAGATTTTTAATAGTGAAGATCAGATCACTAATTTTTCTTGAGTTTTCTAACACACTGATGTTTTTCCAATTTTTGGCGTAAATATCTTTTACTATTTTATCTTACATAGAACCTAACCAGAAAAAGTAATGATTGCAGTAGTAGTCAAAGATTGACAGGTGCTAAAATGCCTGCTAGGCACAGGTACTCATGTGAGCTATAAAAACATATTAGTATCTACCCTGAATACCATAAAAATCTCACAGATGACCTGGTACACCTGGCAGTTAAAATTCTAGTTGTGTTTTTGATATCTCTTTTAGTACTGTAATAGGAAAGGTTACTTCATTAGATGTTCCTCAAGTTTATTTCCTGAAAAAATTTAAGCCTTTGAAGTGCCTGCACCTCTCGTCGTAAGCCTGAGAACATTCGCTAATAATGACTTTTGGAGTTGCACGTAACCTCACGTTCAATTTTTTAAAAGGGTGCGACTCCCAGCTGTCTCCATTTTTTCCTGCTACCTCCTCTGAGTACCAGCCATAAATTATATTCTAAAGAAACAGGAAAGGAAGCTGAAGTGGGAATCTATGGAGACAACATCCTCAAAGATCATCAATTACCTGATATCTTTTAATCTTTGAGAATTGCCTCCATCAGATCTCAGCCTTTGGGAAATTATCAAACCTGACAGTGTTTACAACTCAGCATCAAGGTTAACAACTACAATCATACTGTTCTCTCAAAATAGCACTGCACCTTGGTGTCAAGTCAGGAGAGGAATGCCATGGAAAGGCACAAATTAAAAGGTTGAAAATTCAAATGAACACAAGTTTTCTATCCACACCTCACATAATTAAGCTGCTGATCTTGCTGTCAAGAAATACTTTCAAGCCAAGAACTTACAGTACTTAGAAAGGTTGTTGTATATGAAAGAGCATGTCGAGGACAGAACTATGGCATCAATTACAATGCAGGTTTGAAATATTAAAGTCTAGATTTGTTCTCAGGAATTTTCAATGATGATCAGGTTGCTTTTTCAACCTTATTCACACAATGGAAGTAGAAAGCCCACAGTTTTAATAGGTGAAGAGATAAAATTTAGAGTACACACACCGTTTTCCACAGTGAACTTGTAAGCCAGTGACAATCAACAGCACAGCAGTGAAAATGCCATCAAAAGGTCGCACATACTAACTTGCCTAGAAAAATAACGCCTCCTGTTTAAAAATCATCTACAGTGAACTCACTTTATTGAAAGTAAGGTTTAAAATATCTATTTCTTCTTTACTACTGGTTCAAGAACACTTAGCAAATCTGAATACTGAGTTGGCTAAAAGCCCAGCCTTAAAATTTAATAGTTTTTTTGACCACATTGAAACAATATGTGACCCTGGGTTTAAACACATAACAAAACAAGAAACATTCTGTCTATATAATCATAATCTTATTATATGCATATAACATTTAATTCAAAAGTAATACAAAGTAGCAGCCTTTTAAAGGGCATATCTTATACCATTTCTGAACAAATTTGCTGATATTCTACTAACAACCCTGCTGGTATTTCTAAAATATTATTGTTTCTTTTGGGCAGAATAAATACATTTGCTCTAGCTTTTCAGAACATAATATTCAAATATATCAAACTGAGCAAAAATTCTTTAGACTACCTGACACCACTTAATTTCTTAGGCTGTTCTTTTCTTCCTGGTCTTTAGTCTAAAGCAAACACGTGGCTGATGCAAAGGTTCATAGTACAGTTTCAGGGGTTCTTATGTTACATGATGGATGTTCATCTCCACTTTTCAACACAATTACACACTGGTTTATTCACTATTGTTTTTTTCCATGTATAATCAGCTTTTAACTGTATACTTCTTTCTCATTATATAAATACAAACATAGCCATGGATAAGTCTAACCACGTTTTTATGCATTCTTGGCACCCAAAATCAGGATAAAAATTATGACATTTAAAATTAATTTTTTCACCATAATCAAACAAAAGCTTTCTAGGACCAAGGCACTAAAAGCAGTGTGGAATACACAGAAAATTAATTGCATTTTTCAAAATTCACAATCAAAACATCCTAGTTAGGTTAATAATCGATGCATTATGTGGGATAAAAGTGCTTTATCATAGATGGATACATCATGACAACATATGCCTGACACTTTGATTCCTCCTGATCTTATGAACTGCAAAATATCTTCCAACACTAGAGGTCAGCTGTTTATTCATCTTTAATTTTCGGATTATGCCCCCTAAAGATTCAAGTGTTTCTCTAAATGAAAGGTAAATTTTGTTCTTCCAGCAGTACACTAAAAAACTAGTTGCATCTTTGCTACAATCACTTAGAGCTCATATTTCAGGATATAAAATGACACTGTAAACTCACATCCCAAAGGTAAATAAATTGTGGCATTTGATAGAGTTACAAATATCCTCACAGGTTATTTTACAATTTATATCAAGTATGAACATTATAGCTTCCTTGAACTCTTCTAGTATACTTTAACTTTTACTATATTTCAATTTTGTGTTCAGAAGCTCTGCTTAAGGACCCTTGTTTTCCCTTAGAATAATCAGTTACCATAAAACTTTGAACAACAGCCCACTTTTAAGAAGGTGTTTGGGCATAATAAAACAATTGCAACTTATATTTTTTAGGGACTCCACCACATATTTGAGGCTCATTTTCTGATTCCCAAGGAGTTTCATTAGAAAAGAAAAAGTCGCAAGCGCCTAAACTGTTTTCTCTGTTTGCCTAGACAATTACATGTTTTGTTGGGATGATCTAAAGAGGCTCTTTCAGAAACAGCCTACCAGAAACACATTTAAAAGAGAGTGGAACAGAAAGTTTGAAAGTATGAAAGTTTGGGATTTATTTTGTCAACTGTTTTGCACCTCTGCTGGGTTTTTTAAACTGGGCATTCAGGTTTTTGGATAGGCAAAAGTACACGGCCTTTAGTAGCATTCATAACATACAGAGAGTAGATATTTTGGAAATATCATGTTTCCTGAAAGGGATCAAGTATAAATTCAAGAGAAAAAATGACACATGGCATGGGATGACAACCACACATTCACACATATGTACTTCCCAGCAAAATGTTTGAGGAAAGGTTAACTTCGTTTGAGATACTTAGTTATACCTGAGAACAAATTGCAAAGTATTTTTTGTGTGCTGTCTGTCAGAAAATAATTCTAGATTTCCTATTTTCTCTTTTTATGAACTGACAGCGAGGCTCACAAGATTCAAGCATTTCATCTCTGTCCACCTGAATTGCTAATATTTGTCATTGCAAGATCATTCTCCAAGACCAACTTTTTCTATTCCCAGTTACCAAACTGTGCTGTGAAAATAGATGAAGAAATACCATGTTACCTATTAGTGTCTTCCAGAATGTACTGGAGTGCAAGCAGCCAGGAGGTGGGTATAGCAGCCTTGGTCCACAATCACCACTCAGTTAGGAAGAGAATACTGGTTTTTCTTTACTCATGCTTAACCTCAAACATTACTGTGAAAAATAGTATATGAGTTCAGTGCCACACAGATATTAAATGTATACCAGATATTAGTTACGTGGCATATTTAGAAATAGGTAAGCTGAAGTAACAGAAAACAATAATTACTAACTCAGCTCTAAAAAGTATATTTCATTCAGCTGTGATTCATTCAGCTAGAAAACAGTTAAAATATCTAAATAGCTCAGCCTTGGAATCTAATCCACAGATAAAACCTATCTAAATTTGTATTTAATTTTGAGTATTGCTTTCACTGAAGGAGATCTTAGGATAACATGGGAATGTAATTGCTTATTTAACTATTTTCTCCCTAAGGTCACATACACATCAACTCAAAGGAATTCTCCAAGGTCTTCTTAAGATTCATCAACTCAACACTTCATCTAGACAGCAGGTTCTAACGCTTCTCCCAGAGGTTTGTACAGTGATCTCTTCTGACTTGAGAAATATTACTGATTGCTGGACGCTTACAGGCAGAATCTGGGCAGAAAGCAACATTTACTCCTTCTGATAAATGGTCTGTTACTACAGACTAATTATAAACTGTACTACAAATAAATAATTAACATACTATGAAGGAAATGCTCTCTATAAATCAGTAAGGCAGAATGTAAACTTCTTTCTACACTGTAAAAAGTTTTTGTATTAAATATATAACTTCAATAATCATAACTTCCACGCAAATAGAAAGAATAAAAGGGATTCAAGGCTGACAAGGAGGCTTGGGATGGATAAATGGATTACAATGCAGTGATCACACTTTCTTCATTAGAAATGACCATTCTAATGATCTGTAGCACCAATGAAATGCACAGAATCTAATCGAAAATCAAACATATTTAAATATCAGCACACCAGGATAGCTCACCATTTCCACTGAAAAGAACATGAATAAGATAGATGCCGAGTATGTAGGAAGGTGAAGATGGTTGCTTTGATAATTCAAAATGGAATGGAAGCTGGAGAAGAGGTAATTGCTAGCCAAACTCCCTTTTCTTTCCATCATCCAACTTCAGAAATACACTTTATGGCAGTAAAGCAGCTTTAACTTATACTGACAGCATGTTTCAGAGATAGAAAGGGAATGCCCAGAAAAGCTACTACTTTTGAGTACTTCAACAAAAGCATAATGATCTCTGCTTCCTGACTTCTTTTACATTCTGTTCTTTTCTTTATTTCATTATGAGAATGTAATCTGCCTAGATTTAAAAAAAATCAAAGTAAGCGGAGGGCTTAGAGTAGTTTTGTTCCTGAAGAATGAACAATGCTGGCAGTTGATGACACAGAGTTAGCAATGAACATTTTCTACCATGTTCCTTTTTTCAAAATTTGTGTTGGCACATGTGGTACAATAGATTTATTAGGCCCTGTGAATAGCAAAATAAGATTCATTTTTGCAAAAGAGAGCACTTGGCAAAAGAAGCAGTCAGCAACTGGCAATATATCTTGTAAAACAAATAAATTGGTTGGTGGTCTCACATTCGTATCAACTAAGTGGTACTTAGGGTGAGCTGAAGGCCTCACAGCTTGGTGTTACTTCAGATAAAAACCAAAGACACATGCAAAAGCACTTACTGAACTCTCCACCTTGAAGACATGAGGAATGGTAGAGTTCCCACTTCTAACAACACAAGTGGCCTTGCCAAGGGCTAATTCAACACATTGACCTAGCCACAAGCTCACCAAGAGGTGCTGAAAGATGTTTCCCCATCAGATGTTTCCCTGAGAAAATAACTACTAACTCAAGTCTCTACTGTTAGTTGTGTTATTTCTAATTGCTAACCAGCTACAAGAGTTTAAATGCTAACATAGCAGTGAGTTTATCAAGGAAATTTTGAATTTGTTTTCATCTGTCACTTGAATTAAACTACTTACTGCCTCCAGCACTGTGAGATTGTCTCTCTGATGGGCTTTGCTGCAAACAGCTGCTGGCATCCCATCTGGGGACCACACACGTTAAACATGTGAGTACCAGTCTCTAAGGAGAGTCTCACAGGTAACTGGATTCTGACTTGTGGCAAAAACACATATAAGGGCACACATATAATCCTTTAATCTAAAACTGGTGATCAAGTCTGAGATTTTTAAGTTCGTGACTTGATGGGAGGGTCTCCTTAGCCACCTGTCAGAGCATCAGCTACCCACAACAAGAAGTGTCATTATAGAACACAGAGAAAAGGTAATTTGACATTTTTCTAGAGGAAAAGTAAGACTTGTTTCTGTCACTAACCCTCCAGTTAAAAGCTTTTTCTCAGTTCTTCCTGGGAAATCCATTAACAAAACTCCGGAGGTGCATTTGAGGTAGACTTGCAATTTCAGATTTTTCAAGTGGAAACAAAGTTACCAACACAATACACCTTTATCAAATTTGAGTCAATATGAATTCAAGTAAAACAGGAGTTCTACAAAAACACACAAAATACATCTATTTTGGAAATAACTTGAATAGAGAGCAAGGCACTAGTCTCTACACGGAAGGTACTTTCACAACTAAAAACATATCCATACAATAAAATATATCAGACAGTTATCTTATTCTCCTGCTACTTCTAGTTTGTTGAGAATGTTTTTACAACTGATATGACAATATCACTTACTAAAAGATTTCTGCAAGCTAACATTTTTGACATTAGAGTCTTGCCATCCTATCTTGTTCATCTCTTCGCAAAACAGATCTGGACTTCCACAGATCTTCATACAATACATGTGTTCCTAGCATTATAAACATACGATAAGTCAATCTTACACCAGGATCTAACTCTAGAGATCTCTTCTCTTTCTAGGACCTATTTGGGTATGGTCCTTAAGGAGAGACTCTACTGTCTAAGAAGATTGAGACTAATATTCCTTATTAGTTTTTAGACTATATCTGAGTAACAGCGAGGTAGTGTGTAAAAGCAGAATCAAGGGAAGTAGGCAATCCCTGAAAGACAGTTTTGGCTGGAAAAGTAGAATCATCAACCATGGAGGAGGCTCTGCAGCCATTTCAGCTGATCTGGCCCCTTGTTAGATTTCAGACTAGGACCAAACACAAAAAAAAGACATATAAGTCATGGGAGGAAAAGCAAAAAGCTCACTAGAATCAGAAAAAAATACTCTCCAGTGTTTACCTGTATTTCAAAACCATACCATATAGTTTGTTTATGTGTTTACACTGAGGAGACAGCTTTCATTTTGATAGGAATGGTTGGACTTGATGATCCAGTGGGTCTCTTCCAACCTGGTTATTCTATGATTCTGATTTTAGGCATTTTAGATTTTCCTCTGAGAGAGGAAAGTTCATGAATACTGTGCTTGGGAAACAGAGTTAAAAACTCCCACCCAGCCCCCCACGTTCCACTTCTCATGTAATTTATCTTGCTTGAGTAATGTTCTTTTTACCTCTCTACCCATGTTAAATAGATGTGTTTTTCTCAGTTTAGTAGTTTTGGAGAAAACAACTTAAAAAAAAATCAGACCTTCCAATTAAGATCCTCCTTAAAGCCTTTGCTGTAACACATATAAACGTTGGTTCTGGGACATGAGACAAGTATAGATATTGTCTTAAAGAATATACGCCTCAAAAGACTACACCACTCTTTCTTTTAGCATTCTTTAGGACTAGGTTGGGTTTCACAGTAAGAGCAAGGGCAAACCCAACTTCTTTTCTTTTGGAAGGAACATCTTGGACTGCCTAAGCAGGCCATTAGGAACTGTTTTATTAAGAGAGAGATTGTCTTCTCTGGTTTCTTGGTAGACAGAAACAACTTTTATTATGGATTATTTTTTAGCTATTCCTTATGTATTTAAAGTCCACTTACTTAGAGTGGGCATTAGCTGCTCAGCAGAAAACAAACAGAGCAGTTACTTTCTTATGGATCAGAGCTCAAATGAAAAAAAGTCCAATTAGCTGCATGCAGAGCAAGCTCAGACACATCACTGTGCTGCTAAGCATGCGCACAGTGAAAGTCTGAATTCTAGCACAGTTTGCTAGCTCTAATCTCATCAGCATACATGTGCTAACTGCAGCTAAATTGATCAGACATGTATCATCACACAACTTAAAAGTTCTAAGTCTGCAGACTGAAGAATGAACACAGAGAGCTGGCTTAGCTCTGAGGACTAAGACATGCAGTCCTCTGAATGGATCTGCAAGAACCAGCTGTGACTGAGCAGGATTCAATGCCCAAACTACCTCGTATATATTTAGTACATAAAATATCCCCAATTTCCATTACCCCAATAATGGGAAGTTGATTACAAGTTCCTTCTGAAGGGATACATCAAATCCAATAGTTGTAACTAATCAAAAATAGTATTACCATTTTTCGTCCAACTCTCTTAAAAGTCAAGTTCCAGTGCAGGCTTAGATGAAAATATAATTAGGACTGAACATACTGACATTGCTGTGAACCATTTATTGCACGGGAAGGTTTCTGGTCTTTATCTGCCTGTGCACTGGACATGATCTCCATATGCAGGTGTATGTATGACGTCTTTTTTACATACCCTACAAGGCCACTCTGCAAATACATTGGTCTGCTCATCTTGCCAACTATCTATTCACTATTCAGTTCTGCACAAAAGGCCCTTATACCCTTATATCCTATTTGCAGACGAGTTCAAGAGCTGGCATGTAAATTGCAAAGCACTCAAGTACTCTCTGTGCTTTAATCCATTGTTCCAGAGCTGCTCAGGCATCTGTCTCTAATTGATCACATCTTGGTTTTATGCCGAATGTGCAAGACACCTTGATAACCAGAATTATATGAAGTTCATCAGCCCAGGTTGCCAACATGCCATGGTTTACAGCTGTAGCAGCAGGGTTGAAACAAAAAAAAACAATACAAATAAATCAGCAGAACAGTGGGAATTTTTCCTCTGCTAGTGCACCTCAACATACCTGCAACAAGGCTTAGTTTTCCTTGGGTATGGTGAATGCCTCACCACTGAATGCTTATCACCTTGTTAAAGAAGATGGTGCAATCTTATTATAATTTCAAGAAACGGATGCATGTTATGCAGTTAAAAATGGAATGTTTGCTCACAGAGCAACACCCTTCAATGCTGTTTTCTGTTCTGGAACAGCAGTCTTGACCTCTGCCTTGAGACTTGCATTTATCATTAAGCCAGAAATGACTGCCTTGGGTAACTACAGAACATTGAAGACTGAAAAGAGAGGTACAGCCACTCATATGTTCTCAATTATCTTGTATAAGCATGATAACAGTGGAGAAAATATACAGATGTTAGCTAAAAAATCACCAAACCACTGGTATTGACCTGGAAGGATACTTGCATCAAAAACCTCAATAATTAAAAAATGTTACTGTATTTCCTCTTTATATCCACATTTCATAGCAAAGACTACAGAGGCAAACCAAGGAGCTTGCTGTATTTATGTGGCCAGGACAGGCAGTAGGAGAAACTCCTTGTGGTTCAGTGAGAGGTAAATGTGAAAGTTAAACTGCAGCTGAGCAGAAACATTAAGTTCTCTGCAGAAATCTTCACCCAGATGGATCAAATAGTGAACAGGATCCCACAAGTGCATACATTTTTTTTTTAGTAGAATTACAAGGAAAAGGGGTGTACTGCAAATAGAAACATCCTCTGCAAATTAAGACAGAGGATATACAATGGCATATACATTATACATAAGCATAGTGCAGCAGTGCTCTCCAACACCTTTACCTTGATATCATGTTCAGCATTTGACTTTTTCTCCATGTTGTCATTCATTACTGTGCGTCGCTAATTCTTCCTTTTGTTCTCTGCTGAGATCTGGTAATCTGCAAAAAAATCAGCTAGTAGACAACAATGACCCTCTTCTCTGTTAGATGTCAGCTGTCAGAAAATAACAGTAAGAAACGCTAAATCAATGCTAACAATAAAATCTTCCTGTAGCAAATAATAACTTTCAAATATCAGCATAGCTTAGGGATTTAAACATTCAGCAGCATGTGAAACATTTAGGTGCTGTGGATCTTTTTAACCCTGAAACCTGCACCACAGTAGTATTGGGGTTCTTACGAAGTAATCCCCTATGTTAACCTCAAGGGGTTGCAAAGCAAAGTTAACTTTGTCGCGCTTTCCTTCTGAGAACCAGTTCGTGGCTACAGTCCACAGGCTTCTCTGGAAACAATAGGGGATACTTCTAGAAGCAGCCAGTAGGAGCTGGTAAAGCTCTTGGGTTCATTAAAGTGGAGTTACAGAATCTGCTTTGTGGTTGGCTAGACCTGAGGCCACAAACTAAGCACACTAAGAAAAAGACCTCCAGTTTCATCTCACACTACACAAAACGCTAACATTCCTCAGCCTGCTAAAAATTAATATAAACAATCCAGTAGAACGCATATGATTCTGAAAAACTCTTGAAAAACAGTCTAGACAGTTGTTGCTGTGACAAGATGCATGAAGCTACATGACTTGGAAATGGGAAAGACCACAAATCCTGTGCTATAGACCCAATAGAACATTTCTGGTAAATGTGTTCCTCATGCTTGGAAGGTTGAAATCCATGTCAGAGTCGACTCAAGCCTAAAGTGATAACAATTACCAAACACTGACTCTGGTCACAAAAAAGGCTTGTGGGATGCTACTATTTCAAGAGAAATAGAGCATCCACTGGTTTGATCAGTGGAAAACACGTAACAGTAGAGCACACATGCAGAAAGCAATAGAAATATTGTTGAAGTATGACTAGATCTGCAGCATCTTTACACTTAAAATCCACACTAGAATTAAACTATAGAAAAAAATAAGTGAATTAAAATAAGATTAAAATGCCCAAAGCATTTTAAAGTTATGGATGTGGACACAACATAACCCACATATTAAAAAAACCTCACATTCTTCATAACATATCACATCTGGTCTCTGAATGTCTGGACAACAACTCACAACATTCCTTAATTAATCTGACCATTCTGGATTTTGAAGAGAACAGACTTCACAAACAAGAACTCACCTGAAGTGAGTTCATCATCGTTCCCCAAAAAGGAGAACAAGAACATCCAAACATAGTATCCAACATCCTTCTTCCCTAGAAATCTCTGTAGCTCCTTGTGAACTCAAAAATGTAAACTTTCAGGTCTGTTATAAAACTGCACAAAAGTTATTTTGAAGATGAATTTACCCCTTTCTGCAGCAACAGGAAGCAATTTGAAGACAAACACACTGCCTTGAACCAGCTACTGCAGACACTGATCTCTAAAAGCAGTTTCCAAACCACACCAGCTACTTCACATCAATTGCAGCTCTATGAAAAGGAGCAACATCACAACTTCATGCACTTGCTACTCTGGTCTCTTACCAGCACTTACAGCTGGAAGTGCTGCAGTGTGGCTGTGTTTACAAGAGAAGACTGCATTGCAGGAAGCATATGACATTCAAAAATGTGTGGTTAAAAAGGCTGAATCTTTGAAATATGTTTGTAATGGCATGAGGTTTAACACGGCCAAATGCCGGATCCTGCACTTGGAGCACAACAACCCTATGCAGAGCTACAGACTAGGAGAAGTCTGTCTAGAAAGCTGCCAGAAGGACCTGGGGGTGTTGGTCAACAGCTGACTGAACATGAGCCAGCAGTGTGCCCAGGTCAAGGCCAATGGCATCCTGGCTTGTATCAGAAACGGTGTGACCAGCAGGCCCAGGGAGGTTCTTCTCCCTTTGTACTCTGCACTGGTGAGACTGCTCCTTGAATCCTGTGTTCAGTTCTGGGCCCCTCACAAGAAGGATGTTGAGGCTCTGGAGCAAGTACAGAGAAGAGCAACAAAGCTGGTGAAGGGGCTGGTGGACAGGTCTTATGAGGAGCAGCTGAGAGCTGGGGTTGTTTAGCCTGGAGAAAAGGAGGTTGAGAGGGGACCTCGTTGCTCTCTACAACTACCTGAAAGGAGGTTGTAGAGAGGAGGGTGATGGCCTCTTCTCCCAAGTGACAGGGGACAGGACAAGAGGGAATGGCCTCAAGCTCTGCCAGGGGAGATTTAGGTTAGAGATTAGGAGGAAGTTTTTCACGGAAAGGGTCATTAGGCATTGGAATATGCTGCCCAGGGTGGTTGATTCGCCTTCCCTGGAGGTGTTTAAGGCACGGGTAGACGGTTTAGTGTTTGATAGGAATGGTTGGACTCGATGATCTGATGGGTCTCTTCCGACATGGTGATTCTATGATTTAGGAGGACAACAGTAACTACAAATTCTTAACTGTTCGTAAGAACACAAGCTACACAAGTCTTGGATTGTTTACAAATTTAATGACCTCAAAATCTGTACTTTCCAGTACAATGAACTTTAAAAAAAAAAAAAATCAAAATTTCAGCATAATAGTTCTCCTAATACAGCTATCCTTTTTTTAAAGAATATTTACAGAACGTTAATTAAAAATAAGACTTAAACATGAAAATTTAAGCAGAAAATAGCTTACAATTAAACCAGCAGTAAAGTAATATGGCTTCCAGACTGCTGTACTGATCGACAGAAAAAGAGGGATAAACACTGCTACAAAATGATTCACTTTTATGTTTGCAGTTTCACATGAGCACCCCGTAGTTTAACAACCACTACACAGACAAAGCTATTAGAACAGATCTCTACGCTGCATCTGTAAACAGTTAAGAAATATATTTTGATAATAATATAATTCAGTGATTGCTTTACATATCTGAGTGTAAAGTTTGAGTGCAAATCAAGTCACATTTACTGAATTGATTTTAAAACTGTTTCCGTGACTACTGGGACTATTTTCTTGTTCTTGCACTTGTTCTTGTGCTTGATCTTGTCCGAGTAGCTCTTACATTGTCTTCACTAAATTCTTCTTTAGTCTTGTTTCTTCTTCCTTTTGGTAACGATCTATTTTCATCATTCTCTATTTGTACACACACAAAAAAACCCAAACAACCCAACTGTAAATTTGTATTACAAATATAACATCTTATACAAAAATCAGTCTTTAGTTACATAGTTTTTAAAGAAAATGTCCCTAAGGACTACACTCCAAAAATTACATCTGAATTACATATGAATTCAACAAACCAGTTTCAAACCCCGTATATCTGCACATCCAATATCCTTTAAGATAGCTCCCTGAGGATTTACAGCTACTTCCAAAAGTAGGTTAACATTAATGAGAGCATCAAAACCAATTAGCTACCATTTTAGGTAAAATTCCTTCTACTGATATATAAAATTAAAACATATCCAATGCTGAAGAAAAATCCTTCAAAAATTAATAAGTAGTAACTGTTTTATGGTCCAGATAAAGCTGGAAAGTCAGGTTTTTAACCATAAAGAAAACACCAGACACCTGTGTGAGTAACTAGATAGCACAGAAAATTTAAGCTGCTGCCTGAGACAAGAATCAACCCAAGCACTAGACATGGAAACAGTCACTAAGATTTATGTGGGGAAAGATAACCTCCCTGGAAAAGAAAACTATCTCATCAAACAGTAAAGCATCACAAGAGATCAATCATTCAGCAAGTAAATACATCAGCATCCAGAAGCAGAAACTAGCAAGTGTGTAAAAGGAAACAAAAGAAAACTCAATAAGCCAAGACAGGAAAATGGCAAGTGATGTACATGTTACATGAGGATAAGCATGTACAGTAGAAAAAGGAAAAAAAGCCAAAGAGAAATGAAACAAAGGGCATGGTCAAATCATGATTAGGTTTTTTAGCACAATTTGGAGGAAATTCCTCAACATATAGCTGTAGAGATTCATTGTTATTTCCATTTCCATACTTTGATTTGATAAAATTTTCTGCATCATGGTCGTCTTCTAAATTACATGTCAAGATAAAAATTCCAGGGAATATTTTAGGTGTCTGAAGCCAAAGTACTACTGGCTTGTGGAAAGAAAAACTAATAAAGGAGAACATGGAAGGTATATGGAACCTTTGCTGTCTTTTTAAGCTCAAATACAGCTTCAAGCTGTATCAACTTCAAAAATCAGTTAATGACTAGTGAAGGTCCTCCAAACCCTACAGATATAAGGAGATGGTATTGAGGAGAAAACATGATGAAAAATGGGTGCTGCAAACACCATTAATATTGTATTTAACTACCACTATCTTCTGCATGTAATTTAGTTGCTGTATTCGCTCTAAACTACAATTTATTGTTATGCTTTGAGAGTGTATTAAGAGCAAACAGACATTTGAGAACAACAGAGGAAGAATACATGTCATATTCCATAAAATCAATCCCTTCTGCTTAAGAAAAACAACTTGTTTATATAAGACAATGCAGACCCTACATATTTAAGCCTTCTTGCTATATCATAGACCTACTCTTTATCTCTATTAGAACATGGCAACCCACAATAATACCAGAATTTTGTACACATTATTGTTGTATCTATAACTAACTTAGTTACACTTTAGAAATTCAAAAGCAAATTCTTGTCTCACCTGATTTTAATTTTTTGGATGCCAAGTTATCTTCTGGCAATGGATTTTTTCTTCTGCGAGAAGTGGAGGTTGCCTGTTTTACAGGGTTAACCTCTTTTCCAGTCTGACCATTTTTGTCAGACCCACTGGATGTCAAATCCATATTTTGAGTTTCCAAAGCGTTATTGTTTTCTGGCAAGTCACCATTTTTACACACAGAAGTAGCTGCCTCTGATGTAAATTGTACCTTTTTCCTTCTACTCCTCGATTGCCTCATGTTTTCCTGGGATGAATTATTTTCTAGAGATGTATCTTGATGTTCTTTGAGAATCTTCTTTTGACCTTTATCTTGGGGCAAGCCAGATCTTCCCCTGAGAAAAGTGGAACTACTTTCTTCAGATTTCGAAGAACGTGTTTTCTTTCTGCCCACTATTGATGAGTTTTCTTTTGGAGACATAGCTGCTTCCAAAAGTATACTCTGTTGTTCTTTAGGAGTTTCATTCTTACCATCTTCCAGCAAATCTTGAAGTGAGGAGGAACTAGTAACCAACAAAGTGATTGTTTGCCTGGAGTTCCCTTCTGAAATATTTTTTTTTTCCTGGGAAATGGTATT
Source organism: Piaya cayana (assembly GCA_013389865.1). NCBI lineage: Eukaryota > Metazoa > Chordata > Aves > Cuculiformes > Coccyzidae > Piaya > Piaya cayana. The sequence continues at coordinate 773,262 of WAAB01001243.1, forward strand.
TTCCAAACCCAGTTTTTTTGCTTCCACATTATTCTTGTGACCACTTTCTTTTGATAAACCCTCTTTCCCCTGAATAGAACTTGAGGCTTCTAACAATAGGGCAATTTCTTTCCTTCTGCTTTTTCTCAGTCGATTTTCTCTTACAGATGAATCACAAGTTTCTGATGGAACATTTTGGTCTTCTTCAGGAGCTTCTTCACTACCATTAACTCCTGGTAAAGCACGTTTTCCTCTAAGAGAAATGCAATTAGTTGTGTGTGATGCCAGAGCGGTTTCTTTCCTTCTGCCTTTTCTCAGCTCTTTTACAGATGAATCACTAATTTCTAATGGAACATTTTGATCATCTTTAGCAGCTTCTTTACTACCATTATCTGCTGACAAAATATGTTTTCCTTTAAGAGAGATGTTATTGGTTGTGAGTGATATTAGAGCAGTTTCTTTCCTTCTGCCCCTTCCTAATGGCTTCTCTTTTGTACCGGACACTGTTTCCAAAGGCACTTTTTGTTCATTAGTAGTCTCCTCTTCAATATCAGTTTCAGAGAAGCCATATTTTCTCTGGAGAGAAGATGAACTTTCTGCCTCTGCTGCTAGATCAATCTTTTTCTTTTTGTCCCTTGCTGATGCATTTGCTTTTGTCTGCAAAGTTTTATTTCCCAAAGCTGGATTTTGATCTTCTCTCACAGTCATCTTTTCATCATCACCTTCTAGCAACCCACGTCTTTTCCTGATTGAAAGAAATCTAGATGTTTGTGATGCTGCACCAACCTCTTGTCTTTTCCCTCGTCTCAGTGGATTGTCTCCTGTTGAGGAGGGAGTAGCTTCCAAAGCTGTATCTTGCTCCGTTACAAAAGCTTCATCATTACTATGATCTGCAATTAAGGTTTGTTTTTCCATAAAGGTAGAACAAGCTACACGTGGCGTGGAATCAACTTGCTTTCTTCTGCTCCTCCTTAGTTGTGAAGCAGGATTTTCCCAAGTCTCACGCTGACCGTCTTTGTAAGTCGTTCCTTCATCAGCCCCAGGTAAACTCTTTCCTCCAGCCACTTTGGAACTGGCTTCTTCAAGTACAAAATTAACTTTTCTACCTCTACCTCTCCTACCTACCACTCCATTTTGTAGTGATTGATCCTCTTGAAGGATTTCGGTTCCCTGTTCAACTCTTGCCCGCTTTTGACGGCTTTGAGCAAGACTGGCTCCGTCAGCAGTAGGCATTGATGTGCCAGCTGGGTTGTTCTGGTCCTTTGTGACTTTGTATGTACTCTTGACACAAACAGAGCTCCAAGAATTTTTGAGAGAAGATTCATCCATTTCTGTTTCCAACTTCAGTCTGGGAATAATTAGTCCTACATTGTTTACATCTTCAGCAAATTCATCAGGCTTTTTCTCTAAAGAATCCTTTCTGCCTCTCCTGTTTCTAGTTATTTTTGTATCTTGTATTGCATTTCTGTTGGTTTCCAAGTTCAGAGCACTAACTGCTATTTTGTTTGTCATTCCAGGAGACTCTGCCTTTAATCTTTGAGATGCCTCTGTTGTATTTTCCTGAGCATTTTCTGTTTTATCTCCTGGAGATACTTTAATCTGATTTTTGATGTATGATTGTGTTTCAGTATCAGTTTCAGCTGAGGTTTCCCCGGTATTCTGAATGTTTTCTATGTTTTCAGGTGCCACACCGCAAACATCTGCATTTCCTTCAGCTGCATGCTTTCTAGCACTTCTTAAAGACTTTGCTCTCTTCCCTGTTATCTTTATTTCAAGTTTAGTTCTGTTTTCAGATTCTTCTGCTGTGGCAGTCTCAGTATCTTTGTCAAAAGTCTGTTTACCTCTTTGTGTCACGTTTGCTGATGGGTCATTGCAAAGCTTCTTTGTCCCATGAAGGTCCTCTGAAGAATCTTTTTTAACTTGACCAATTCTAGCTCGTCTTCCTCTTTTAGGTGGAATCAGTGGTTCTGTGGTTTCTGCTTTTCTTATTCTTCTAGACCTCCTCCCAGGTGACTGAAACATTTCTTCACTGTCTTCTATACCACCTTCATTAGATTTGTTTACAGCTTTTTCTAAACCTGTTTTCAGTTGAAAATTTTCATTTTGAAAGCTACTAGATACACTTACTGTCTTCTTAGTTGAATCATCTTTATTTTCTAATACATCACTGATGTCATATTCCTGCAAAGTCTGTTTCATATTTGCAGGGCTTTTTTGTAGCACTGAAGAATTTTTGCCACAAGACTCAAGATTCTCACTTAGGTGCTTTAACTCCTGTGGTTCTTTACTTTTACCTCTTCTGGATCTTTGAGTAGCTCCTTGTGGTCCCACAAATGAAACACTTTCAACTTTTTCCTGATCTGGGTGCTTTGAAGCAATTTCTTGTATGTAACGTCTGGTTCTCCTTCCTCTTCCTTCATTTTTAGTTACTGAAGTTGAAGTACTGACATCCCCTGTCTCCTCTTGGGTGCTCATTTTTTCCAGACCTTGCAATTCTTTTGAATTCAAATTCTTCTCACACGGCTTTGCTGAAACAGGATGTACTGTTTTCCGTGGTCTGCCCCTGGCTCGTCCGCGGTTAGACTGATCACTAGTTGACACCTTCTGTTCAGAATCTTCACCTTGTGAAATATTTCCTTTATCTTCTGGCACAGATTGGTTTTCTTTGGCCCCCAGAGTTTTTACATAGAAAAGAGCACAAAAAAAATTTATACATTATTACGCCTGATCAAAGTGCCTACAAGTTTTGAGTTTCCTAACAGAGCAATTTTCCCTCAAACAAATCACACAATATTTTAAAATTAAAAATAAATAAATCGGTCATTGTTTTGACCAACTCCTAGATCAAAGAACAGACTTCTGAGGAAAGTTGTTTAGTTTATTCAGTAGGTAGCATTCATAGGCTTAAGCTATGGTCTTGAAAATACTTGCGAAAGAAGATAATTTTAAGTGCAGATCATAGCATCAGGTTTTTTACACTGGTACGTTTGGAGATGCCAACATGACCACACCAACCTACTACACTCTTAGTTCTGCTGCAATAGAATTACAGCACGCAGTGCTCATTAGGGATGACTGCACCAATTCTATGAGCTATACATGCCTCATTCTATATCTTTAAAAATTTTATAACTTAGGTTAAAACTTTAAAAAAGCATATATTATCATGTATATTCATTATTCCTTTAGTTAAAGCAGAAGTATTTGTACTTACCGTATTTATGACTGGAATTAGTACAAGGAGATATGGTATCTTCTTGCTTAGAATCCACAACATTCATTGACCTGACCTAAGGGAATAAACAATAATCAATATGGTAGGACAAGAAATAATGGAGGCAAGCAATACAAAATTAATGTATAGTAATAGTTTAAAAAAGTCTTGTCAAATACTTTTGTTTAAAAATAAAATGTTTAGTTTTGTAGCTGCATCCATATATTTGATATTAGCACACAAATGCATAAAAATTAATACTTGTCATCTGAGTTAGTGTAGAAGTTTTTAAAGATAACAAACAGTGCATAAGGAATTAATTAAATGGGCTGAAAAATGTCTAAGAGAGTGCTCAAAACGAATTTGAGGCATTGAAGTGAATCGTTTGAGTCTTTTATAGTGTTTAATCATAGCTCTACACTGATGAGCACTAAGCCCAGTGACCCTCAACATTTTACCTATGGATCTGGGAACAAATAGAAAATTCAACACTAATAAAATTCACAAATAAAAAAAGTGACGGAATTGTGAATTCTAAAATCAGAATGGTAACCCAAAACAACCTCAGTAACTATTTAGACAGGCTTCTTGAAAGAAAATACATGTTGAAACAGGCAAATGAACAGTGATAAAGCTGTGTCTCTAAAACAGGCATCCAGTCAGGGAGAAATGAGTAAAAGACTTGGGGGCATAGAGAGAAATCAACTGATGATATGTTAATATGTTTTGCCAAATTCTCAGCACTTTTGGACAGGCAAAGAAAGAGATCTTAAAAGTTCATCTATGGGGTATGAAGTAGCTGTACAAAACAAAGAAACATAAAACCCAACCAAATGCCTTGCTTATGAAAACAAAGGCTAAGAAAAAAACTGATGGTAGAACATGAGGTACTTTCCTTGAAGGTACATTTTCCTCCAGAGGTTATAAGGATGGCATATTTGAAGTGCTGTAACATATGATACCAGGTAGGTCTAAGAATTCCTTTCAACTACAGGATTCAAAGTCTAAATTAATTCCTTTTAGAAGCTAAAGTATTTTACCTTAATTTCCTCTGGTGCATCAAACATTTCCATGACTCCAACATAGTCCACTTCAAAATCGGAACATTTCTGCCTGGGTTCTGCCATAAGCCTTTGCAGACCCACGAAGTCATCAACTGGTTGATTCTTCTCTCGTGGTGTCATCATTAGTCTGTTAATACCAAATGTATCTTCTATGGGTTCAACTTTTTCCTTTGGTGTCTTGAAAATACGGCTAATCCCAATCATGTCTTCTACTGGTTGATATTTCAGCTTTGGAGTTTTCTTCATTAAACTAACACCTGCCACAACTTTTGCAGCTTCCCTTTTTTGTACTGGAGTCTTCAACAAACTTTCAAAGGCAAGTTTACCTGTAACTGGTTCCAACTCCTTCTGTGGGGTTCTCATGAGCTGCTTGATGCCTGACAAGACCTCAGCTGGCTCTGGCTTCTGCCTTGGGGTTCTCAGGAGCTCCTTAATGCCTGACAAGACCTCAGCTGGCTCTGGCTTCTGCTTTGGGGTTCTCAGGAGCCGCTTGATGCCCGACAGGACCTCAGCTGGCTCTGGCTTCTGCTTTGGGGTTCTCATAAGCCTCTTGATGCCAGACAGGACCTCAGCTGGCTCTGGCTTCTGCTTTGGGGTTCTCATGAGCTGCCTGATGCCCGACAGGACCTCAGCTGGCTCTGGCTTCTGTTGTGGTGTCCTCAGAAGATGCTTGATGCCTGACAAGTCCTCGACTGCTTCTGACCTTTGCTTTGGGGTCCTTAAAAGCTGCTTAATGCCTGACATGACTTCAAACGATTCCAACTTCTGCTTTGGAGTCCTCCTTTTACTTACTGATTTCACCAGAGATTCTTGTTTTTCTGGAATTACTAACGGACTATCCCTGCTAATATTTTCTTCCAGTGTATCTTTGCCTTTTTCGGGAGTTTTTGTGGATATTGCATCAAACATAGACTTTAGAGACTCCTTGTCTCTCAGTATGTAACAAATATTTGGACTGCTTTGTTTCCGTTCTGAAGCTTCTGAACTACTTAACGGTGACACCATCATCTCTCCTGAAATAAGTAGTAGATTTATGTAATTTTGAAAAAGAATTATGTAGGAAATCCAAGCATTCTAATTGTTGTATAACCAAGTAAAATAGATTTAAACAGCCTGAGCCTTGTACAAACCAAAATCCAAAAAAGTGCTTCAACAACTGATTTGATAATTAGCTTCTACAAGGCACAGCATACATTAAATAAAACTGACTACAAACATTTTTATTATTTTTTCTTATTTAATCTGATAAAAGAATTAATGGTTTCTGTTACACCTAGAACTTCTAGAGGTGCAAGCTTACTATTGCAATTTCCTTTGTGCTTTGAAGCAGTACCAGACATAATTCAGAAAATTTCACATTAAAAGACATTTGACCTTTCCAACAGCAAGGAAGAAAAAATGTGACAGGAGATGTCTGTGTATTTTGTGTAATCTCAAATTCGAAGGAACCCATAAGGATTATCAAGTCGCAACTCCCTGCTCCTCACAGGACTACCTAAAACTATGCCATATGACTAACAGTAGTGCCCAGACAATTCTTGAACTCTGAGAAGCCTGGTGTCATGACTAGTTCCCATGGGAGCTTCTTCCAGTGACCAACCAGCCTCTCAGCAAAGAACCTTTTTCTCATGTCTAACCTCAGCCTCCTGACAGCTTCATTCCATTTCCTCATGTCCTGTCACTGGTCAGAGAGAGATCAGCACCACATTCTCTGCTGCCCTCCTTGAGGAGATGGCAGATTGTAACGAGGACACCCCTGAGGCTTCTCCAAGCTGAATATGCTCCAAGTGACCTCATCTTCTTCATGGATATATATGATAAAATAAAAATAAATATATATATCCTTTTCTGGGTTGTCAGATGTTTCATCTCAAACAGATCGAGCCTGCCTAGGCCAAAACTACTCACTGTCTAAAGTGGCAGACACACCACTACCTGTAAATATATCTAAACATCTCCTTTCTTTACAAATAACGAACATACCAGGCTCTTCAGGAGTATGCAATTCAGAAATATCATCTGCAGTACATGTTGGCGTAAAATCAGTCTTCTGAACAGCAGCCAAAGGTAATGTTTTTCCAGTCTGGATTTCTGGTGTTTGAAACATTTCAGTCATTCCTATAAATTGTGTTCAGAGAAATGAACATTAACAAAAGAAATACGTAATTAGCAGACTGAGCAATAGACTTTAAAAGCTTACCTGTGAAGCTTTCATCCATGTTCATGTCCAGCTTCAAGAGAGGATTTTTCACCACTTTAGGGACTTGTCCAAACGTTCTGACTGTGGTAGAATAAGCTCTACCCACAACTATTGTAGCAGGTGACTCTGCGTGACCCGTACTAAAATGATCTTTTATTTTTCTTTCTGGAGTCTGCAGATAGGAAACAAGAGTTAAAAAAAAAGTTAGTAAGCAGAGATTCTTTTTATATAAAAATCTACATTTCTTATAAGCTGTGACATTGACATTAAGACCCATTTAGCATCATATGCTTCCAGCTTCTGTAGCAAAATACCTACAAATTTGTTTGTGGTTATGCAGAAAATAAAAGTAAACATGAAAAGAAAAGAATACCTTTGGTGATCGGGTTATCTTCTTTAGGGAGTTTCCTTTTCGGACACTTCTTTTAACAGTCTTCGACTGGGGTCTTGCAACACCTGATTTGACCACTTCTGCCCAAGATTTTGCAACTAGAAAGTAAAAGAGAAAAAAGCACTTTAATTCTCAGCTATACAAATGGAAGTTCATTATTTCTTTATGATTCCAATGGATTTGCTGCAGTCAGGCACAACAAAGTGGTGGGGTTTTATTATCTGACAACACCTATACTAAAGTGCTCTGTGAAATGCTTTCAATTGAAGTACCTAATTTCAGCTGAAGTTTAACAACTGTCCAAATAGCCAGTATGGCTTTCCACAGCTAAGCAAGTTTTAAACAATGTCAAATAAATGTTAGATCCCAGAACTGAATGCTGACCCTATTCCATCCTTGCTGGTTTTGTAAGGAAATAATTTTTTTCCCCGGTAGAAACCTGCCAGAGCTTTCCAGTCTTGTTCATTATTATACTTCAATTTTCCCCTGGTGGGACATGAGATATAACATCAGAGAAATGGCTTCTAAGTGAAACATACACAGCATTTCTTTCACCACCTTCCTAAGGAATTTCATAGTCAGAAAATTATCTATTTATACTGCTTACAGCATTGAAGTCTACACAGACTTTCCATAACTCTTCTAGTATCTCCTTCTACTTATGACATACTTTGAAAATTCCCAAAGCAAGGTTATCTTTATCACAGCATCACTCTGTACACAGCAGAGGAATCAGTTACAGCTGTGTAATAAAAATGAAGCTGTAAGGTGGCAGGACATCTGCCTGGTTTACTTCAGAAATAGGCTGTAAGACAGGAATCAAAAAAACCCAACTTTTTTTTAAAGTAGAGATAAAAAGGGGAATGCTGTTCCTGAAGAAAAGCATAATAGTATTCTCTTGCCAGAATTGCTGTGCAAGTTGGGAAACTCCGTAAATAAAAGAAAAGTTGTAATTGCTAAGGTGTTCAAAATAAGAAAAATGCTAAACGTGCAAGAAATTATCAGAAAAAGGCACTGGAAAAACAGTTTTATTTTGGATACAAAGTAGACATCCAAATTTTTTTTAAGAACTATGGTGTTCTTTTCCTACTACAGAAGAAACAGATGTACCAATATTAAAAACCACTCACACATTACAGAGAGGTGGTGAAGAATGGTTATGTCATTAGTATTTGTGAAGCCCTCTAGTGCTATTAAAATGAATGGAGCAACCAAAGGCACTGAAATAAAATTCTCCCTTATTCCACTAAAAGACTAATACCACTTACAGCTGAATTAACCACTGTGAAAGGCCTATGATTTAATCTCATTATGTAGTAATAAAGATGAGATCATCATTGGGACATCGTATGTAGTATGCTGTTCAAAATTTAAACTTTGACAACAGAAATGGAGACTGTAAAGAGTAATAAATGTCCTGGGTGAATGGTTGGTAGGAAGCTTTAAATTCAGCTTTGAAAGAGAGGTAAATTCATCTACGTTTATGAAAACAGAAGACAAAAGACATTTTATCTCTAAGTTGCTTCAAAGATAAAAATTTCTTGAACCAAGCTTCCCTTATCATAGTTTACAGTGCTGTCAAAACTATTTCAAACCAGTGTTCAACATTAAAATTTAAATATCCAACTTCAAAATAAAGTAATTAACACCCAGCTATCACCCTGTTTTTTAATCACACCTGTTATATACCACTGTCAACAGCCAAGTGCACTCTGAGGTTGTGAACTGTGTATAAAAATCAAAACTGATGCAATCAATACAATTCAATTTAATTCAGCACTACTTCAAGGATTTCTGTTGCAAAGAGAACCTTAATTCTACTATTTTCCTACTTCTGAACACTAAGAATTGTGTTCTAAACACTGCTTCAGTAATATACATGCTTTAATAAGCTGCTTCATGAATGAGAGAATATGACACTTCACAAATCCCCATTGTTTCCAACAAGTGCAATAACCATCAGAAGATATGTCAGTCATTTAGTGGCCCCTGCATAAAGAAAGTCTTACTTCAGTTTTGTTCTTGTACTTTACAGCATTAATATTAAAAATTAACTGCTGAAACAAACCTAGTAAATTGGCACTGGAGGCACCACTTCTTCTTTTTGCATTGATAACTGTTACAGCCCCGCTTCTCCTCTTCTTTGTGGAGGTGACCTTCAAAGCAGGTTGTGCGCTTCTTGTTAATTTGTCAGGTGTAGCTTTTAAAAAAGTTTTACCATCTTGGTTACAGTGAGAAGATTGAGGTGTTTTCACTCGGGTCTCATTTTTCTCCCTTGTGTTCATGTCTTCTGCAACAGCATCCTCCTCTTCTGCAATTGGTAATGGCGTCATGACGCAAGAAATAGAGAAACGCCCTTTTGTGTAAGGTGCTGGAGAGCCTAAAGTAAACCTAGGTATTGCCTTCCCAGAGACTGGGGAGCCAGTTGGGCACTTCTGGGTTGGCAGATTTTTTGGTGATACTTCCTGGTAGAACAAAAAAGCAACAAGCAAAACAACACAAAGATAAAATGTTTCTGCATTTGGCTGAACTACAAATGCTCATCAACATCTTTGACAAGTAAATACAATAGCATAAAATATCATCAGATCATTTAACAAGCCTTAAATGCTAGTCTTTGAAAACAAACCTGTAACAAGTTCTAAATTCAAAATACTCTCAAAAGACAGATGCAAATTCAACTGAATAAATCAACTCAATTTACTATTCCAATTTGTTCAAAAGTTTTGTTCACACCAAGTACACTACACATTTCTTAACTGGTTTAACTCAATACCAAATATTTTCAAACTTCTAGCCAAACCAAGTGGCAGTAGTTTGCAGTCTGCCAACAAACTGCTGCTGTTTTCTGTTATTTCTGGTAAACTGTAGCTTGCAGACCCTGCTGCTAGACACAAACATACAGAACTATACTTCCACATAGGCATGAGAATGAGCAATAGCATGCAAGGTGAATGAAAAAAACACTCCCTATATAGAGACAGGTAGATATAAAGGGTAAGCTGAGCCCTTTCCTACAATGGAGAAATTTTAAAAAATGCATTTTTATTTGCAATTAAAATTTCCACTTCACAACATATGTCTAACACGGTTTACTACTAATTTTTAATTAATTTTTAGAAGTCATTGTCTTAGCAACTTGATTAATTGTAACATATACCTGGACTGCAAAGGGCTTCGATCCTTGAGCCTTTTTCAGAACTGCACGAGGAGAGTTTCCACACGGTAAGCTCCGTCTTGCGGGAATTGCACCTTTTTTAAGTGGTGAGTTGGGAGGCAAACTTTTATCAAAAAGTTCTGGACTTAGATGACCACCAAAAGACACTCTCTTTCTTTTTCCTGAAGGCTGAAGTAACGAGCCGCCACTTCTCCTCTTCTGAGATACCCTTTTTGAGTTGCCTAAAAATAGTAATTGAAAATATTTCTATATAACTAAGAATCCAAACCAACTCTTTAACCAACATAAAAAGCACAAATAAGCACTGTTTCCAAAATTGCAAACATATCAGTAGGAAACTTACCTTAAAGAGAAATGGCCTCAATTGTGGAGTAAAGTTTTATACATATTATTGTGTGGTTTTATGGTCAACCATAACTGCATGATAAATATTTTTAGAAATAATATGTCAGCAGTGAGTTCTAGATTTTATGCAAGTGAAAAATTCTCATAAGAATGCTAGAACTTATCAAATACAAAAATAAAGCAGGGAATTAAAACATATTTACCTGATTCTTCTCCAGCTAACTGGCCAGAAATATTAATTTCTGAGACAGTCTCATTATGTTGCAGTACAGTAGCACTTCCAGAAGGTCTTCTCTTTGATGACAATCTACGAGACCTTATAACACTAGCATCTTCCAAATCTACTTTCTGGTGATTCCCCCTTGGAGTCAGCTCTTCTTTAGTTCCACTGTCTTTTCTGTCTGTAGTCTTATCATGATGTTCTTGAACAACATTTGAATCCAATGCTTTTTCAGGTAGCAGTCCAGATGTCCTTGGCCTACCCCTTTTTCTTCCAGAGCCTGATATCTGACTATCAGGAGATGCCAGTTTTGATGTTAACTCTTCTGAATTTGGAGTCTCTGAATAGACAGAGTTTGATAATGCTTTACTTTGCCTGTTATTTCTTCGGGTATTGTTGTAATCATACAAAGAGGCAGGAGTTTCAGAATGTCCATCTTTTGTGTTAATAAAGTTTTCCTGATCACAAATTTCTTCAGTCACGTCTTCTTTTACAGGTTTTCCTGGTGTATGTTGTTTACTATTTTGTCTTTGTTTTAAGCATTTACTTTCTGCCAAAGGCAGTTGTTTGAGGCTATCATTTCTGCACACTGCATCCTCCCTTTGAGTTTTAGCTGAAATTTCTGGAAAAGACTTACATTTCCATGATGCACATCGTCGAATTACTGGAGTATCAGTATTTACAAGATTCACTCCACTAGTTTCTTTGGCAGGGGATATGAAATGAGACCGAGGACTCCTCCTTCTGAGCACTGGTGTAGACAGAACATATTTACCTACTTCAGAAACAGTCGTATCAGCTGTTTGTGCTGGTTTATCCAATACTACTGCAGAGCTCATTATTTTCAATCTATCTGCATAGTCCAAGGATTCTATAGGACACTGCTCCAGTGAAAATGATGCACTTCCATCACTCTTCTTACTGGGTCTGGTTGCCACTTCAGTACCTTTAGATTTGTCTGCTGTACTTAGCTCCTTCTGATCTTGCAAGTTACTTTTCCCAGTATCACTTGTTACCTCCTTTGAAACAGATGTTCGAGGACCTCTGGTACAACTCTTCCTGGTAGTACTTCCTACAGGTGAGATACGGTTAATTTCTTTACTGATTACTTCTTGTGTTATTTTACATTCTTCAATATTTTCACTTCCACTCATTTCTTTTTCTTTAGTCAGGCTTCCCAGATCACAAGGTTCTAGCAGAACAGTCTTATAATCCTCTTCAGCAGCTTGTTGTGCTGCATTTCCCTCATTCGGATATTTTTTCGCTTTAATCTCATCTTTCAGTTCTTCATAGAGTTTACTAAAGGGAGACATTTCATTTTGCTTTTTAAAAGATTGACGTATTCTGCTTGAAGACTTGGGTGTTTGAGGTTTGATGGGTAAAGCTTCGGAAATATTTTCCTCTCTTTCATCGGCATTTTTTTCTTCACACCCAACATTGTCTACAAAGTAGATAAAGTAAAAAGTAATAAAAATTTAGTTACTTAAAAAATGCAAATATGAGTTGCATAAACACAGATAAAAATTCCTGCCTTTTCCTCTCCCAAGATGGTCAACCAGGGTCCAGCATGTGGTACTGTAAATAAAGCTCTACTAACAATCCCTCTCATAACAGAAACATTAATATTGAAATGTTTAACAGAGATTTTAAGTTGCAATCTAGCACTTGTGTCGTATTCAGGTAAGGCACTTTGTATTTTATGTGTTTATTATTCTTCAGAATCAACGGCTCCCATGATTCTTTCATGGCTGTCCTAAGACAAATCTACAAGCACAAATTAAACACCTAGTTAGATCTGCTTACCACAATTCAATTCAGTTTTTGTCCTGCGTTTACACAGGTGCTATATTGCTAACAGTGTGGCAATGCTCTTTAAAGTCAGACCATAAATAGGAGCTTCCACTTCCCAGATGAGAGGTGAGTGACTGCATGTGTGCTGTTATTCCATTTTGATCTATAAACTGCATCCAGGGAAGCTTGAGGTAGCATGCTTAATTGCTTTTTCCATGAGCTAAGGATATATGCAAGCTAATAGAGTTCACCTCATAAGATGCACCTTTTTAAGCCACAAGAAACTAAGACCTCACATACATCTATACATGTACAAGGTCTGTCTCTCAACACTGCTTAGACCAGCATGAATGCCTGCCAAAACAAATGCTGATACATGTTGATTTAATCGCAATAGGAAATAATTCATGCAACGATAAAGGTAGAGATAAATACACATGGAAAAGCCTGCCATTCACCTCTGGGAAAGGGGAAAAAACTTCAGTCTTCCCATGAAAGTAGCACTACTTAAGACAAGGACGGAAAGGTGAAGCCTGGTATTTAGCCAACCCTGGTCCACAACTACTCTAGACTAGCTCTAGAAGATTTTTACCAGGTCTAAATAGAACAGCTATTGTAAAATACTGTGTCAATCAGCAAAATTAACCCTCCCTATATGTCTTCAAAATTATACCAATTTCAATTTTTTATTAGCAAAGAATATATGAGATAATGCAATATTTGCTCAAAAGGGATATACCAGTATTCAAAGCCAGCAGAGAACTGCAAGCTAAGTTTTAATCAAAGATGTATTTACCATGCTATGCTCATTTGATGCTCCTGAAAAGTAAACTGTAACAGGTAATTGTGTTACATATCAGTTTCAATTGACATTTACATCACATTTGCAAAACTCATGTACTGTACTCCCTTCTTAGCGATAGTCTTTATATGCTGAATTTTCACAAATGACTTAAAGTAACATACAGATTTTGCAATTTCCAAGCTAACTGTTAATGCCCATTTGTCAGGAGGCAATTAAACTGGTTTCTCCTAGCAGGAATTAGTTTTGATAAATCACACCATCCATGTGTGATGAGATAGTACACTGACACAGCAAAGCGTATTGTGCTCAAGACTGAAAAGTCTTAAAATACATTCCTTTTGCTCTTTTCAACTTTGTCTTTCTTCTTAGACTAAAAGGAAAAACTTAAATGCAGTTGAAGGGGAAGTGGAAAATAAATCCACCATAGTCTTAAGTACCAACCTGAAGCATGAAGACTTTTAGATCCTGAAGTTTGTTTGTGCGATAACTCCTCTTCTGCCACCTGCTGAAGATGAAGAATGTGTAAATTTGTACATTACAGCAGAGCAACAAATATTTTGGAGTTTAGCTTTTGACTGCACATTGAAAAATACAAGATTTATAAAAGTATAAACACTGTTTACTAAGCAGGTTTAGAAATATTCAAATGATAACCTAGAATATTTCAAAATTTAAGAATATTGACCAATTCAGCTTTGAGGTCCTATATAGCCAGGGGCTTAAAATCTTGTTTTATAATTGAAATTATTGGCTCTAAAAGAAGCTGTAGCAGCATAAGAATATACACAAGCACAGTTGAGTCTCATCTTCTTACCACTTAGTCAAAGTTTTTTTTATTTAAATAAGAGAACTGTAACACCAAAAAAAAAATCTTTCAGTAACCAGAGTATTTGCAAACTAACACTACCCCCTTTAAGGGACAAAACTGTTGAGAACAAAAAAAGGAGCTAATAGAAAACAAGTTATTAAAAGGCAGGTTTAGTTTGATACATGGAAATTCTAACAATACCCTAGCATACTAGCACATAAAACAAAGAACAACAATTTTTGGAAAAGAAAAATAAAAAGAACGTTAAATCTCTAGGGCACACTTTCCTATTACAAGGATAACCAGTGCCCATACTCTGCATTTCCTGGATCCCCTCCTCTCTCCCCAAAAAGCTGAGGCTTAGTGTTTAATAGTAACATCAAAGATTACTAAGTATTAATTACTTAGGGTATGAATGAATTATTGACTTTTAAAAAGGTATATATCTGAAACAGATTTTTCATATTTTCAAGCAGAAAGGTAATCTATAGCTGTAAAATTATTCTTAATGAGAAAACAGAACAAGGAAGTAGAACATGATATCACTACTAATACTTGCAATAAAGAAGCCTATGGCAAAAATTACCTGTGGTGCTGCTTCTTTTGGAGTTCTAGAATGCCTCTTTCTTGGAGTTGACTGGAGAGGATATTCAAATCTAGAAGAAATATTAAAAAAATTAGACAAAAAAAATTTTTGTCAAATAGCTGATGATTAAAATTCCCATTATTAAGACGCATGGCCTAGTTGTCCACTGCCTAAAATACATGCACATAAATTTAAAGGCTCTAACTACATCAAAACACTTCTAAATTTTCCCCTGAAAATTACTAACCTTGAAACAAAATCAAAGCGAACTCTCTAGACAATTCTGTCTTTATTGGTTTACCTTAACATAATATCAAAGCGATAAAATATATCTTGAAGCAATCCCGGCTTCTGAAGAAAGCCTACCTGATGTTGTAAAGAAATATGAAATAAACTAGATTAACTTCAGTTTCTGAAGATGGTATAAGGACCTTTTAATTTTTCCCACTTATCTATATCCATCCTCCATATCTTTCACCAGCAGTAAGAGCCTTCGTTCACAAAGCTCTCTGCAGTGTTTACCTGCAGAACATATTTTAGAACAGAGACATCAACAGTTTGTTACTGGCACTTACCTGAAAGAACGATCAATAACAGTTAACACATCTCCATGCTTCAGAGGTACAGGTTCCTGAAAACAACTACCATTCAGCTGCGTAGGATTTACTGTACTCAAGTTAGTCAATATTGCCTAAAAATAAAACAAACATTTCAGTAGCCTGATGAGATGCAACAATGCTATGCATATGCAATCAAAATATGTATCGCTTACCTCCTTGTTTTCATTTACTTCAATTTTACAATGTTCTTTCGAGACCTGAGGCAACTGGATGCGAATGTCACATTCTGTTCTCCTGTCAGTGAAAATACAATGTGAGTTTCAAAAAACACAGAAGACTGAAAAATCTGACTGCTATAGATTTAGGTGATTTTTCAATTTATGAGCTAATAATTGTACAGCAGTGTGATGCTTGCTTAAGTTTGGTAGCAGGAAGAAAATGAACTAAGTCTTTCAATTGTGGAAAAAAAAAAATAACAGGAGCTCACGCTTCTACATCAGAGGACCCATATCAGAAAAGATATGTAAAATATGAAGATCCTGAAAAATTAAAACTTCACAAGCTGAAAGAAACATTTCTACAACAGATACCTGGTGGTTTTAGATTAAATTGTTTCCCAACTTGCAAGTTCTCAAAGACTCATGGAATTTTTTTAGAAAATATCAACACGTGGTCTTAAGCTTCTGATATTGTTTCAGAGACCTAACCATATTAGGTAAATGGACCTTTTGTCTCACCTGGGCAGCTACTTCTACTTTCTTAAGAGTTGTTAGTAAGTGAAGGCTGGTTTTCCTAAGTATATACCGCTTCTTTCTGGTTTTGGGTTTTTTTTGTTAAGCTAATCTCTGATGTTTTTGACATACTGTAGGACTTAGGCAGTAAATATATCACCTGTCATACCACAGGTACAGCTCACAGAAGTACCTGACACCTCTCACTGACGCAGCTAGCAGAAATTAATGTTGGCACAATTAAGTATCACCTGTCTGGGCAGCTCTGCTGAAGCCAAAGAACAGTACTGTTGACACTGGAGTGCTTCCCATAGATTGGCTATAGTATCTGGTTCCAAACTGAGTTACTACAGTTATTTAAGATAGCTATCAGTCAGTAAACTGCTAAACAGAACAAGATTAAGAGACATAAAGCCATTTTATTTGAAGGTTATTTATATTAAGATCATCTAGTCGAGTCTTCACACACACCATCCAGGTATATTGATTTTATCTTTTAATTTAAAATAGCTGGATCAAGCTCAAAACCCACTACCACTCATATAAGTCACAGTGAGTTTCCAGACTGGAGAAGTATGTGTAAGTTCTTAGTATTTTTAATATATTAGTCAAGACATTGGTTGATGTATTCCATGACTGAGGTTTTGGAGAATAAAAAAAAAAAAATTGAGAAAAGCACCAGTAATGGATGGTCCTATACAAAGCAATGTACCCCGCTTCTCCCCACTAGTCAATTATCTGGAAACTGCCTCTGAGTAAAAGAACATTATCATTTGCTTGTCAATTGAGTATTACTTGAAATTACTTTGGCCAGAAACTTATTAAAAAAGGAAAAAGTATTTATGGAAGGGAATCAACAATCTCCTCCCCTAAACACCATTCAAAAATAAACATTTATTTTTGCAACTAAGTATTAAAAGATGTAACATGCAGGAAAAATATCACTAGTACTATTTTGATGCATACAAGTACTCAACTAATTCTCACCTTCCAAATAGACAACAACTTGCAGTGAGTGGAAAAGTAATTCCATCAGTCCCATTCCGTTTAATTACAATAATATTCCCATAGCGCGGCATCTTCAAATGCAAGGAATCTTACCTATAAAAGAACATCAAAATAACTCACGCAAATAATTCTTTACCTATTTATGAAAGTAAATAAATGCAATTACGTTTTTTTTATTTCTGTTCAAGAGGTCTTCTACAATATACAGCAGAAGATTCTTAATGCAATTTACATGTGCTTGCCAGTGGAGAAAACTGGAAACTATTTACCATGACCAACCCACTGTAATCCTACACTGTAACTTGAAGGCACTAAGCATTTGGAGAAACTGACGTTTATAAGGCAAGAGCAGTTATCACACGTTCATGTAAACTTCGCCATATGCAATAGTGATTTGCTACCCATAAGAGCTTTGGCAGGGGAAAAACAGTTCTTCATCCCATAAGCAACTTAAATATCTTCACCTAAGCAGTCACTCCTGACAGGTTGTGGAGAGGACTCTGGGCTCTTCTCCCAAGTGACAGGGGACAGGATGAGAGCAAATGGCCTCAAGCTCTGCCAGGGGAGGTTTAGGCTGAACATTAGGAAAAAAATTTTCACAGAAAGGGTCATTGGGCACTGGTAGAGGCTGCCCAGGGAGGGGGTTGAGTCACCTTCCCTGGAGGTGTTTAAGGCAGGGGTGGACAAGGCACTGAGGGGTATGGGGTAGTGTTTGGTAGGAATGGTTGGACTCAATCCAGTAGGTCTCTTTGAACCTGGTGATTCTGTGATCGTCCTCACCAAGTCTAAATATTAGACGTTTTCTTATCTAAATGGAAATTCTTAGACTTGATTTTAAAGGAAACAGAGAGCAATTGACTGTTATAGTGGTATCCACCTGAAAAAGGACATAACGGTGGCACCAAGGAGCAGTCACAGGAAGACAGCTGAACAGGAGGCTGAAAGTTCAGCAGCTGCTGGGATCTCCTGAGAGGATGCCGATAAAACTGAGAGGGTGGCAAGTGCATCTGTGCGTGCACATACCGAGAAAGTGGAACGGCACTTCGCTCACAAAAAAGCCCCAAACACACAGCGTTTGCACAAGTAGTCTTTTCATTTACAAACATGATTGCACCACGGAATATAAGCCAGCCTCAAAAAAGCATACACAATCATAGAACCACAGAATAACCACGTTGGAAGAGACCCACCAGATCATTGAGTCCAATCATTCTTGTTGAGATAAACAAAACACACCCTCGGACAAACCTGACAGCACCCCTATAAAAAACTTATGCCTGTACGTTACAGAAAATGGCAGACCTCAGTTTTCCTAACCTTAAGTGTCCTGTTTAGAGATTCCAACTCCTACAAACGAAAACCGCGAGTTTACCCCCTCGCCCCATTACGAGCCCAGCCGTGCTCCCGTTGTCAGGACAGGGGCGCCTGCTGGGAAGCAGGCACCGACCAGTCGGAGCTGACACCAAAAACACAGGCAAATCAACTCTCGTTTGGAAGGTTTAGAAAGCAAGTATCCTTTACCAGCCCTGAGCAACACGAGGAAATGATCTCCACTGATCATGTGCAGCCAGACAAGAGCTGAGAAAAGAATATATGCACTTACATGCACATGCATAAGTTCTCCCAGAAACCTTATGCATATTCTATTGCTTTCCAAGGACTAATCTTAACGTTAAATATCTTGCTACTTTGAAGCCAGCTCTGCCTAACCTTGCATTTAAGATAAACACTGCAAACAAATGGTCACAGAAGACACGACTGTTCAGCACAGATCTGGCTGAACACAAGACGATCTCATCTCAAAAGAACGCAGTGTCTGGAAAAGCACTTGTTCGGATTGAAACATAGAATCATAGTATAGTTAGAGTTGGAAGGGACCTTACATCCCATCCAGTTTCACCGCACCCTGCGATGGGAAGGGACACCTTCCACTAGATCCCACTAGGGGCTGGAGAAAAAGTCTTATGGGGAGCAGCTGGAAGAGCTGGGGTTATTTAGCCTTGAGGAGGCTGAGGGGAGATCTCATTGCTCTCTACAACTACCTGAAAGAAGGTTGCAGAGAGGAGGGTGATGGCCTCTTCTCACAAGTGACAGGATAAGGGAGAATGGCCTCAAGCTCCACCAGGGGAGGTTCGGACTGAATATCAGGAAAAAAAAATCACAGAAGGGGTCATCGGGCACTGGCAAAAACTGCCGAGGGAGGTGGTTGGGACACCGTCCCTAGAAACATTTAAAAGAGGGTTAGAGACGAGATGCTTGGTTTAGTGGCAGATAGGAACGGTTGGACTCGATGATCCAAGAGGTCTTTCCCAACCTGGCGATCCTATGATTCTTTTCTATGATTCTACGATCAGGCTGCCCAAGACCCCATCCAACCTGACCTTGAACCGCCCCCCTCTCCCCAGGGATGGGGTAGCCACACGTTATCAGAGGAAAAGCGTAATCCAAACGCCACAATTACTTAGATGAAACTCAATCCTACTTTAGCCCGAATCAAAACATTCAGCTCTTTACAATAGTAGACGCTTTCTTTACCAGAGCCACTGGCCCCCACCCCTCACAGCCCCGAGGCCCCGCCGCCCCCCTCACGCAGCCCTGGCCTCCCCCTACCTGCAGCGCGGGGCC